>CM077084.1:75315525-75769087 GCA_039513925.1 Platanthera zijinensis | reverse complement strand
TTTTAAGTAGGTTGAGTCACCAAGCCCACAACAATGCTTCCACTGGATAGAATTTTTTTCAGTGTGGTATGTTATGATGGTGTTGTAGGCGTCTTCTTCTTAACCTAAAAGAAAATAAGGCTGCTAAGAAGCCTGAAAGAGAAAGGGAAGTCCCCTCTAAATCAAACTACTTTAAGAAGTAATCTTCCCGACGAACATTTGATTTTGAGTCATCCTATGGTCCTTTACCAGTCCTACTCACGTAGAGCCTAAGTCACGCTACCAAGGATGGTCCCTTCACCGAAACTTCAATTAGAGTGTCTTTAACACCTTATGAGGAAATTCAAATGCAATACTACGGTCCATACGTTCATTAACATAATATTAAGAAGAACCTAAGGCCAAGCTAGTAGTACCTAAGGAAAAGGAGGTGCAAAAACCTATGAGTGCCATCATCATGAGGCCTCTACCTCCAGATCCGCCGCCCCTGCTAGACCTCACGTTCAAAAGGTCAAGCAGGAGACTTGGAAAAGATACAATAGCTTTGACTGTTGGTGTTGCGGCAAAGTTGGTCACTTTGATGTGGATTGTTGGTTTTATACAAGAAACTATAAAACACCTCAAGTTAATAATACGAGGCAGGCCAATCGTAGTGTTAACACTCCTAGGGGGAGTATGCTGACAAATAACCAAGGACCCAAATACATTTGGGTTCCTAAGGTAAACTGATCTTATCTTGCAGGTATGTCCAAAGGCTAACAAAATGCATATCGGGTATTTGGATAGTGGATGCTCTCGGTATATGACCGGGACAAGAAGCCTACTTCAAATTTCACTCCAGTCAAAGACAGTCCAAAGGTTATCTTTGGTGGCTCTGATCGGGGAATTACAAAAGGCTGGGTATAATTTCTAACTGTGTAGTCTCATTCCCTGATGTGGCTTATGTAAAAGGATTAGAACATAATCTGAGTATCATAAGTCAACTATGTGATAAAGACTTTATTGTTTCATTCTCTAAAGATCAGTCTTTGATAAAACCGGCCTCTACTATGGAGACAATATTAACAGGCAATGGGAGTAGAAACATTTTTTGTCTTAATTTTCAGTGCTTAGACACTTCTACCCCAGTATGTTTTGTTGCAAAAGATAGTGCATCTCTTTGTGACAAATGGCACAAGAGACTAGCATATATTAATTTCAAAACTATTAATATATTATTTTCTCAAGACCTAGTATGTGACACACCGACTATTTAGTGCATTGAAGAGAGTCCATGTCATGCATGCCAATGGGCAAGCAGACAAGGGCTACCTTTAAGGGCATTGCCGATAAAGATTCCTCAAGGTGCTTTTATTTACTGCATATGGACTTATTCGGTCTAATGCAAGTTCATAGCTTAGGAGGTAAGTCATATACGCTGGTAATTATTGATTATCACTCATGTTTTACTTAGGTATTGTTTCTGAAATGAAATTCAGATACCTTTGATGTATTCACGAACTCTGTCAGGCAAATCTAGAATGAATTAAACTGCTCAATGGTTAGAATCAGAAGTGTCCATGAAACAGAATTTGAATCTGGCGCCATGTCAACTTCTTTAGAAATTTAAGTATCTTTCATCAGTTTTCCTCCCCGCGTACTCCACAACAAAATGGAGTTGTGGAGAGAAGGAAAAGAACACTCATTAAAGCATGTACTATAATGCTGACTGACTCCTCTCTACCAAAGTACTTCTGAGCTGAGACCATCAATACAGCTTTTCACGTGCAAAACAGAGCATTGATAAACAAGAACCATCATAAGACTCCCTATGCGCTACTGAAAGGAAGGAGACCGACTGTGTCCTACTTCAGGATCTTTGGCTGTAAATGCTATGTACTTAATAATTGGAAATATCATCGTACAAAGTTTGGAGAAAAATGTTTTGAAGGTTTTTTTGTAGGTTATAGTAGCCATAGTAAGGCCTATAGAATTTTTAATATGAAAACTCTGGTAGTAGAAGAGTCCATTAGCATTTCATTTGATGAGACGAGCCTGCTACATAGCAGCTCTTCTAGTGTTTTTGTTGAAGATGTAGGTTCAAGGCTGAAAGAATTAAGCTTGGATGAAACGATTGAAGAAAATGCTCAAAAGTTCATCAAGATCACTCCTCCAAACTCAATTAGAGAAGATGATCACCAAGATGAAGAAGTCATCCAAGTGGAAGAGGAAACGCCAGAAATAGTGGAAGCTCCCGATGCAAGGACTCATGAACTCGGACACTTGAAGGATCACCCGGTTGATCAAATAATAGGAGATCCTCGTGACGGTGTAAGAACTCGAAGAGGTACTACTAATAAAAATTTGCATTTGAGTTTTCTCTCATAGGTTGAACTAAAGAAATTCAAAGAAGCAAACTAAGATGCATCTTGGATAGTTACAATCGAAGAAGAACAAAATCAGTTCAAGCGATGCTAAGTCTGGAAGCTTGTACCTAAACCCAAAGGCAAAAATGTTATTGGAACAAAATGGGTCTACAATAACAAGATGGATGAAGATGGAATCATTGTAAAAAAAATCCTTACTCTTAGCTAAAGGATACAGATAGGAAGAAGTGATAGATTTTGATTAGATCTATGCTCTGGTGGCAAGACTCGAAGCCATCAGGTTGTTCCTCGCATATGCTTCCTTTATGGGCTTCATTGTCTATCAAATGGACGTGAAGTCGGCCTTCCTCAACGGTGATATAAAGGAGGAAGTATAAGTGGAACAACCCCCAGGTTTTTTGATCCTAACGATCCTAATCATGTTTAGTTATTATATAAAGCATTCTATGGTATAAAACAAGCTCCACGAGCTTGGTATGAAACATTATCTAACTTTTTTCTTGAGAACAAGTTCACAAGAGGAATGATAGATAAGACATTATTTATTAGGAAGGTAAAAGGCAAGATTTTGCTAGTGCAAATCTATCTCCACGACATTATTTTTGGCTCTACTGACGACAACCTTTGTAAGAAGTTTTCCAAACTTATGCAAGGGAAGTTTGAAATGAGCAGTATGGGTGAGCTGAAGTATTTCTTAGGATATCAGGTGAAACAATCTGAATATGGAATTTTCATCACTCAGACGAAGTTAACCAAGGAGTTGGTAAAAAATTTTGGAAAGGAGAATGCAACCACTATGAGGACTCTAATGGGTTTAGCTATGTCTCTGGACAAGGACAAGAAAGGGAAACCTTTCAATGAAACCAAGTATAGGAGCATAATTGGATCCTTGCTCAACCTTACTGCTAGTAGGCTTGACATAATGTATTCAATATGTGTGTGTGCTAGATATCAAGTGCACTATAAGAAATCTCACTACTCTGTTGCAAATATTATTTTGAGATACCTTAAATGAACACCAAATCTTGGCTTATGTTACCCAAGAAATAATGATAATGAACTAATTAGATTTTCAAATGCAGACTTTGCAAGTAGTAAAGATGATAAAAAGAGCATTTCTGAGACTTGGCAATTCCTCGGAAGAAGACTTATTTCTTAGAGTAGCAAGAAGAAGAATTGTGTTGCAATGTCAACCGCCAGTCAGAATATATTTCTACAGGCAGTTGCTGCGCACAACTTCTCTAGATCAAGAATCAGTTTGAAGACTATAACTTGAAGTTTAGGGAAATTTCCATGTTCTTTGACTCCTCCAGCACCATAGCAATCGCCAACAATCCAGTCTCTCACAGCCAGACGAAGCATATAGAATTGAGATACCACTTCATTCGAGAGTATGTGGAGAATGGGGACATCAATCTTCAGTATGTTCCCACAGATAGGCAAATTGCAGACATTTGCACGAAGTCGTAGGACAAGGGCAAGTTCTCTGTTGGAACCTCTAGTTGAATTTGGGCTAGGTTCACTGAGTTAGGATATGACCCAACATGTATATATCAGGGTCATAGGTGTGTCTTAGAGTCTAGGTCAAGTCCTTAGAAGTCAACAGTATAAAGGACCAGCCTCCACCTCTACAGCAGTCTCAACACTTAGAGAATTAAAAGACTTGAAAAAGTAGTTCTACGTTCGTCGAACTCTGGTCGACGAAAGTTGAGCTCAGCTAGACGAACTCAGGGAAATTCTCTGAGCTCAGCTCAACGAACTCTGGACCAAGTACTAACTGCCTCAGCTAGAAACTCAGTCGACGAACTACAATATCAGCTAGAAGAACTCTGTTCTCTGATCGACTAATCCCGGTTATAGTGATTCAACACTCAAAAATTATTCAAAGTCCAGAACTCAGAATCTACTCGACGATCTTAGACCTAAGCTCAACGAACTTGATGCACAGAAGGATGTTATCAAGCAGATATTCTCAGCTCGACGAACTAAGTTCTCAGGTTGACTAATTATGGATTATGTTTTCAAGCTCGACGAACTTAGAGCACAGAACAAGAAGATTTCGTCAAGCAGCAGTCATCTATTCAGAGTTCGACGATCTTATAACTCAGCTCAACGAACGGGAATACTTATCTCGACGAACTATGAACTCAGCTCGACGAACCCTGTCTTCAGGTCGACGATTCCAGACTAAGTTATTTCCTTCCTTCTGTTTCAATATTAGTGCAGTAATTCCTGTGTAATTAATGCTCTAACATTCTCTGAATATTACCGTTAGACAGAGCATTAATTACGGTCTTCATCAGGATTATTGCCTGCCATATTTCCAATGAAACAGTTGGGGAAAGTAAACAATGTTATATAATTCTCAACGTCAACAGTATTGATTACAGGAGTTATTCAAAATTTCAAATGGTCGTCGACAAAAACATAAGTTTTGATCCTACTGAATGATAAGATACACAACACAACAGCATACTGAGTGACAAGATTTTTTTCATCTTCATCCTTTCTCATTCTGCTCCAAGGCTTTCCATAGAAAAAACAAATTCATCAGTCTAGAAGCCTGCTGTTGAGCAATCATCAAAGCTGAAGGCCTACACCCTTGAACAAAGCTTCCACTCCTGAACCATTCAAGATCTCAGGGGGAGCTTCGACAACAAATAAGAATCCACACATTCTTCTCATTTTGATTTGAGAATAGAAGACTTACATCACTCTCTCATTCCCACCTCTGTATAGGGTTTTAATTCCCTTCAAAATTATTCTGGTTGCAAGACTTCTTCCAAAAGACTTGAGGTTTGGTTTTTGAGCACCTTATCAAAAGTTCATTGGTGGCAGTCACCTGATCAAAACCTGTAGTGGATTCCTACCAAGGGTGGTAGAAGTGTGGATGTACCTATTTTGGGTAACCCCTATAAATTTCTTGTGTCGTCTAGTTGCTCTTTCTTTTTTATTCTTGTTGTGGTTGTGTTAGTTAGATACTCTGTGATCTTTGATTTACTTTTATATTTGATATTTAGATATAGCATATTGTTTATAAAGAAAATTTGAAAACCACACAGACTTACTCTATTCACCCCACCACCCCCACCCCCCACCCCCCTCTAGAGTATATCAGATCTAACCCTAACTTTCAATTGGTATCAGAGCAAGGTTCTTTTGGTTGTACAAGCTAACCCTTGAACCAAAGATCCTAAGTTAGATCTGTTCTCTTACATCCTCTAGATCTACTTGTACAGCATGGCACAGAACAAAGAATATGCAAGCACCAGACCACCGGTGTGTAAATTGTCCAAGTTCACACTCTAGAAGGCAAGAATTAGACTCTACATGAATTCTATTGATGAGGATATATTTAATTCCATCTTAACAGGACCACCAGCTACAGTGGCTTCAACCTCATCAACTTTAACAAAAATGAGTGCAGTCCCACCCCCTGGATGGACAGATGCACAGAAAAAGGAAAAGATAGCTGATGTTAGAGCCAAAAACATATTGGCTCAAATAATGTTAGATGAGATATTTCAAAAGGTTATTGAGTGCCCATAAGCCAAGGCCATTTGGGACTCCCTGAACCAGATGGTGGCTGGATCAGCAGATGAGAGGAAGGATAGAAGATCCAACCTCATCACTCAATATGAAAACTTCAAAAAGGATGAAGCTGAAATAGTGGAAGTGATGTACAACAGACTCAGCTCCATTATCAGTGAGCTGAGGTCTCTAGATAAGGAAATCACTTTGACTGAAGTAAATGACAAGATCCTCATGTGCTTCCCCAGCACATGGGACTCAAGAATCTGGCCCATCAGAGAAGCCAGAAGCACAACAAAGATCTCAACTGAAGCTCTACTAGGAAATCTAAAGTCCTATGAGCAACTGATAAAATCAAGGGAAGTAGTAGCTGAAGTAAGGACTCTTACACCAACTAGGAAAGAGCACAACATAGCTTTCAAAGCTATAGGAGACACTGAAGTAGTTCCTGTGAATGAAGAATAAATGAGTCTCTTTGCCAAGAGATTCTTTAAGATGGCTAGAAAAGATTTCAGAAGGAAACTATCCAAGTATGAAGACAAGCCAAGGTATGACAAAACACCATCTAAAGAAGTAGTATGTTTTGGTTGCAGGAAACCTGGGCATTTCATCTCTGAGTGCCCAGAAGTTCAGAAGAAGGATAGAAGGAAGGAGGGTGACTCAAGGAAGAGTCACTACAGCAAGCCTTCCTCAAGTAAGCACAAGAGGAAGGACAAGGGCTTTGTTGTTGAGTCATGGAGTGACACTAAAGTAGAGTCAACCTCCTCCAGCTCCAATGAGGATGAAGAAGAGCAGAAGGCCAAAGAAGTTTTCCTCATGGCTATTGAGTCAGGCTGTAGCAGATCAGATGATGATGAGTCTGAAGATGAAGAGCTCTTATCAGCTGAGGATCAGGTAATAGCCTCTTATGATTTTTAATCAGAGGAATTTAAACTTGAATTAAAAAACTTGTGCTTAGACTTAATTATCTCTGAGAAGGAAATCAAACTCCTCATAGAAAAATTAGATGACCTAGATAAAACTACTGCAGAGAATGCTAACCTAACAAATGAACCTATCTCTGCTAATCAACAAATATTCTTTTTGAAATCTGAACTTAGTAAGGCCAAGATATTAGAAGAATCCTTAAATGGGAGAAGTCTACAATTATTAGATATCACTAGTACTGCAAAAGCTAGATTCAACAATAGTAAACTAGGATTAGGTGCCTCCCCTAGTGATCCACCTATAATTCAGAAAAACCATCTTTCCAAACCAGTACAGTTTATATCTGACAAAGGAAAGAAAAATACTGAACAGATCAATAGGGTTAATAAAGCTCTTTAACAGATTCAAATTAAAAATAACCTCAATAACCAGAAAAACAAAAATAACAATGTTCAACAATTATCGTCGAGTGCAGATCGATGATATATGAACAGATCGTCGAACTCAGGACGACGATCTCTGAACGCAAACTTAAGTAATAATAATTCTTCGATCTATGATCGACGATATCATTATGGTTCGTCGAACAGAGATCGACGATTTTGGTACTCCAAGAATGAATACTCTCGTTCTTCAAGTAGAGATCGACGATCTCATCCAACATCGTCGAGCTCAGTTCGACGATCCAACCAGAAATCACCGATCCAAGATTTTAACAATAGAAATCCAAATTCTAAGAGCAACTTTAATCCCTTTAGCATATGGATAATACCACCTAGAAGATATCATCCCAAATGTTATAAAGATCAACCTTAATGCTCATATATTTCTAGTTATTCCTATGTAAATCAACAAGGACCCATGGTCACCTGGGTCAAGAATAACTAAGTGTTATACTTGCAGATGAAGACCTATCCAGCATATAATCAACACTGGTATCTGGATAGTGGCTGCGCCAAGCACATGACAGGCAGCAAGAACAACTTAATTGACTATAAGTCCAAGCTGGGACCAAAGGTAATCTTTGGTGATTCAAATTATGGCCAAACAGAGGGCTATAACAAAATCAGGATTGGAGCTGTAACTTTCAAGAAAGTTGCATATGTAAGTGGACTGAAGTACAATCTCATCTCCATAAGCCAACTCTATGATGAAGGGTATTAGGTATCATTCAACTCTGAATCCTGTGCTATTACCTCAAGAGAAAACAAACCAGTTTTAATTGGCAGTACACAAGGAAACATATATTTAGTTAATTTCCAATCTATTACTTCAGATATATGTCTTCTTAACTTAGTTAGTAGTCAAAATGACTTATGGCATAAGAGATTAGAACATGTAAATCTGAAAAACATTGCTAGGCAATCTAAGGACAACCTTGTGAGAGGTTTACCTTCTGGCCCCTACAAGAAGGAAGGCCTCTGCAAGGCTTGTCAACAAGGCAAGCAAACAAAATCTTGTTTTAAATCCATTAATAAGAGTGATTCACCTAGAATTTTGTACTTGCTTCATATGGACCTTTTTGGCCCAGTTGTAGTACAAAGTCTGGGAGAAAAGTCTTACACATTAGTTGTTGTAGATGACTTCTCCAGATTCATATGGGTTTTCTTTTTGAGAGCTAAGTCTGATACTTTTCAAGTTCTTACAGACATTCTCAAGAACATACAGATTGAGTATTCTACTCAAGTTGCATTGATCAGAAGTGATCATGGCACTGAGTTTGAATCTCTTCTTATGCTAGAGTTTTGTAGGAAAGTAGGTATAAGACACTACTTCTCAGCTCCCAGAACTCCTCAACAAAATGGAGTAGTTGAAAGGAAGAATAGAACACTCATTGAAGCTGCAGGTACATTGCTTGCAGATGCTTACATGCCTCTATCCTATTGGGCAGAAGCATTAAGCATAGCAAATTATGTCCTGAATAGAAGCCTAATACACAAACTAAAGCTTAAGACTCCATATGAACTACTCAAAGGGAAGAAACCTATAATAACCTATTTTAAAGTATTTGGATGTATATGCTATATTCATAATAATGACAAGAAACATCTTAGAAAGTTTGAAGCTAAGGCTGTAATGGGAATTTTTCTAGGATATTCCAAAGTCAGCAAGACATATAGGGTGTTTAAAAAATCAACACTAAAAATTGAAGAATCCATGCATGTGATATTTGATGAATCTAACATGTTTTACAAGGAGAAAGAAATTTCTACCAGAAACCCCTTACAGGTACACAGCTTGTGTAAGAAATTGGATGAACTAAAATTCACATCCCAGTCTTCTCAACAAACCAATGAGGAAAGTGATGAAGAAAATCTGGATACAGTTGAACCCTCCTCAACAACAGAAGTAATTCCACAAGAGGAATCCCTCCCAAATGTTATTACTGAACCAACTCCACCTACTGATCTTGTCACACTTAGGGATCATCCCAGATCCCAAGTGATTGGAGACATAAAAGTAGGTGTACAGACAAGGCATCAACTTAACCAGGACTTGATGCATGTTTTTTTCCTCTCTCAAATTGAGCCCCAATCCATTTCGGATGCATAGCAAGATCCCCACTGGATCATAGCAATGCAAGAAGAGCTCAATCAGTTTGAGAGATACAGGGTTTGGGATTTGGTTCCAAGACCAAAAGATTACCCAGTCATTGGAACCAAATGGGTATTTAGAAATAAGCTTGATACTCAAGGTGTAATTATGAGGAACAAGGCTAGTCTTGTTGCTCAAGGGTATAGATAAGAGGAAGGGATTGACTATGATCAAACTTTTGCTCTAGTTGCCAAGCAAGAAGCAATAAGGATATTTCTGGCCTATGCTTCATTCAAAAAGTTCAAAGTCTATCAAATGGATGTGAAGAGTGCCTTCTTGAATGGGGAACTTAAGGAAGAGGTGTATGTTGAACAACCTCCAGGTTTTATCTCTTCATCTCACCCTTCTTATGTTTTTAAATTGCATAAGGCTCTCTATGGTTTAAAGCAAGCTCCAAGAGATTGGTATGAAACCTTAGCAAGCTTTCTATTAGAGCATGGTTTTTCAAGAGGCTTAATTGATAGGACTTTGTTTACCAAATTGCATCATGATAAAATACTGTTAGTACAAATATATGTAGATGATATAATATTTGGCTCTACTGATCCCAAATTATGCAAGAGATTTTCTGATCTAATGCATTCAAAATTTGAGATGAGTAGCATGGGTGAACTTTCCTACTTACTTGGTCACCAAGTGAAGCAGATCCCTGATGGCATCTTCATTTCTCAGGCTAAATATGCCAAAGAGCTTATGAAGAAATTTGGGATGGCTGATGCCTCAGCAAAGAGAACACCCATGCTTATTAATGCTGTAATAGACTCTGATGCACATGGGAAACCTGTGGATCAGAAACTATATAGAGGCGTTGTTGGGTCCCTACTATACCTTACAGCAAGCAGACCTGATATTATGTTTGCTACATGCCTTGGTGCTAGGTTCCAGGTGAACCCTAAAGAATCTCATCTAGTTTTTCTAACAAGAATTTTGAGATATATAAAGAGTTGTCCTAGTCTAGGTCTCTGGTATCCTACTGAGTCAGAGTTTGAGTTAACTGGATACTCAGATGCAAACTTTGCTGGATGCAGAGTTGACAGAAAAAGTACCTCAGGAACTTATCAGTTCCTTGGTATGAGATTAGTGTCTTGGTTTTGCAAGAAGCAGTCATCTGTGTCTACATCAACTGCTGAAGACGAATATATTGCAGCTGGCAGTTACTGTTCCCAAATGCTGTGGATTCAAAACCAATTACTGGACTATGGTTTCAACTTAAATAATTCAACATTACTATGTGACAACACAAGTACTATAGCCATAGCACAAAATCCAGTTCATCACAGCAGAACTAAGCATATAGACATTAGGCATCATTTCATTAGAGAGTGTGTAGACAAAAATAAAATTAATCTTGTCTATATATACACTGATTTACAAAGAGCTGATATCTTCACCAAAACTCTGGAAGAAAGAAATCATCTATTCTTCATAAATAAGCTTGGAATGATAAATTGAGAAGACTTAGTGTAATTTCTATCTGCACCCGATGAATTTTTCAAAGTTCGGCTAACGGAGATCGACGAACTGGGGGAAGTTTGTGAGATATTCGTCGAACAGAGATCAACGAACTCTCTGTGTGGAGTTAGTTTCGTCGAACTGAGATCGACGAACTTACTTCAAAAAACTTTCGTCGAACGAAGATCGACGAAATGTCTTCAACCCTTCAGACTGAGATCGACGAATCATTTAAGTCCAAATTATTTCGTCGACCTCAGATCGAAGATTTTTTCATTCTTCGTGGAACGGAGTTTGTTGGTTCATATTCAAGAAAACACTATATTTAGGTTCTCTTTGACCTCCGTCCCGCGCTTTTAGTTCTCTTGCACTTGATCTTCGACTTTTCTTGCAGGTATTCTCATGGAGATTCCCGCAGGCTCTCTTGCAGCGATGAAGTTTTATGCAGGATACGATTTGGACTTCGAATCCTTCCAATACTCTGATCCTATATTTGTGAACATTATGCAAACTCTAAAAGACCAACATCTTAAGACTCTGCTATCCACACGCATCAAAATCTATGGAACAGAGATCAGGGAATGGGTCTATACATTTACCACGGAGGAGGACGCGATGACGGGGACTATCTCGGGTAATGCCATTTCCCTCACTCCCGCAGTATTAACTGAAATATTTGGATTGCATAATGGTGAGGAGGAATTAGAAATTGAAATAGAAGAGTTTGATATTATGTTGAGTCTCATGGGTTATTCAGGAGCAACCCCACAAAAACTGCTTAAAAAGCATTTATCTACTTAGTAAAAGTTCCTTGCAGACATTATAGGGAAAGTGCTTCTAGGAAAGCACTCTGCACATGATTACATTACCATGCATCAATTCCTGGTTATGTGTGCAGTAGTAAACAAGAAAGCCATTAACTGGGCTCAAGTTTTGTTTGATCTTATCAAAAAGAAGAACAATAAAAGGAGGTATGTTTTGGAAGGATCCTAGGGATCTTCATCAATGAAAAGGCTGCCAAATCCCTGGTCTCCCCGACCATATCCATTAATGCCTCAAAGAGACTCACCTGTGCTCTTTTTGGCAAGTGGGAGAGGACCATTCCAAATCCAACCAAGGCTCCTCCCTCCTCCACCAGAACTTCTGAGAATACAAGGGCTGTAACAGCCACTCCCCAGCCTACTGAAGAGGATCATCCCACCCATCCATCTCTTCCATCACCTTTATCAGCCCTTCACGCTCAAACTCCATCCACAGCCCACATACAAATTCACACCCCTCCATCCTTCCCAATCCAACTTTCTCCATCCCATACACCACATGCCACACCAATTCCAACACCACATGGTACACAAACTCCATCACCACATGGTACACCAACTCTATCTTCCCATGCCACCCCAGCTCATACACCACCACAATCCCCTCTCCCCTCTTACCTATCCACCCTCCCCTCATTCAATCTCCTGTCCTCCCCTCTTCCCTCTCCCTCAGATAACTTTCACCCAAACACTCCACCTCCACATCCACCTCCACCTCCACCAACACCTGCACCATTATCTACCTCCACTCTCCTGGACCCCTCCCTTGTTGCCCCTCTCATTAACCTTCTTACACCTCTTCTACAAACCCTTATCACAGAGGCCATTACACCTCTTGTTGATTCCATCACCTCCCTCTCAACACAATTTGTTGCCTTCTCTACTGCCCCCTCTTCAGCTAGGAGCCTGGCTCTAGTATTCACTGAACCCAAGCAGGGGGAGATATTCAATGAAGAAGCTGCAGCAGTTCAAGCAGCTCCAGCAGTTCAAGCAGAAGCAGTGACAGATAGTATAGATTCTGATATATTTGATTTAATTCAATTCTTGAAACTAACATGGACATTGATGAGTCAGTGATAGCTGAAATAAAATCTGTTGGTGATGTTGTCATCCATCCCACAGTAGACTTGGTAAGTTTGTTAAAGACTTTTGATACAACTTACCTAAGTCTCCCTCCATCTGAGTACTCTAATCCATCCTTGGCTCTTATCCCCTACTCCCTAATAAGTCCTGATGTTGTTAAGTAACTTAAGGACAGTTTTGCCAAGATTTCCCAAACTCCAGCAGAGACAACCAAAGCTGATTCAGTCAGAGCCTCCTCCCCTCCAGAAACAATTTCTGCTCCAATATATATCATGGATGATTCTACAATGCCTGATCTTGATGCCCTGATCATGGCTGATATTGAAGAAGAGAATAAGGCAGCTGCTGAAAGCATTGTCACAAGTAATTCTCCAGGACCAATTGACATTCCTCCTCCAGCTCCTTTCCAGCATGGAAAACCCTCCATTCCTACTTAGTTCTTAAAAGAGATAGATGATTTGTATGACAATCCTCAACCCTTTAATGATGATGATGATGATGCTGATGATTCTGATGAGGAATCTAAGAAAAGGAAGCTCTCAAAGAAAAGGAAGGCTCCACCTCCTCCTGCTCCCAAACCTGGAAATACCAATGATACTCCCTACTATATCCTTCAAAAAATAACCCCATATAAGGGAATGTCGGCTTGGATGTGGCTCTCAAAGAATGATTAGAAGGCCAGGAAGAAAAGCAGAAGGTATTCTCCTCCTCCAGCTCACAAATACAGGAAGGATCCTCCTCCTCCTCCTCCACCAGCTGCTGGTGCTTCTGGAATGAGTTCTCAAAAGTCAGATACACCTTTCAAGCCCTCCTACACAAGAACTTATCAGAGACAGGATAGGTCATCCAGTCAGTATTCTCATAGAAGCAGTCACCAGAGAAGTGTTAGTAGTTCAGAACAAATAAAGGAAATTGTTTATCAAAAACCAGAATTCTCTCCTCCTCAACCTCAAACTGAACAAAGAAGGCATTCTGAATCATTCAATCCTAAAGGTAAATAGAGTGAAGCTGCACCTCCCAAATCTTTATACACTCTAAGTACTGAAAGCCAAGCTGAGACAAACTTTCAAGCACAGTCTACACATTTCAAGCCTGTTACACTGCTATCCTCACAGGAAGATCAATCTTCAGTCAGTCAGGATGATGATCCAAACTTCAGGATGGCCAGACTACAAGAATTAATTGCTTTGTCACAAATGAAAAAGGCCAGAAAAGAAGGATAGGATCCAACAAGATTCTCCACAATGTCCATATACAGATAAAAAGAACTTGAAAGGCTTCAGATAAGCAAGAAACTATTTGATCCTACTAAATATATGGATAGACATCTAGAAGCAATTATTCCCAGAGCATCAACTCAGATAGTGATTGGAGCAGCTGATTTATATATGTTAAAAAGAGAAGCTGAAAATCCTAACAGGGAAATTATATTTACAAAGCCAGGAGAAAAGAAGAAGGAAGAAAAATCCAAGAAGTAGTAGCAGAGAATCCTGATAAAAAAAATTGCTACTTGTGGTATACTTTGTTAAACTTATGTTTTATCTGTTACAAAGCTATGTACTTATATCTGTTGTACTTAGTAAATTATCTGCCAGATATATGTTATGTTCCTGCTTTGTGTTTTTTTTATTGATTCTGTAATCAGTGACCTCACCCAAATAGGGGGAGATTATTGGAACATCTAGTTGAATTTGGGCTAGGTTCACTGAGTTGGGATATGACCCAACATGTATAGATCAGGGTCATAGGTGTGTCTTAGAGTCTAGGTCAAGTCCTTAGAAGTCAACAGTACAAAGGACCAGCCTCCAACTCTACAACAGTCTCAGCACTTAGAGAATTAAAAGACTCGAAAAAGTAGTTCTACATTTGTCGAACTCTAGTCGATGAAAGTCGAGCTCAGCTAGACGAACTTAGGGAAATTCTCTGAGCTCACCTCAACGAACTCTAGACCAAGTACTCACTGCCTCAGCTAGAAACTCAGTCGACGAACTATAACATCAGCTAGAAGAACTCTATTCTCTGATCGACTAATCCTGTTTTTAGTGATTCAACACTCAGAAATTATTCTAAGTCCAGACCTCAGAATCTGCTCTACGATCTTAGACCTAAGCTCAACGAACATGATGCACAGAAGGAAGTTATCAAGCAGATATTCTCAGCTCAACGAACTAAGTTCTCTGGTCGACTAATTCTAGATTATGTTTTCAAGATCGACGAACTTAGAGCACAGAACAAGAATATTTCGTCAAGAAGCAGTCAGCTATTTAGAGTTCGATGATCTTGTAACTAAGCTCGACGAACGGCAATACTTAGCTCGACGAACTATGAACTCAGCTCGACGAACCCTGTCTTCAGGTCAACGATTCCAGACTAAGCTATTTCCTTCCTTCTGTTTCGATTTTAGTGTAGTAATTCCTGTGTAATTAATGCTCTAATATTCTCTGAATATTACCGTTAGACAGAGCATTAATTACGCTCTTCATCAAGATTATTTCCTGCCATATTTACAATGAAATAGTTGGGGAAAGTAATCAATGCCGTATAATTCTTAACGTCAATAACATTGATTACAGGAGTTATTCAAAATTTCAAATGGTCGTCGACAAAAACATAAGTTCTGATCCTGCTAAATGATAAGATACACAACACAACAGCATACTGAGTGACAAGATTTTTTCATCTTCATCCGTTCTCATTCTGCTCCAAGGCTTTCCAAGAGAAAAACAAACTCATCAGTCTAGAAGCCTGTTGTTGAGCAATCATCAAAGATGAAGGCCTACACCCTTGAACAAAGCTTCCACTCCTGAACCATTCTAGATCTCACGGGGAGCTTCGACAACAAATAAGAATCCACACAGTCTTCTAATTTTGATTTGAGAATAGAATACTTACATCACTCTCTCATTCCCACCTCTGTACAGGGTTTTAATTCCCTTCAAAATTATTCTGGTTGCAAGTCTCCTTCTAAAAGACTTGAGGTTTGGTTTTTGAGCATCTTATCAAAAGCTCGTTGGTGGCCATCACCTAACCAAAACCTATAGTGGATTCCTACCAAGGGTGGCAGAAGAGTGGATGTACCCAGTTTGGGGAACCACTATAAATTTCTTGTGTCGTCTGGTTGCTCTTTCTTTTTTGTTCTTGCTGTGGTTGTGTTAGTTAGATACTCTGTGATCTTTGATTTTCTTTTATCTGTGATATTTATATATATTATATTGTTAATAAAGAAAATTTGAAAATCACACAGACATACTCTATTCACCCCCCCCCCCCCTCTAGAGTATATCATATCTAACCCTAACTTTCATTCTCATTCTTCAAAATAGAACTTGGCATGCTCAACATGGAGTCCTGAATAGTTCAATCAAATTCAAGAGGAGAATCAACTTCATCCAACTCAAAAAATGGCCAAGGAATTCTCACTCAGCAATCTTTAGAAAAACTCAAGTTCAGAAAGTGATTTCTCGAAAAAGACTTGAAGTTTTTTCGAAAAGAACATGATTACTCGACAGTCAAAAATTAATTTCTCGAAAAAGACTTCTGGATTTTTTGAAAAGGACTTGGACTTATCAAAAAGAACTTGGATCTTTCGAAAAGGACGTGTATTTCTCGAAAAGTCTTCCAGATTTTTCGAAAAGACTCGGACTTCTCGAAAAGGACTTGCATTCTTTTTCGAAAACCTCTAGCTTACTCGAAAAATAATAAGACTTCTTGAAGAAATTTTTAATTATCTTTCAAAATATCTCATTCCTCTCGACAAATATTGTCTACTTTTTGAAAAAGGCCCAAAATCTGCTTTCCCAAAAATTTTCAAGAATTTGAACTGCCAGGTGCGCATATCCTTCTTTTCAAAGTTCTTAATTTTATATATATATAGGAAGTCCATAGAATTTTCAAACACCGATATTTTGAATGAAGGATTCAGGAGTACGCCGATTCAAATCCTGCCGCTTCAGTTCCTCTAGTTCTTCCAACAAAAGCCGTCGTTCTCCCTCAACAAGCAAGGAAATCTTTCTACCTCTTAATCCATTGCTCCTACAGTGAAGATAGTGTTCAGAAGAGAGTTTGTTCGCGTTGGAATTGCCTAACTCTCCGACGATTTCTGAAATGTATTCCAATTGCTTGAAGCCATCGGCCTCTCTTTCATTTTAGATCAACCATGCAAGGTATTCCTTCCAAACATTGAAGATTTTTTCCGAAATGCCAAGCGTAAGAGAAATTGGAAGGTATTGAAGACATCTGTCAAGGATGTGATGATTAAAATGAAGTCGTCTTCTGTAACAAAGCTTATGAAATTGCTAGTTATCAACGAGGAAGACTATATGGAAGAACCCGACTACTCAAGGGCATTGTCTTTCTATGGTCTCTCCCAGTCAATCACCTCCATTCGACGACCAAGCATGAATGCTAAAAGCAAGCTTATTGCAGATATTCTAGGGAAAATTCTACTATGCAAAACCCATGCCCTTCAATATATTTCCTCAGAGTTGTTCGACATGATAACTTCTATAATATGTCTCAAGAGATTTCACTGGGGACAAATGTTATTTGATAAGATTAAGGAGAGCATAACTTCACCTAGTTATGCAAGGATCATAACTCTGTATCTCCATCAACTCCACCTAGAAGTATTTGACTTGTCTAAAGGTGTGTTTATCCACCACCTAAATAAATTCACCCTCGCCACCATAAGCAGATGGGAAATAAGGATTTCCAAACAAGGATAAGCTACATAAGTTCAAAGACAAGTTATTGATGAGGACAGGACCCCATCTCCTCCTCACACTAATACAGCTGGCACATCTGGTGCAGCTACTGAGGGGGAGCATGCTCATTTAGTTCTTGAAAAGGTCCAGCTAACTGAAGTTCCAGATACAGTTTTACAGTTACATGCTCTAGCAGAATAGATTCAAGAGCAAGTTCCTACAAATGATGATGTTGTTGAAAAGATCACCTCTCTGCTTAATGGTGGCTCAAACGTGGATATTGATTCTTCCTCTAATCGGGAAGAGTTCATTGATGATCAAGTAACTACAAGAGTCACATCTACTGATGCTGACATTGACAAGATGATAGAAGAACTAAATTCAGATGATCCTCCGTTCATATCTCCTGAAAAGACTACAAATTCTCAATCTACCAAAACTCCTGAACAGTTTCCTGATGACTCTCAGCCCCAGGTACATATTGAGGGGCAGAATGAGATTATCCTCTCTGATGTTGAAAACATAATTCTAGACCCTGTTGAACCTCCTCTCAGGAGCTTAGACTTCTCCCTCCCTACAGTTCTTGGTGAGGAAGGGGATGTCCTGCCTTCTTTCCAAAGAGGCAAAAGTTCTGGTATTATTAAAGTAATCCCTATATGGACAGTTCAAGCAAAACCTCCTCCTCCTCCTCCAGTTTCAGCCATTCCTTATGATACCCTTCTGGGTAAAATAGAACTAATGTTAATACAGCAAAAAGATTATTTTGACAAATCTCTAAAAAAGTAATGGATAAAGTAGCTGCTCTTGAAAAAGAGATGAGCAGAGGCTTTACTGAGATTCAGCATAATACTGATACATTCCAACAACTGCTCCAAATAGGTGGAAAGGATCTAGACCATACCATCACCAGTATTGGTCAAGACATGGAACAATCAGTCACTCTAACAAATAATCAGATTCAATTGGTGAAGAAAGCTCAAGAGCACAACTTCAAGACTTATGAAGAAGTTGGCAAGTTCAAAGAAGAGGCTATAAGCACCCTATCTATAGTAGTCAGAAAGGGGGAGGACAAAGTCAATAAATATCTATCAAAACCCTCTGCAGACATGAAGACCCAATGGGAAGCCAAGCTAAAATAGATAAGTACTAATGTACAGACTCAGATCTTTAATGTTAAATTTCATACCTATGATACTGTAGTTTGGATGCACAATCAGATCTTTCCTGACTTCCAAGTTGATCCAAATGCAGCTCCACCTCCTCATCTAAATCCAACTGTCCAACAGCCTACTTCCCTGATGCCGACATTCTCTCCCAGACCTGAAGATTATGAAGCCCCTCCTGCAGAGTACTTCCATGTTTGGACTGAACCAGAAATGCCTCAAAATCCACCTCTAGAAATTCTAGTTCTTAAGAAAAGGAAATATGGTGACGGTGCCTCTACTAGCTGATCCATCCCGACTCAAGAAGCAGAGAAAAGAAAAGAATAAGAATTTGTTGAAGTGTGGAGTCCAACCTCCAAGTCCCTCATTTTGGATACTCTAAAGTTAGTTATAGAATTAAATGTAAATAAAGATTATTATTACAGCTACAAGGAATGGAAAGAATATGAAACTACTATGACCAAGAGAAGAATTCATGATAGAGTACATGGTCATAACAATCTAGATGCTCCTCGGCCTCCGATGTACTATCAAAAGTCTAATAGTTATCTAAAGAGATAACAGGTGAAAAGGGAACGACAACACAAACAACAACATGAGTGATCTGTTGGGTATTGTATCCACAATGCACCTGATTTGAAGAAGCCCCTGAACAAGCTAAGGTAAATAGACAATGTATTTGATGAAATATTTCTAGTTGTGCTTGCAGTTATTCCATGCTAAGTACACACCAATGTCAGGGTGCAGTGGGTCAATATACACGGGTCTGTGCAACGTAATCCCTCGTTGAGCAGATCAGTGTGTTGGCCTACGTGTACTCTCTCTATTGGGGTGTACTTAAGTTCAAGTACAGGGCTATGATAAAGCAAGAGCAGACAAGAAGCAAGGATGGGCCAAAGACCAGCTCATGGGTGGAAAGACGAGAATTCGTCTAAGTATAATTCGTCGAGAATCACTAGTGATTCTCGACGAGTCGACGAGAATCACTAGTTGATTCTTGCTGGGTTGGGCCGGCTGTCTCGAAGCAGTCAGAAAAATCATCTAAGGCAGAATCGTCGAGAATCACCAAGTGATTCTCGCCGAATCGTCGAGAATGACTTTACATTCTCGACGAGTCGGCGAGAATCCAAGGTGATTCCCACCGATTCTCCCCGGCCTCTATAACCTGTGCAGCCTGAACTCTCTAAGTAGAATTCGGCGAGAATCGTAAGTGATTCTCGCCGATTCGTCGAGAATCACTCACGATTCTCGCCGAATTTGACTTAGGTATTTTTCCAACTCTGTCTGGACCGGTCCACGTTGTCTACGGGATTTTGAACCGGACTTCGGTCTTACTGCTGGTGGGGCCCACAACGGTCATCTCTTGACCTAGTGTATAAATACTCTGGTATTTGTGTACAAAAAAAAAAAGATACAGACGATATACGAAAGAAAGCGGCTGACGAAACCCTAAACTCGTGAACTTGCTCCGCCTCCGTCGCCGCAGCCGATCACCGAAGTCGATCTCGATCTCCTCCAGATCCTCAGTGATAGAAGCCAAGTCCTGCACAGCGTCTCGCGTGTCTATCCAGAGATCTTTTGTCTCTTGATTTGAGATAGGGAACTCTTTCCCCGTCCGAATCGATCGAGACGATCGATCCTCGTGTGACCGTTGGTAGACCTTGTCGACTTCGCTAAGAAGATTGGATCTCCAGTGCTTTGCTGCTGTGTTCAGTTGCTGTCGCCAACACCGAGAGCCCTACCGCCGCTCGACGCCGCCGCCGGTCTAGGGGAGATCCTCTCCAAGTGAGATCTAGGTTGTGGACTCTTCGTGACTTCAAGAGCACGTCGTCGAATGAAGAGGGTCACCTTATTCTCCATACGTTGTTTGTATCTCTTACAAGCTATTTTCATTTCTTTGTAAAGGACCGTTTGGTCTCTAGTTGTAGGGTTGGGTGCAACCCGTGTTGTGGGAGTGTTGACTCCTATGTGTGGAAGGGTTCCTTCCGTTAGTGCTAGGATTGGATTTCAATCCTGTTGGTGAAGTGACTGAGTCGTCCCTGGTTGGGAGATAGATCGAAGGGGGAAAGTGGACGTACCCAAATCAGGGAACCACTATAAATTGCTTGTGTACTTGTTGTGCTGTATTGTTTTGTTTTCTTGTGCAGGTAAAATTTTAGTTCCGCAAATACGCTGCAAAGACACCTATCCCCCCACATAGGTGTAAGTAGTTGACACTAGGTGGACTTTCAAGTGGTATCAGAGGGAGGTTACTCATCAAAAAGGTTCACACCTTGAGTAAAATCCTGCCACCAGTGTCAAGAAGAAGACCGATATCTTCCATGGACGGACTCAAGCACTCCGGCAAGATCCCAGTATGCACCAGACTGAACTTTCCTATCTGGAAGGAAAGAATCAGATTCTACATGGAAGCAGTCGACCCCCGGCTCTTCATGATAGTGGAGGAAGGACCTTACATTCCCACTAAGGCCTCCACCATTGATCCTACCAAGAAAGTACCCAAGAAACTTTCAGAAATGGACAAGGACGAAATGGTGTTGTTTGGACTCGACAAGAAAGCTCAGAACATCCTGGTAAGCGCAGTTGACGACTCCATGATGCAGAACTTCAGCAATTGCAGGACAGCCAATGATCTCTGGAGCTGTCTGATTGTCCTAATGGAGGGCACAGATGAAGTGAGGGACGATCGGAGATCCCTCCTCAATCAGAAATATGAGGCCTTCAGACAAGGGCCAAAGGAGGAGATCGGAGTTACCTTCGAAAACTTCCTCAAGATCGTCAATGCACTCAAAGGATATGGAAGAGTGTTCACTGACGGTGAACTCAATGATAAGTTCCTTAGGTCCCTCACTAAGGAATGGGACACAAAGATCTGCGCCATCCGCGAGTTTGGCAGACTTGCGGAAACTGATCCACAGATTCTGTTCGGGAAGCTCATGTCCTATGAGCTTCAGTTGAACACAAGGAAGGCTGAAGAGGAAGCAGAGAAAGCCGCGGCCAAAGAAAAGATGGTGGCCCTGAAAGCCATTCAATCCAGAAAGGGCAAGGGTACCACTTCTTCCCGTGCGTGGAAGAGGGATGAAGAGGAAGACTCTGAGCCAAGCTCCTCCGACTCAGAATTGTCTGAGGAAGACTTATCCCTCATCATAAGGGAGTTCAAGAAGTTCCTCAAGCTGAGGAATCAGAGAAAGAGAAACGGCTCCTCGTCAAGGGATCAGAAGAAGAACTATTCTTCCGACAGGTATGTTTCCAAACCGAACAAACATCGCACATCTGACATTATTTGCTTTGGTTGCAACAAGCCAGGACACGTCGTGGCCGACTGCCATCAAGGCAAGAGGGAAAAGGGAAAGGGAGAGGAGCACCGGTCCTCAAAAGACAAGAAGAAGGAGAGGAGCTACATCGCGAAGAAGCCAAAGACGCTGAGTGAATCTGACACATCAGATACCAGCGATGACGAGGAAGCGTACTTTGGGCTAATGGGTCACTGTGACTCGGAAGGAGATTGCCCCCCATTTACGGGGAAGGTAAAAGCTCGCACCCCTCTCTCCGACTCTGACTCTGATCCCGAGTCTCAGGATGATCACCCTGAGGATAGCGCTTCTGCCCGTGAAGCTGAGCTCCTCGATAAGTATGAGCTTCTGCTCAATACTTTCCTGGAGTGTCGAAAGAGACTGAAGGCTGAGAAGAAGGAAGTAAAATTCCTTAAAGGTGAGAGTGTTTCCCTGAGGGAAGAGATCACCAGGTTGATCTCCCTCCGACAGGATCACTTGGACCTGACTTCAAAGCATTTAGAGTCTCTCAAGCTCCTTGATCTTAAGCAGGAGGAAGTCGACAAGTTGGAAGAACTACTTGCGACAGAAAGGAAGATCGTCAAGAGCTTCTCTATGCCAAAAACTGTTCTTCCATTAGTTGATACCTTCTCTGCTCAAGCCAAAGGAGCTGGCTTGGGGCACGTAGGGGTATCTAGCTCCTCATCCATGAGAAACAGGAACAGGAGAAAGAATAAGGCTGCCAAGAAAGCCTCTGCTGATGAGAAAGGAAAGGCCCCACTCAGCCCTATTGAGTTCAGAAAGCCTAGCTTTCCCTGTAATCAACATGACTTTGAGTAAACATATGGGCATCACTTCAGGCCCTCGGTTGCAAAGCCGAAGAGCCGATATGATGGGTGGACCTTTCCCCGTAACTTCAGTGAGAGTGTCTTCAAGGCACCTTATGAGGAAATCCACTTGGGAAATTATGGTCACTTCTCTAGCGGCCATAATAGGAAGCAGGCACCTAAGGCCAAGCATGTTACACTGAAAAGCCAAGAGGTGAAGAAGTCATGTGACTGTGGTCATCATGTTGCCTCCACCTCCAGGTCTTCGGCCCCAGCTGAACCCTACGTTTCAAAGGTAAACCAGGCGCCCAAGAGGAAGTATAACAGGTTTGACTTCTAGTGCTGTGGCAAAATTGGTCACTTTGCCGTGGATTGTTGGTTTAATCCAAGGTATAACGAGACTCCTTATGTTAGCAATGCGAGGCCGACCACTCGTAGAGTTAACCAATCGAGGGGGAGTATGCTAACAAGGAATCTAGGACCCAAGTTCGATTGGGTTCCTAAGGCAAATTAATTCTGTTTTGCAGGGATGTCCAAAGGCCAACAAAACTCCTATTTGGTATTTGGACAGTGGATGCTCCCGTCACATGACCGGGACAAGAAGCCTGCTGAGGGAGTACTCTACTCTTCAGTCGAGGATGGACCCAAAGTCATATTTGGGGGATCTGATCGGGGAGTCACCAGAGGTTACGGTACGATTTCCAACGGTATACTCTCTATCACTAACGTAGCTTATGTTGAAGGGTTAAATCATAACCTGATCAGCGTAAGCCAGTTATGTGATAAAGGGTATGACGTTAAGTTCTGCAAGGATAAATGCCTGATAATATCATGTGACTCTTCGGAGACCGTATTAACAGGCATTAGGAGCAGAAATATTTTTTGTTTAGACTTTCTTAGTTTAGATTCTTCTACCCCAGTATGCCTCGTTGCTAAAGGCAGTGCATCTCTTTGTGAACAATGGCACAAGAGATTGGCACACATTAATAACAAGACAATTAATATGATGTTTTCCAAAAACTTAGTAAGGGATGCTCCCATTATTAAGTGCATCAAAGATAGTCCATGTCCTGCATGTCAGATGGGCAAGCAGACTCGGGCTACCTTTAAGGGCATCCCAGACAAAGATTCCTCCAGATGTTTATATCTTCTGCACATGGACTTGTTTGGTCCAATGCAAGTTCATAGCTTAGGAGGGAAGTCGTATACGCTAGTGATTGTAGATGATCACTCTCAGTTTACGTGGGTGTTCTTTTTAAAACGCAAGTCTGATACGTTTGACATCTTCACCAGTTTTGTCAAGCAGATACAGAACGAACTTAACTGCTCAGTGGTCAAAATCAGAAGTGACCACGGAACAGAGTTTGAGTTTGGGGCTATGACAGAGTTCTGTGAAGAGCTTGGTATCTTTCATGAGTTCTCCTCCCCTCGCACTCCTCAACAGAATGGAGTGGCGGAGAGGAGGAATAGAACACTCATTGAAGCATGCACGACAATGTTGAATGACGCTTCTCTCCCAGAATACTTCTGGGCCGAGGCGATCAATACGGCATGTCATGTACAAAACCGGGCATTGATCAACAAGAGCCATCGTAAGACTCCTTATGAGCTACTGAAAGTCAAGAAACCAACCATGTCCTATCTGAGGATTTTTGGCTGCAAATGTTATGTACTGAATAATGGGAAATACCCGCATACTAAGTTTCGTGAAAAATGCTTCGAAGGCATATTCATGGGCTATAGTAGCCACAACCGGGCTTATAGAGTTTTCAACAAGAAAACCCTAGTGGTAGAGGAATCAATAAATGTTGTATTTGATGAAGGAAGCTTGCTTAACTGCAAGACTTCTAGTTGTCTTCCTGAAGCTGCAGGTGCCAGACTCGAAAAGCTACAACTGGATGATCCCGAGAAAGATGCAACTCCAAAGTATGTCAAGGTCTCCACATCAACGCTGATCGGAGAAGTTGAAGCTCAAAATGAGGCAAATCCTTTAGAAGGAGGAGATGCCCAAGAAATAGTTGAAGCTCCTGATGCAAGAATTTTAGAGCTCAGACACGTGAGGGATCATCCCAGAAATCAAATCATTGGAGATCCCCGAGACGGTGTCAGAACTCGCCGAGGTACTCTTAACGAGATCTTGCATCTTAGCTTTCTGTCGCAGGTGGAGCCAAAGAAGTTCGACGAAGTGAACAAAGACGCATCGTAGATTTTGGCCATGCAAGAGGAGCTGCATCAATTCGAAAGATGCGAAGTCTGGACGCTGGTTCCCAGACCAAAGACGCAAAATATGATTGGCACCAAGTGGATCTTTAGAAACAAGTTGGATGAACATGGAGTCATCATCAAGAACAAAGCCAGACTGGTGGCTCAAGGATACAGACAGGAGGAGGGGATTGACTTTGACCAGACATTTGCACCAGTTGCACGGCTCGAGGCAATCCGGCTATTCCTAGCCTATGCCTCTCACAAAGGATTCACTGTCTATCAGATGGACGTGAAATCGGCCTTCTTGAATGGAGATTTGAAAGAGGAAGTATACGTTGCTCAACCTCTAGGTTTTGTCAATCCTACTTATCCTAATCATGTATATTTTCTTAATAAAGCGCTATATGGCCTAAAACAAGCTCCTCGGGCTTGGTATGAGACATTGTCTAGTTTTCTTCTTGAGAACAAGTTCTCTAGAGGAAAAATAGATAAGACATTGTTTCTCAGGGAAGTCAAAGGCAAGATTTTGCTGGTGCAAATCTATGTTGATGACATTATATTCGGCTCAACGGACAACAATCTTTGCAAAAAGTTTTCCAAACTTATGCAAGGAAAGTTTGAAATGAGCAGTATGGGAGAGCTGAAGTATTTCTTGGGACTTCAAGTGAAACAGTCTCAGGAAGGAATCTTCATTTCTCAGACGAAGTTCATAAATGAACTCCTCAAGAAATTCGTAATGGAGAATGCAACCTCTATGAGGACTCCAATGGGATCCACCATGTCTCTGGATAAGGATGAGAAAGGGAAACCTTTTGATGAAACCAAATACAGAAGCATCATTGGATCCCTGCTCTATCTTACTGCGAGTAGACCGGATATCATGTTCTCCACATGTGTTTGTGCCAGATATCAGGTGAACACTAAGGAATCTCATTATGTCGCTGCAAAGCGAATTCTCAGATACCTTAAAGGTACCCCTAATCTTGGCTTATGGTACCCGAGAAGCAATGATGTCGAGCTAATACGGTTTTCAGATGCTAATTTTGCAGGGAGTAGGGATGACAGGAAAAGCACCTCCGGGACGTGTCAATTCCTCGGAAGAAGGCTTATTTCATGGAACAGTAAGAAGCAGAATTGTGTAGCGACCTCCACTGCAGAGTCTGAGTACATCTCGGCTGGCAGCTGTTGCGCACAACTCCTATGGATAAGAAACCAGTTAGCTGACTATGACCTCCAGTTCAAGGAAGTACCGATGTACTGCGACTCCTCCAGTGCAATTGCTATTGCCAACAATCCGGTATCGCACAGCAGAACGAAGCATATTGAAGTGCGTTACCATTTCATTCGGGAGCACTTGGAGAACAAGGACATCTCTCTCTGCTATGTTCCCACTGACAAACAAATTGCAGACATCTTCACAAAGCCTTTGGACGAGGCCAAGTTCAGTCTTTTCAAAACTGAATTGGGGATGCTAAACCATGAGGAATGAAGACCACAGAAGCTCATGGCTCGTGCATCTAGGGGGAGCATCTGTCAGGCACTCAAGTGCAAGCATAGGTGCAAGAACTGAGGGGGAGCATGGGGTCATATGCACCAGACCCCGATTTGCAGAAGCCGAAAAGGGGGAGATTACCCTCTCGGCTAAGGTTAAGGTGGCTCCACCCTCTCGGCTAAGGTTAAGGTGGCTCCAAGTTTTGCTCTCAAGTAATTGGTAGTGAATATCTCTCTCAACTCAATTTTAAGTTTATGAGTTTCATTCCTATATGCTCGATTCACCATAGCTTGTAGGGTTTAGGCTTCTTCAAATAGGGGGAGATTGTTGGGTATTGTATCCACAATGCACCTGATTTGAAGAAGCCCCTGAACAAGCTAAGGTAAATAGACAATGTATTTGATGAAATATTTCTAGTTGTGCTTGCAGTTATTACATGCTAAGTACACACCAATGTCAGGGTGCAGTGGGTCAATATACACGGGTCTGTGCAACGTAATCCCTCGTTGAGCAGATCAGTGTGTTGGCCTACGTGTACTCTCTCTATTGGGGTGTACTTAAGTTCAAGTACAGGGCTATGATAAAGCAAGAGCAGACAAGAAGCAAGGATGGGCCAAAGACCAGCTCATGGGTGGAAAGACGAGAATTCGTCTAAGTATAATTCGTCGAGAATCACTAAGTGATTCTCGCCGATTCGTCGAGAATCACTAGTGATTCTCGACGAGTCGACGAGAATCACTAGTTGATTCTTGCCGGGTTGGGCCGGCTGTCTCGACGTAGTCAGAAAAATCATCTAAGGCAGAATCGTCGAGAATCACCAAGTGATTCTCGCCGATTCGTCGAGTATGACTTTGCATTCTCGACGAGTTGGCGAGAATCCAAGGTGATTCCCACCGATTCTCCCCGGCCTCTATAACCTATGCAGCCTGAACTCTCTAAGTAGAATTCGGCGAGAATTGTAAGTGATTCTCGCCGATTCGTCGAGAATCACTCACGATTCTCGCCGAATTTGACTTAGGTATTTTTCCAACTCTGTCTGGACCGGTCCACGTTGTCTACGGGATTTTGAACCGGACTTCGGTCTTACTGCTGGTGGGGCCCACAACGGTCATCTCTTGACCTAGTGTATAAATACTCTGGTATTTGTGTACAGTAAAAAAAAGATACAGACGATATACGAAAAAAAGCGACCGACGAAACCCTAAACTCGCGAACTTGCTCCGCCTCCGTCGCAGCAGCCGATCACCGAAGTCGTTCTCGATCTCCTCCAGATCCTCGGTGATAGAAGCCAAGTCCTGCACAGCGTCTCACGTGTCTATCCAGAGATCTTTCGTCTCTTGATTTGAGATAGGGAAATCTTTCCCCGTCCGAATCGATCGAGACGATCGATCCTCGTGTGACCGTTGGTAGACCTTACCGACTTCGCTAAGAAGATTGGATCTCCAGTGCTTTGCTGCTGTGTTCAGTTGCTGCCGCCAACACCGAGAGCCCTGCCGCCGCTCGACGCCGCCGCCGGTCTAGGGGAGATCCTCTCCAAGTGAGATCTAGGTTGTGGACTCTTCGTGACTTCAAGAACACGTCGTCGAACGAAGAGGGACACCTTATTCTCCATACGTTGTTTGTATCTCTTACAAGCTATTTTCATTTCTTTGTAAAGGACCGTTTGGTCTCTAGTTGTAGGGTTGGGTGCAACCCGTGTTGTGGGAGTGTTGACTCCTACGTGTGGAAGGGTTCCTTCCGTTAGTGCTAGGATTGGATTTCAATCCTGTTGGTGAAGTGACCGAGTCGTCCCTGGTTGGGAGATAGGTCGAAGGGGGAAAGTGGACGTACCCAAATCGGGGAACCACTATAAATTGCTTGTGTACTTGTTGTGCTGTGTTGTTTTGTTTTCTTGTGCAGGTAAAATTTTAGTTCCGCAAATACGCTGCAAAAACACCTATCCCCCCCCATAGGTGTAAGTAGTTGACACTAGGTAGACTTTCATGATCCTTGATTTTCAGTGTTATGAAATGTTGTGGACCTGGACTCTTCTATGGACAATTCTATATATATATATATATATATATATATATATATTTCGGAATTTTGATGATATATTATTTCTTGATTGTCATTGCATTTATTTTTGTCTTTGCTAGTTGATTATTTTATTATCTTGAGTTAATTCATCTTAGTGTAGAGGGTTCTGACTTCAACAAATAGGGAGAGATTATTGGGTATTGTATTCACAATAACCTAGATTTATGTGAAGTCATACTTGAACTAAGTTGAATTAATTATGTATTTGATGTCATTCTCTAGTTGAGTGCTTGCAGGTCATTATTGCAAAGTGTAGAATAATGTCAGTTTACAGTGAGTCACCAAATACAGGACCATGCAATGTAATCCCTCATTGTGCGATCCATGGTATTGGCTCATGTGTAACCTCTCTATTGGGATGCACTTCATTTTCAAGTACTAAAGGAATGGAAGAAAGGAAAGGTTGCTGACCTTTGATTAAAGAAGAAAAGAAATTTTCCTTGAAATTTCCTAAGTAAATTTTTCGAAAAAATTAGTGTTTTTCGAAAAGTATAAACTTCATTTTTCGAGAAAGCCAAGTTTGTTTTTGAAAGAGCAAGTAGTTTTCGAAAAGTCATAAACTAGTTTTCGAAATGTCATAAACTAGTTTTCGAAAAATTAATTTCATTCTTAGAAAAGAAGAGTTGTTTTCAAAACATTTTATTCCTTTCGAGCAATAAGTTTCCGGCTCAAAGGAAATTCTGCGTGAAGTCTTTTTCGTGAAAGGCTGAGCTAGTTTTCGAAAAACCAAGATGCTTTCGAAGAATTTTGGTCCTTTCAAAGAACGCAGTGCAGAAAAATTCAAAGTTTATTTGTCGAGCGGAGTTCGCCGTTCATCGAACAGGATTTCATTCGTCGAACGGTAATTCAAAGTTCATTCGTCGAATGGAGTTCGCAGTTCGTCAAACAGGATTTCATTCCTCGAACGGGAATTCAAAGTTAATTCATCGAATAGGGTTCATTCAATTCCTCGACCAGGAATTCAAAATAAATTCATCGAATGGGATTTCATAATTCGTCGAACTGAATTTCATTTCAACATAAATTCTTCTTGATTGATCCACGTGGATCTTTCCTTAATAAATTCAGACCGTTAGAAAAACTTCTATATAAAGTCTTGTCGATGGATTCGCTAACCCTATTCCTAATCATTAATCTTATCAGAAGTCTGAATCGCCGTAATTTCTAAGATCGGGATAAGCCACATGTTCTGTCTTCCTCGACACTCTTATCTGTGTTCATCCTACAATCAAGCGATTCACCAAGAAAAAAGACTCGACCGATCCAAGATTCAAGATTCTTTAACATCAAATTGATCGGGTCAGCTCTTAGTTTTCAGATCAAGTTTTCATTGATTTATTCCTCAACTCCTTCACCGAGCTTTCAGTTTTCAATAAGGAAGGACTCTGTAGATTTCAGATCTGAAGTGAAGTTTTTCTTTATTGTTGTAAAACTTTATTTCAATTCTTGTAGGAACTTCGTCTCCGAGCATGTAGGAAGATTTATCTTCCGAGGGTAGATCCCATTTTGGGGGATTGAGTTTGTAGGAGTGTGTTTACTCCAAGTTATAGGAGCGTTGCTCTAAGGCATAAGATTATTTGAATCTGAGATATAGTGAAGTAGCCAAGTCTAGTCGTGGTGCTAGATTGGTGAAGTGGAAAGTGGATGTACCTAAGGTTGGGGAACCACTATAACTCCTTGTGTTGTCTGGTGCATGCTTGATTATTCTATGTTAATCCCTCTAAATTGTTTATTCCTCAAATGACGCAGAACTCACCTATTCACCCCCTCTAGGTTATTTAGGTAGACAACTAGATAATTTCACAACACTTGTTTACTTCTTGCTGCCCCAAGACACTAGTCTTCCTCCTAAGATCTGACAGGTGCGAGAAGTGTTTTTCCTGTCCTCTTTGCATCCTACAAAATTTGCATCTGAATAGCCTATTAGTTCAAAATCCCTATTTCTAGGGTACTATAGGCCAAGATCTTGTGTACCCTTAAGATATCGCAAGATCTTTTTTACAACAGAGTAATGAGATTCTTTAGGGCAGGACTGATACCTAGCACTGACATATGTAGCATACATGATGTCAGGCCTACTAGTAGTGAGCTATAGAAGGTAGCCAATTATCCCTCTATACAAAGTTTCATTAATAGGTTTCCCTGCTTCATCTTTGTACATAGGCATACTTGACCCCATGGGAGTTTTCATGGTGAAGGCATTCTCCATTCCATATTTCTTAATCAACTCGCTAGTGAACTTTGACTGGGATATGGACAAGCCATCATCAGTCTGTCTAACTTGGAGTCCCAAGAAGAACTTGACCTCACTCATATTACTCATCTTAAACTTCCCTTGCATAAGTTTGGCAAACTTTCTATAAAGGTTGTCATTAATAGATCCAAAGATAATATCATCAACATATATCTAGACTAGGATGATCTTGCCCTTAGATTCCCTTAGGAATAGGGTCTTATCTATTTTCTCCCTCGAGAATTTGTTCTCAATGAGGAAACTATACAAAGTTTCATACTATGCTCTAAGGTCTTGCTTCAACCCATATAGAGCTTTCCTCGGTCTATAAACAAAATCAGGAGAGTTAGATTCAACAAAACTTGATGGTTTTTCTACATAGACTTCCTTTTTTAAGTCCCCATTCAGGAAGGCTGACTTCACATTTATATGGTAGACTTTTAATCCTTGGTAGACAGCAAATGCAAGGAAGAGTCTAATAGCTTCTAATCTGGCTACTGGGGCAAATGTATGATCAAAATCAATCCCTTCTTCTTGCATGTATCCTTTACCCACCAGTCTAGCCTTATTCTTGACAATAATGCCATTCTCATCTAACTTGTTCTTTTAGATCGATTTAGTTCATATGAAATTATGTCCCTTAGGTCGGGGAAGAAGCTTCCGACTTTACATCTCTTTAACTGGTTCATTTCTTCCGGCATTGCTCTAATCCAGAATTGGTCTTTGATTGCCTCTTCAAACTTCTTGGGCTCTGCTTGTGATAGAAAGCTTGAGTATAATGTCGTATTCAGACTTCTGCTCCTTATAAACAATCCTCGGCTTACATCACCAATGATCTGGTGTACTAGGTTATCCATCAGATGCCTTGCAGCTGGAGGCAGTCTTTCTTCATCTTTATTAGCATTAGTGTCTCCATCTGGCTGAACTTCATCCACAACTTATATGTCTTATGCATCCTCTGGACAACACACATTCTCATCCTTATCCTTGATTGTTGGATCATCTTCCTTGATGGTGAGCTTGACCATCAACTTCTCTATGCATGCAAAACTTGAAGAGGAGCTAGGTAGCTCACTGTTACTCATGTTTGATTCATCAATGACAATATGAACAGACTCTTCTACAACTTGACTTGTCAAGTTGTAGATTCTATATGCCCTACTGTGGTTGTTATACCCAACATAGATCCCTTCATAGGACTTGACAGCAAACTTAGTCACATAGGACTTTCCATTATTCAGTACATAGCACTTGCTACCAAAGATCCTTAAGTGGGATAAGTTTGGTTTCCTTCCTTTAAAGATCTCATAGGGAGTCTTCTTGTGGCTTTTGGTGATAGAAACCCTGTTAAGGATATGACATGCGGTGTTTACTACCTCATCCCAGAAATATTCTAGGAGAGATGTGTCACTTAACAAGGTCCTACCAGCCTCTATGAGAGTTCTATTTTTCCTCTCAGCTATCCCATTTTGCTAGGGTGTTCTAGGAGAGGAGAACTCTTGGTGAATCACTTTCTCTTCATAGAACCTTAGCATGCATTCAGACTGAAATTCAATCTCATGGTCACTTTCGATTTTGACCACAGTACTGTCAAGTTAATTTTGAATTTTCTTGACAAATGTCTTGAAAACATCAGGGGTTTTAGATTTCTTCCTAAGAAAGAACACCCAAGCAAATCTGGAAAAGTCATCAACAACCACATGGATGTAGACTTTTCTACCGAGACTTTGAGCTGGCATAGGACCAAACAAGTACATATATGGGAGGTATAGGCACCTCACTGAGTCTTTGACCTCAATGATCTTGAAGGAGGTCTTGGTCTGTTTGCCCTTTTGACATGTAGAGCAGATACCCTCCTTAGTGCATTCAACTTGGGGCCATTTCTAACTAACTCTTCACTAAAGAGTATGTCTATAGTGTAACACCTCCCCTATAATGACCATATAATATGGGTCCGGCCGGGGCCCCACAACATACGGACGTCACAGCTTTAGTATTAAAAGATGATATGAAAACTACCCAATCTCAAAACTCCAGACAAACACAGCGGAAACAGAACGCTAACAGACAGAAGTTATACACTAGCAGTAGAGTATCAGATGGCCTTAAGGCCTTACATAATAATATTCCAAATAAAAATATGCCAAGCACTCCTAGGCTACCTCGGCATGCAAGCCGGACATAAACATAACAAGAGTAGCAAACACAAAAGGAAAATCCAAGCACAGCAACAATTCATGAGGCTTAGGGCTTTTCTCCCGGCACGCTAGCTCCTGCATGCGATCCTTGCCCTGTAAGGATTTGAAGTAACGTGGGTCAGCAAAGGCTGACCTCTACTTTGTAACAAACACATCTCCTCCCGGCCGTCCCTAACGGACACCGGGGTACCACTCCACCTGCAAGTTAGCACTTCGTATAACAAAAGAGCATATATATTAACGCGGTAAAACAGGCTTGGATGTCTCATACAGCATACATGTTTTCTATGTTTTGTACAAAGTGAAAGGGGCCTACTATGCAACATGAATGCAACCCGGGTTTCACCCAAGGCACCCTAGCTCGTATGCAACTAGCACAACATCAAACACTGGGTACTTCCGTTTCCCCATTGGCTTAAAGCCGCAAACAAAAGGGAACCGCCATGTCCCTAACGGCACACACGCCGTCACACGGAACATTGCAAAGGCCCCACCCGCACAAGGGTCATAAACCCCGGGCTTGCCCGCACATTCTGACTTCGCTTGTCAGGGTTCCGTCTCACACTGACCGATTCTAAGAAGCCTTGCTGGACCCCACCCACTCATGGCTACATTGACCGGGCTTGCTCTTCGCTTGGCATTCTCGTCAGTCTCATACAAGGGGCTAGTCTCACCGGGACACTTTCCCCACATGACTTACGCGTCACAGGAAAGCCAGCCGACCACGGAGACATAGCCGCGCCTTTGCACAGCACACACAAAGGTTTCCCCACCCCAATCACCATTCGCACCGTATCTTTCCCGTGCTCCAAGGAAACCATCTACCGCACAAAGCGGAGCTAACCTTGTCCGGTTCCGACTATGAGTACTCACTCAAATAAAAGGGGGAAAACGCATACACACAACGGCGTCTTGCCGCAACGGATTTCTACCGAATCCTCAAAGCTCGCTATGCAACATCACCGGGTTGGACTAACGGTCGCGACCACGGCTTCACCCACAATGCCTAATCCGCTAACGGAGCGGATCTCTAATGCAAGCATGCCGGGATGAACATACTCAACTCGGAGGTTCCTCTTGAACCTAGGCTACACGAATCCCTCTCATTTGGGAGATCCGGTGCTCAAAACACGAAAGGAAGGGGATGCTATTCATGCATCCTAAATCCTAAAAACTCAGAGGAGAAGTGTTGTTACCTTCCGTCCCCTCTTCCTAGCCATGGGGAAGATTTGCTCAGTTGAAAACCACCGCAACGCTCCCACCTTCACGGATCTGAACTCCGCTCGCGAAATGGACCTCCGAAGCTTCGCCGGCGGCCGGAACTTGGCCTCCTTGCTCTCCCTTCTCTCTAGAACTTAGAGAGAGAGAACCCAAAGCAAAATGAAAGGGTTTCTACCCTATTCCCGGCCTTAAACCTCCTAGGGAGGCTCCCCACTGTTGGATCCTCCCAAGAAACAAATGAACGGCCACGATCGGAACCCAAAATAAAAAAATCTGGGCCGAACACGGGTTGCAACACGGCCGTGTGCAGGGTCGTGTCAACCATTTGCGTCATTCAAAAATTCCCAACTAGAACACGGCCTGGAACACGGCCTCTGACACACCCGTGTCAAACCCGACATGGCCGTGTCACTAGCCGTGTCAAGCCCGTGTACTAAACTCCTCCAAACTACCCGAGAAGGACACATCCCTTGACACGTCTTCGAACACGTATGTGTCACGGCTGACACGCCCGTGTCAAGTCCCGTGTCACGGCCCATGCCCCCCCCCCTCAAAGCCACAAAATCGTTGAGTGCTCGACATGCCCTGAGACACGCCTGTGTCTCAGGTGACACGCCCGTGTCGCACCTGACACGCCCGTGTCAAAGCCCGTGTTCTCACTCAACGATCGTCGACAGAAAACGTCGAACCTGAGCACAACACGCCTTGTGACATGCCCGTGTCACAGGCTGTGTCAGCCTACCCAGAACCCACTTTGGCCAAAAAAATAACGCCATTGGTTCCTCTTCTAAATTTTGGGGTGTTACAACTCTCCCCCCCCCCCCCTTAAAAATAATTTCGTCCTGAAATTTTAAAACATGAAAAGTAAACAAAACTAAACGGTACCTGAGGAGAAAAGCTCGGGGTACTCCTCTAGCATGGCCTGCTCTCGCTCCCATAAGAGCTCCTCGCGGCCACAGTTGTCCCAACGGACCTGTACGAGTCTAACCTCCTTGTTTCACAGATGTCGAACCTCTGAATCTTCTATCCCGATTGGACGAACTCGCGTCCTCAAGCCTTCCTCTACCGGCACCGCCGCCGGCTCAATCACCACACTGGCTTCTAACAAGGCTTTCCTCAAGACGGAGACGTGAAATACATCGTGTAGTCCACTTAGCTCCGTGGACAACGCTTACCGGTACGCTGCCTCTCCCACTCGCTCGGTGACCCTGAATGGTCCCAAAAATCTCGGACTCAGCTTCTTGAGTCGGCGAATTCGGGAAACGCCTTTGAATGGCTTGATCTTAAGATAAACCCAGTCGCCCACCACGAACTCCACATGCCTGTGGCGAGCGTTGAAATACTTAGCTTGTCGATCTTGAGCTACCTTCATGCGCTCTTGAATGGTTCGCATGAGCTCACTAGCGTTGGCTACCACCTCATTTCCCAAAAGATTGGTGTCTCCTGCCTCTGTCCAAGACATTGGTGTCTGACACCGCCTCCCATACAAAGCTTCATGTGGCGCCATCTTGATACTAGCTTGGTAACTATTGTTATAAGCAAACTCCACCATGAAGAGGTGATCCTCCCACTTCTTGCCGAAGTCGAGAGTAAATATACTTAGCATATCCTCCATAGTACGGTTCGTTCTCTCGGTTTGCCCATCGGTTTGAGGATGAAAGGCTGTACTGAACTTGAGTTTTGTGCCCAAGCTCTTCTGCACCAACCGCCAATCCTTAGACGTGAAACGTCCATCCCGGTCGCTGACTATACTCCTCGGAATCCCATGAAGTCGTACAATGCTGCGGACGTACAACTCCACCAACTTTTCCATATCGTCCTCCTTCCGGTTTGGGATGAAATGTGCCACTTTGGTCAGGCAGTCCACAATCACCCAAATGGCATCATTACCCTGCAGCGATCTAGGCAACCCATGCACAAAATCCATGGAGATGTCATCAAATTTCCATTCGGGGATTGGAAGAGGCTTCAAGAACCCTCCCGGCTTTTGACACTCGGCCTTCACCAAGGCACAAGTTTGGCACCGACTCACAAACAAAGCTACGTCCCGCTTCATCCCAGGCCACCAATAGGACTTCTTCAAATCCAAGTACATCTTTGTACTGTAAGACCCCCCTTTTTTTTCTTTTTAAACCACCGGGGTCTTAGCCCAGAATTGCCGCTTTACGGTGGCACCGACTCACGGGAAGGCCGCCACTACAAAACGCCAATTCTGCCGGCCCTTTTCGATCACAAGAGAGAGAAGTAATTTTACATGAAATGTAAACAAGTCCACAGAAACATGTAAATAAAAGTGAAATCATATTCAGTCCATCAGTAGATCACAACAGGAAATAGATAAATGGGCTCGAGCCCGGTACATCAGAGTCCTCACTATAAATCACTCATTGCGGAAGCTATAAAAAAATACTAATCACTCATGGAGCTGGTCGCAGGTGCACCGGTGCTAGACTGACCCACCTCCATGCGCACCGTACTCCGCTGGTACTGTTCCCAAGACTGCTGGTCCCTGTCTCCCATCTGGAGCTCCTGTAATGTTGTGGTTCGAAAACCATTAGTCATAAAGACTAAGCCCTATCATCCCCTACCCCTCCCACCACGGCTCCTAAGCACCGGGCGGAGAGGAGGAAAGGGAAGCTTCAAAAGTGGAGAATAATCAGGCAGGTGACAGGGGAGTTATTCTAGCAACTATCTAGAACAAAGTACAACTAGCAATCCTATGGTAGTAAATGGTAAAGAAGAGAAGTAGTAAGTATCAAATGTATAAAAAGAAGGCAGCTAGAGAATAGTAAGTAAACAAGCAAGTAAATAAGTAAGTAACCTTAACTTATATGAATGCCCATACAAACTTATAAGTTAAGTGGTCTTCTGCAAGGCTCCCATCGTATAAAAAGTCTCATACCGATTTATACGTTGGGGTGTCGGTTGTATGCAAATATGAGTGTAGTGATATGTTATGTCATGATTCATGCAAGTGCAACACACGCACACGACTCTATGCGCACAGACCTTTAGTTCCCCCTGTTCGGGCAGCTAGCTTCACTCCCAGGAACCTCCGTAGTGGCAAAAGGAGATAGTGGGTCGGGCCCCCCACTCTTAGGCAGGTATCCACACTACCGGGCCTAGCCCTTCCGTACGCCCCTAGAAGAACACAACCTAGAGTATCCATGTACTAATGCTGGCTGTACCCACCAGACTTTCTTTGGCTAAGTGTCTCACACCGCCGAGTCAGCGTACCGATGTCCGTGTGAATGACAATCAGATACCGAAGACCCACCACTTTTATTCTGTACTCCAACCCTCGAGCCCTCGGCCCCCCGGACTGTCCAGTCCTTGCATCTACCTTCAGAGCTACCGTCTGAATGGCAACCAAAGCAACTTATTCTACCTTCCTAGCTATCGGGGAGTGTGTATGTGCAATCCTAGTTATACTAGTTGCTCTTTTAATTTATTATTCCTACGGTTTACGTTAGCCCAGGACTGCCCCCGGCATACCCCGTGAAGGGCTCTCAAGGGGCACTAGGAACCAAGACGGCGGCATTACGGCCCGAAGTTCCCTTTCGTAAGGCACTTATTTTTATTGGTTGATCTCCCTTAACCCAATCCCCTTTTAGTTACTTTAGATCTAAGCCTAGAGTATTAAGACTTCCATTCCTACCCGGGGTGGACAATCTTTCGTCGTTCCCGTACGCCACTTAACCTTAACCAGCCTCACACTCTATTATCCTGACTTCCAATAATGAACTTGATTTAACTCACCCTATCCAAACCAGCAAACTACCAAAATTCCATCTTCCAAGTTCATTACCCACTCTAGTTCAGTTTCCGTGGTTTTACTATATGCAGACCATTCTAAGGTACATGAGGAGTATAAGGAAGGTACTCCAATTTGTCTTCCGAATCTCCTATAATATTTACTGGAGGTCTACCGTGACATAATTAGTCTAAATCCAAGGTTTCCAAATTTTCCTATTTATCGGGCATTTAATTTATTTATTCTAAGATTCCAAATGCCCTAGCATGAACATGAAGTGCAATAATGAGCCAACAATAAATCATCATAAAATCAGTAAAAATCATGTGAGACATTTAAACAGCAATTCCAAGCTTTGAGAAACTTCAGAGGTGTTTAGGCCAAGATTTCCTAATTTACCATTTTAGGCCACTTTTACTATATTAAGAAGGAAGTACTGTAAATATAAATTCAAAAATTCCAAGAAAATTATAGAAGCTATATAGGGACCTAAAACCATCATAAACCAAGTACCATAATTGTTCTCCAACATTTGAACTCTGAATTTATTTTAATGCAAGGTACTAATTTTCTTATCTTAATGAAGGAAGTATTGTTTTTAGTCATCTAAAATTCCAAAGAAATTTACAGGGTCACTATCATTATTTGAAACACCCACTTACCCAATTTCATAATTTTACAAAAAGTAATTGGACATCATTTGTATTTTTGACCACATATCACAATTAATACGTTAAAGAATGTATGTATCAGAAATAATTAGTTAAAATTTCCAAGAAAAATACTGAAGGTATAACATGCTATAAGATGCCCTAATCCAAGGTTTCATAATATTCTAATAAACAGAAATTCCATAATCATCAAAATAAATATCTAGGGCACAATTAGAGTTGTAAATGAAGTACTGTATAAACTTAATCCAAAAATCTCAATAAAATTATATCATGGCTATTTTACCAGAAAATCCCTTTGCCCAAATTTTACTTGATTTGAAGTTCATTAGATAGCCTAATAATTCAAATTAAAGTTGGTGACCTAAACTAGGGTTAGGATTTTGGGTGGCCTAGCTGTCTCCAAATACCCTAAACTTTTGTCCAGAGAACTATACTTGCCCTATGGTTCTGTCCACCAAATTTTAGGTCAGACCAAGGTCATTTGACCCCATGACCTTCACAACCCCAAAAACCACCATTAAGGGATTTTCCCTAGGGTTCTAGGGCTACCCTACACCAAACCACCCCAAGCTCCCTTGGAGGGTGTGTCATGCCCTAAAAAGTCAGTGACCAAAATATCAGCCCCTGTTGAGGTGATATGGCCACTCAAATACCAAGGGGGTGTTTGATCCTAAATTATCCTATAAGGATCATCCTAGGGTTGGACACAACCCTATTCAAAACATCTCCAAATGAGATGAAATTTTTATCAAAACCTTATGTTACACCCAGAGACCACTCACCAAAATTTGGGAGAGTTTGGAAGTCATTTAGCCATCTAATTAATTTATGCTAGGATTACTAAATTTTTCTAAAAAAATAGAAAAATATTTCCCAAAAATCCTAATTTTTGGATAGATCCTATATATAGGTAAGATTAGGCCACACCCCAAATTTCAAGTCATTTGGATGACAGGATTAGAGTGGAGATTTTTTCTAAGGTCAAGACAGCCCTATGGATATACCTCACCAAAAGGAGTGTTGTGGTCTAACCAGAACTCCAAATCGAGTAAAATCAATTTTGAATTAAAGTAGACTTCGAGGGCTACATTTTCTATGTTGACCATTTTTTTTGATTCAGCCCCTACGGGCTATAATTGTCAGTTTTTTCCTAATATACAGTAAAGGAATTTAATTCCTAATTATACAATATATAATATGATGAAAATAACACTGTTCATCTTCTTCTTTACCCGAACCCGAACAGAACCAGAAAATGACTATTCCTGTAGCTTTTCTAAAGCTATTTCCCAGCCACCCAGCCATCTCCCTGGCCGGCCACCACCACCACCACCTCTGTTGAGGTGAGGGCTACCGTCGGGCGGCGGCACGGCCGCCGGAGAGGCGGTTTCCGGCGAACCCGCCACCATGAAATTTTCGGAAAACCATGGAAAAGCTCAACTGATCTGGCTCTTTTGAGCCCGATATATCTCCTAACGATTTCTAAGATCTATCCGTAGAAGAAGAGGGAGGGGAGGACCTTGTTCGTGGGCTGGAGGCGTGCAGACCGTCGGGAAGCCATTTGCGTGGTGGTGGCGTCGCTGGAAATTCTTCACCCGCAAGGGAAGGAATCTGAATCAGTTTGATGGAGCGTGTAACCTTTTCCTCTTGCTCTTATGAGTCTTTTATAGATCAGCAAGTGCGAAGGGGAAAGGATGAAACGTTCATGGCCATTAATATTTCTCTTAATGACGTTTCGGTTATGGTAGAGGCAGTTGAAATGCTGGAAACGAAGAGGTGTTTGCCAGGTGGCGATTTCCTATTGGACCAACATTTCCTTAATTTATTAAATAATCAGAGTAGGAAACGGCCCATAAATACTCCTGGTGTAACTTCCCATAATCAGAATTGATTACAACGTCGGTTACCGAAATTTCCAGTCTGGCTGACGTTTCACCCTTGGTCACGAGCGTGACACATAGGTCACGGGCGTGACAGGCCCGGGTGGCCAATTCTGGGATCAACGATCGTCGAACTGAGATCGACGATCGTCGAAGGGTGGTCACGCCCTTGGTCACGGCCGTGACACATGGGTCACGGGCGTGACAAGCCCGGGTGACCAATTCTGGGTTTGACGACCGTCGAACGAAGGTCGACGATCGTCAAAGGGTGGTCACGCCCTAGGTCACGGGCGTGACAGATGGGTCACGGGCGTGACAGGGTCCTGAGTCAAATTTCCGCGCTCGGCAATCGTCTCGCTGAGATCGACGATCGTCGAAGGGGTCACGCCCTTGGTCACGGGCGTGACACCTGGCTCACGGGCGTGACAGGGCCATGACGCAAATTCTGTGCTTCGATGATCGTCCCGCTAAGATCGACGATCGTCAAAGGTGTCGCGCCCTAGGTCACGGGCATGATACATAGGTCACGGGCGTGACAGGCCCGGGTTGAAAAATTCTTCACCCGACGATCGTCTCCCTGAGATCGACGATCGTCGATAGAGTCACGCCCTAGGTCACGGGCGTGACGGGTCGGTCACGGGCGTGACCAACCCGTGACCTGAAATCTCGGTCGATGTATTTCAATTTTTGGGCTTCCTAGGGTTCTGTCACGACCAACCGACTCCTAGGGGTCTAGCCGGAAATGGGATGTTACAAATCCCAATAAACAAAACAAAGATTTCGTCCCCGAAATCAAGGTTAAGCCTACGGGACTCTAATCGGGAAAAGAAGCTTGTAACATCCCATGAGAATTGAAAAATTACATCTCTACGTTATGTTTGCTTTGTGCGGTTTCAAATCTAAGATTAATTCGCCCAATTAACTAGGTATATACACCCCAATAAACAAAAGATTAGCCCCTATTCTTGAAATTTCAGTCCTATTGGTTTAAAATAGGAAGGCAAATTGATTGTCCAGAGGGGTGGTGAGGTATACCTAACGAAAAAGTTCCGGGTATTTTTGCCGCATCTAGTCCTGTGGCTCCCATGTATGCTCCTCCTGCCCATGATTGTTCCACAGAACCTTGACTAACGGAACCTTCTTCACTCGCAAGACCTGCACTGCTGTATCGTTAATCCTGATAGGCTCCAAATTAACTAACCGATCCGAGGCCACCGGGCCATCTGCCGAGGAGATCAGCTGCTCAGGGCGTAGCAGAGCCCTCCGAAGTGAGGAGACGTGGAAGACGTCATGCAATCCCGCTAACTCCGGCGGTAGCTCCAGTCTATAGGCTAAGGGGCTGATCCGCTCCAGGATCCTATAAGGCCCCATATATCTCGGACTGAGCTTCTTCCGCCCGCGCACACGCGACACTCCGTGCATCGGCCGTATCTTCAAGAAAACTCGGTCTCCCACCTGGAACTCCACTTGACGATTCCTCGCATCGTAGTATTTCGCCTTTCTGCTCTGGGCTTCCAACATCCTGTCCCGGATCAATCTAATCTGAGCATCTGTATCTCCCACAAACTCCGAGCCTAGTGTCTGCGGGTCCTCATCCTGAACCCATGATAATGGGGTCCTGCACCTCCTTCCGTACAACGCCTCGTATGGAGCTATGCCTATGCTGGACTGATAAGCGTTGTTGTACGAAAACTCGACCAGTGGCAGCAATCTCTCCCAAGGCTCGCCACGGTCCAAAATACACAGTCGCAATAGATCCTCCAGTGTACGGTTGGTGCGCTCTGTCTGTCCGTCGGTCTGAGGTTGAAAAGCTGTACTGAATGTCAACCGAGAACCTAGATGGGCCTGGACTGACCTCCATTCCCTGGATGTAAACCGCCCATCCCGATCCGAAACAATAGTCTTGGGCATCCCATGATAACGCACAAACTGCTCAATGAACCTCCGTACTAATACACTGACCGGTGTGTCCTTTGCCACTGGAATGAATCTGGCCACCTTTGTTAGTCTGTCCACTATCACCCAGATCGAGTCATTCCCCGCACGGGATCGAGGTAGCCCATGTATGAAGTCCATGGCTATATCCTCAAATTTCCACTCCGGCACCGGAAGCGGCTGCAGCAAGCCTGCCGGGTTCCTACACTCCGCCTTCACGAGCTGGCAGGCCTCGCAATGCTCATAAAATATGTAATATCTTTCTTCATACCCGGCCAGTACATCATCCTCTTCAAATCCTTTACCATCTTGGTGATCCCCGGGTGTACAGAATATTGGCTGTAGTGAGCTTCCGTCAAAATGTCCTCCCGGATCCGTCCTCCTGCTGGTATGTAGACTCTGCCCCGAAAACACAGGAGCCCATCCCTCAAAGAGTAATCTCCTGTCGTGCCTTCCTCCAAGGCTCGGAATATCGGCTCAGCTCTCTCATCCAGCATCTGCCCATCTCTGATGCGGTCTCGAATATCATCAGTAACCATCGACCCCAGGTACTCCATGTATAGCTCCGGGTCATCCTCAGACACTAGTGAAATCTGCATCTCCTCGAATGATCTAACCAACTCCATGGCCATCAGCTGCGGACCTACTCCTGTAGTACTCGCTCTCCGGCTTAGAGCATCCGCGACCACGTTCGCCTTCCCCGGATGGTAGTGCATGGTATACTGGTAGTCCGACAGAAACTCCACCCAGCATCTCTGCCTGATGTTTAACTCCTTCTAGGTGTCGACGTACTTCAGATTCTTGGGGTCGGAGAAGATATCGCAATGTACCCCATATAGATAGTGTCGCCAAATCTTAAGAGCAAAAATAATTGCCCCATCTCCAAATCGTGCACGGGGTAGTTCTGCTCATGCTGCTTCAACTGACGGGAGGCATAGGCTATTACGTGCCCGTTCTGCATCAGAACGGCACCCATCCCCTAATAGGAAGCATCTGTATACACCTGGAATCCCTCCTTCCCTGATGGAAGAGCAAGGATGGGAGCTGAGGTGAGACGATCCTTCAGCTCCTGGAAGGCAGATTCGCATCGTGGTGTCCAAATAAAAGGGGACTCCTTCTTTGTCAGAGACGTAAGAGGGAGGGCAATCTGAGAGAACCCCTTTACGAACTTCCGGTAGTAACCGGCAAGTCCCAAGAAACTTCGAACATCCGAGGCCGACTTTAGTGGTGGCCAATCCTGTACTGCCTGGACCTTCGCCGGATCCACTGCCAGACCTGCTCCACTGATGACATGGCCCAGAAAGGCTACCTCCTTTAACCAGAATTGGCACTTGCTGTACTTGGCATACATCTCATGCTCACGCAGCTTCTCCAAGGTCAAGGCCAGATGTCTCGCGTGCTCCTCCTCCGTCCTTGAATAGATAAGGATGTCGTCGATGAATACGATAACGAAGACGTCCAGATACTCTTTGAACACCCGATTCATCAGGGTCATGAATGCGGAGGGTGCATTCGTGAGCCCGAACGGCATCACGGTAAACTCGTACAACCCATATCTGCTGCTGAAGGCCGTCTTCGGGATGTCCTCCTCCTGAATGCGAAGCTGGTAGTACCCTGACCTCAGATCCAGCTTTGAGAACCAATGGGCTCCCTCCAGCTGGTCAAATAGCTCGTCGATCCTTGGTAAGGGATAAGTATTCCGGACTGTCAATATGTTCAGAGCCCGGTAATCTATGCACAGTCGAAGGGTCCCGTCCTTCTTCTTAACGAACAACACTGGAGCTCCCCATGGTGAAGAGCTAGGCCGAACGAACCCGGCCTCCACTAACTCCTGAAGCTGGCTTCAAAACTCCACCAACTCCTTTAGGGCCATTCGATAGGGAGCTCTGGATACCGTCTTATACCCCGGTACGAGCTGAATCTAGAAGTCCTTCTCTCGGTACGGGGGGTAGCCCTGGTAGCTTCTCCGGAAACACGTCGGCGAAGTCCCGCACTACTAGAATATCTGCAATGGAGTCCTTGGCCACGACCGCCTCAAAAAGAACCTGATAAACTTCTTCCCCCTGCAGGTGGGCCTTAACAGCCTGCACAGATGATATTAAGGTATGGGGTGCTGGTATAATACCTTCGATGACAATGAAGGAGTCGCCGTGCCTCACGGTGATCCTCTTCGCCACGCAATCGATCTGGGAATGGTTCCAATACAGCCAAGTCATGCCCAGGATCAGATCATAATCTGGCATCTTCAGAACCGTCGCTGGTGCCTCAAACGCCTTCCCGCCAATCCTCGCTTCCATATTACAATGAGCAGAGGTCATTATCTCTGATCCATCGGGTAGGCGCACCCTCATCATCTTCCCGGTGAATGGCTCCACACCTGCCAGTCCTTTCATGAAATCCTCCGACACGAATGATTGCGACGCACCAGTGTCGAAGAGGGTGTGAGCGGGCTTGCCGCTAACGAAGACTATGCCTGGGGTGTCCGCTGCTGCAGTGTAGGGTTCGTCGCAGGCTACAAGTAAAAATTCCATTTGTTAGAGAGCGAATGAATGGAATTTTAAGAAGAGTTAGGATGGACTTTCACATGTGATTTCCCTTATGGGCACACCACTGCTTCCGCTGCTAGTTTGTCCGCAAACTAAGCTCGCACGGGGGTGGCCCAAGATTTTGTGGACTACTTCTCTTCGATCGAGGTTTCCTCTGATACCACTTGTAAGACCCCCTTTTTTTTTCTTTTTAAACCACCGGGGTCTTAGCCCAGAATTGCCGCTTTGCGGTGGCACCGACTCACGGGAAGGCCGCCACTACAAAACGCCAATTCTGCCTGCCCTTTTCGATCACAAGAGAGAGAAGTAATTTTACATGAAATGTAAACAAGTCCACAGAAACATGTAAATAAAAGTGAAATCATATCCAGTCCATCAGTAGATAACAACAGGAAATAGATAAATGGGCTCGAGCCCGGTACATCAGAGTCCTCACTACAGATCACTCATCGCGGAAGCTATAAAAAAATACTAATCACTCACGGAGCTGGTCGCAGGTGCACCGGTGCTAGACTGACCCACCACCATGCGCACCATACTCCGTTGGTGCTGGTCCCTGGACTGCTGGTCCCTGTCTCCCATCCGGAGCTCCTGTAATGTTGTGGTTCGAAAACCATTAGTCATAAATACTAAGCCCTATCATCCCCTACCCCTCCCACCACGGCTCCTAAGCACCGGGCGGAGAGGAGGAAAGGGAAGCTTCAAAAGTGGAGAATAATCAGGCAGGTGACAGGGGAGTTATTCTAACAACTATCTAGAACAAAGTACAACTAGCAATCCTATGGTAGTAAATGGTAAAGAAGAGAAGTAGTAAGTATCAAATGTATAAAAAGAAGGCAGCTAGAGAACAGTAAGTAAACAAGCAAGTAAATAAGTAAGTAACCTTAACTTATATGAATGCCCATACAAACTTATAAGTTAAGGGGTCTTCTGCAAGGCTCCTATCGTATAAAAAGTCTCATACCGATTTATACGTTGGGGTGTCGGTTGTATGCAAATATGAGTGTAGTGATATGCTATGCCATGATTCATGCAAGTGCAACACACGCACACGACTCTATGCGCACAGACCTTTAGTTCCCCCTGTTCGGGCAGCTAGCTTCACTCCCAGGAACCTCCGTAGTGGCAAACGGAGACAGTGGGTCGGGCCCCCCACTCCTAGGCGGGTATCCACACTACCGGGCCTAGCCCTTCCGTACGCCCCTAGAAGAACACAACCTAGAGTATCCGCGTACTAATGCTGGCTGTACCCACCAGACTTTCTTTGGCTAAGTGTCTCACACCGCCGAGTCAGCATACCGATGTCAGTATGAACGACAATCAGATACCGAAGACCCACCACCTTTATTCTGTACTCCAACCCTCGAGCCCTCGTCCCCCCGGACTGTCCCGTCCGTGAATCTACCTTCAGAGCTACCGTCTGAATGGCAACCAAAGCAACTTATTCTACCTTCCTAGCTATCGGGGAGTGTGTATGTGCAATCCTAGTTATACTAGTTGTTCTTTTAATTTATTATTCCTACGGTTTACGTTAGCCCAGGACTGCCCCCGGCATACCCCGTGAAGTGCTCTCAAGGGGCACTAGGAACCAAGACGGCGGCATTACGGCCTGAAGATCCCTTTCGCAAGGCACTTATTGTTATTGGTTGATCTCCCTTAACCCGATCCCCTTTTAGTTACTTTAGATCTAAGCCTAGAGTATTAAGACTCTTCCATTCCTACCCGGGGTGCACGATCTTTCGTCGTTCCCGTACGCCACTTAACCTTAACCAGCCTCACACTCTACTTATCCTGACTTCCAATAATGAACTTGATTTAACTCACCCTATCCAAACCAGCAAACTACCAAAATTCCATCTTCCAAGTTCATTACCCACTCTAATTCAGTTTCCGTGGTTTTACTATATGCAAACCATCCTAAGGTAGATGAGGAGTATAAGGGGAGGTACTCCAATTTGTCTTCCGAACCTCCTATAATATTTAGTGGAGGTCTACCGTGACATAATTAGTCTAAATCCAAGGTTTCCAAATTTTCATATTTATCGGGCATTTAATTTATTTATTCTAAGATTCCAAATGCCCTAGTATGAACATGAAGTGCAATAATGAGCCAACAATAAATCATCATAAAATCATTAAAAATCATGTGAGACATTTAAACAGCAATTCCAAGTTTTGAGAAACTTCAGAGGTGTTTAGGCCTACATTTTCTAATTTACCATTTTAGGCCACTTTTACTATATTATGAAGGAAGTATTGTAAATATAAATCCAAAAATTCCAACAAAATTATAGAAGCTATATAGGTACCTAACACCATCATAAACCAAGTACCATAATTTTTCTCGAACATTTGAACTCTGAATTTATTTTAATGCAAGGTACTAATTTTTTTAACTTAATGAAGGAGGTACTTTTTTAGTCATCTAAAATTCCAGAGAAAATTACAGTGTCACTATAATTATTTGAAACACCCACTGACCCAATTTCATAATTTTCCAAATAGTAATTGGATATCATTTGTATTTTTGACCACATATCACAATTAATACGTTAAAGAAGTATGTACCAGAAATATTTAGTTAAAATTTCCAAGAAAAATACTGAAGGTATAACATGCTATAAGATGCCCTAATCCAAGGTTTCATAATATTCCAGTGAACAGAAATTCCATAATCATCAAAATAAATATCTAGGGCACAATTAGAGTTGTAAATGAAGTACTGTATAAATTAATCCACAAATCTCAATAAAATTATATCATGGCTATTTTGACCAGAAAATCCCTTTGCCCAAATTTAACTTGATTTTAAGTTCATTAGATAGCCTAATAATTCAAATTAAAGTTGGTGACCTAAACTAGGGTTAGGATTTTGGGTGGCCTAGCTGTCTCCAAATACCCTAAACTTTTGTCCAGAGAACTATACTTGCCCTATGGTTCTCTCCACCAAATTTTAGTTCAGTCCAAGGTCATTTGACCCCATGACCTTCACAACCCCAAAAACCACCATTAAGGGATTTTCCCTAGTGTTCTAGGGCTACCCTACACCAAACCACCCCAAGCTCCCTTGGAGGGTGTTTCATGCCCTAAAAAGTCAGTGACCAAAATATCAGACCCTGTTGAGGTGATATGGCCACTCAAATATCAAGGGGGTGTTTGATCCTAAATTATCCTATAAGGATCATCCTAGGGTTGGACACAACCCTATTCAAAACATCTCCAAATGAGATGAAATTTTTATCAGAATCTTATGTTACACCCAGGGACCACTCACCAAAATTTGGGAGGGTTTGGAAGTCATTTATCCATCTAATTAATTTATGCTAGGATTATTAAATTTTTCTAAAAACTATAGAAAAATATTTCCCAAAAATCCTAATTTTTGGATAGCACCTAGATATAGGTATGATTAGGCCACACCCCAAATTTCAAGTCATTTTGATGAAAGGATTGGAGTGGGGAATTTTTCTAAGGTCAAGACAGCCCTATGGATAGACCTCACCAAAACGAGTGTTGTGGTCTAACCAAGGACTCCAAATCGAATGAAATAAATTTTGAATTAAATTAGACTTCAAGGGCTACATTTTCTATGTTGACCATTTTTTATGTTGCAGCCCCTACGGGCTATAATTTTCAGTTTTAACCTAATGTACAGTAAAGGAATTTAATTCCTAATTATACCATATATAATATGATGAAAATAACACTGTTCATCTTCTTCTTTACCCGAACCCGAACAGAACCAGAAAATGACTATTCCTGTAGCTTTTCTAAAGCTTTTTCCCGGCCACCCGGCCGTCTCCCTGGCCGGCCACCACCACCACCACCTCTGTTGAGGTGAGGGCTACTGTCGGGCGGCGGCACGGCCGCCGGAGAGGCGGTTTCCGGCGAACCCGCCACCATGAAATTTTCGGAAAACCATGGAAACGCTAACCCGATCTGGCTCTTTTGAGCCCGATATCTCTCCTAACGATTTCTAAGATCTATCCGCAGAAGAAGAGGGAGGGGAGGACCTTGTTCGTGGGCTGGAGGCCTGCAGACCGTCGGGAAGCCATTTGCGCGGTGGTGGCGTCGCCGGAAATTCTTCACCCGCAAGGGAAGGAATCTGAATCAGTTTGATGGAGCGTGTAACCTTTTCCTCTTGCTCTTAGGAGTCTTTTATAGATCAGCAAGTGGGAAGGGGAAAGGATGAAACGTTCATGGCCATTAATATTTCTCTTAATGACGTTTCGGTTATGGTAGAGGCAGTTGAAATGCTGGAAACGAAGAGGTGTTTGCCAGGTGGAGATTTCCTATTTGACCAACATTTCCTTAATTTATTAAATAATCAGAGTAGGAAACGGCCGATAAATACTCCTGGTGTAACTTCCCATAATCAGAATTGATTACAACGTCGGTTACCGAAATTTCCAGTCTAGCTGACGTTTCGGCCTTGGTCACGGGCGTGACACATAGGTCACGGGCGTGACAGGCCCGGGTGGCCAATTCTGGGATCGACGATCGTCGAACTGAGATCGACGATCGTCAAAGGGTGGTCACGCCCTTGGTCACGGGCGTGACACATGGGTCACGGGCGTGACAAGCCCGGGTGACCAATTCTGGGTTTGATGACCGTCGAACGAAGGTCGACGATCATCGAAGGGTGGTCACGCCCTAGGTCACGGGCGTGACAGATGGGTCACGGGCGTGACAGGGTCCTGAGTCAAATTTCCGCGCTCGGCGATCGTCTCGCTGAGATCGACGATCCCCGAAGGGGTCACGCCCTTAGTCACGGGCGTGACACCTGGGTCACGGGCGTGACAAGGCCATGACGCAAATTCTGCGCTTCGACGATCGTCCCGCAAAGATCGACGATCGTCGAAAGTGTCGCGCCCTAGGTCACGGGCGTGATACATAGGTCACGGGCGTGACAGGCCCGGGTTGAAAAATTCTGCGCCCGTCGATCGTCTCCCTGAGATCGACGATCGTCGATAGAGTCACGCCCTAGGTCACGAGCGTGACGGGTCAGTCACGGGCGTGACCAACCCGTGACCCGAAATCTCGGTCGATGTATTTCAATTTTTGGGCTTCCTAGGGTTCTGTCACGACCAACCGACTCCTAGGGGTCTAGCCGAAAATGGGATGTTACAAATCCCAATAAACAAAACAACAATTTCGTCCCCGAAATCAAGGTTAAGCCTACGGGACTCTAATCGGGAAAAGAAGCTTGTAACATCCCATGAGAATTGAAAAATTACATCTCTACGTTATGTTTGCTTTGTGCGGTTTCAAATCTAAGATTAATTCGCCCAATTAACTAGGTATATACACCCCAAAAAACAAAAGATTAGCCCCTATTCTTGAAATTTCAGTCCTATTGGTTTAAAACAGGAAGGCAAATTGATTGTCCAGAGGGGTGGTGAGGTATACCTGACGAAAAAGTTCCGGGTATTTTTGCCGCATCAAGTCCTGTGGCTCCCATGTATGCTCCTCCTGCCCATGATTATTCCACAGAACCTTAACTAACGGAACCTTCTTCCGTCGCAAGACCCGCACTGCTGTATCGTCAATCCTGATAGGCTCCAAATTGACTGACCGATCCGAGGCCACCGGGCCATCTGCCGAGGAGATCAGCTGCTCAGGGCGTAGCAGAGCCCTCCGAAGTGAGGAGACGTGGAAGACGTCATGCAATCCCGCTAACTCCGGCGGTAGCTCCAGTCTATAGGCTAAGGGGCTGATCCGCTCCAGGATCCTATAAGGCCCCATATATCTCGGACTGAGCTTCTTCCGCCCGCGCACACGAGACACTCCGTGCATCGGCCGTATCTTCAAGAAAACTCGGTCTCCCACCTAGAACTCCACTTGACGATGCCTCGCATCGTAGTATTTCGCCTGTCTACTCTGGGCTTCCAACATCCTATCCCGGATCAATCTAATCTGAGCATCTGTATCTACCACAAACTCCGAGCCTAGTGCCTGCGGGTCCTCATCCTGAACCCATGATAATGGGGTCCTGCACCTCCTTCCGTACAACGCCTCGTATGGAGCCATGCCTATGCTGGACTGATAAGCGTTGTTGTACGAAAACTCGACCAGTGGCAGCAATCTCTCCCAAGGCTCGCCACGGTCCAAAATACACAGTCGCAATAGATCCTCCAGTGTACGGTTGGTGCGCTCTGTCTGTCCGTCGGTCTGAGGTTGAAAAGCTGTACTGAATGTCAACCGAGAACCTAGATGGGCCTGGACTGACCTCCATTCCCTGGATGTAAACCGCCCATCCCAATCCGAAACAATAGTCTTGGGCATCCCATGATAACGCACAAACTGCTCAATGAACCTCCGTACTAATACACTGACCGGTGTGTCCTTTGCCACTGGAATGAATCTGGCCACCTTTGTTAGTCTGTCCACTATCACCCAGATCGAGTCATTCCCCGCACGGGATCGAGGTAGCCCATGTATGAAGTCCATGGCTATATCCTCAAATTTCCACTCCGGCACCGGAAGCGGCTGCAGCAAGCCTGCCGGGTTCCTACACTCCGCCTTCACGAGCTGGCAGGCCTCGCAATGCTCACAAAATATGTAATATCTTTCTTCATACCCGGCCAGTACATCATCCTCTTCAAATCCTTTACCATCTTGGTGATCCCCGGGTGTACAGAATATTGGCTGTAGTGAGCTTCCGTCAAAATGTCCTCCCGGATCCGTCCTCCTGCTGGTATGTAGACTCTGCCCCGAAAACACAGGAGCCCATCCCTCAAAGAGTAATCTCCTGTCGTGCCTTCCTCCAAGGCTCGGAATATCGGCTCAGCTCTCTCATCCAGCATCTGCCCATCTCTGATGCGGTCTCGAATATCATCAGTAACCATCGACCCCAGGTACTCCATGTATAGCTCCGGGTCATCCTCAGACACTAGTGAAATCTGCATCTCCTCGAATGATCTAACCAACTCCATGGCCATCAGCTGCGGACCTACTCCTGTCGTACTCGCTCTCCGGCTTAGAGCATCCGCGACCACGTTCGCCTTCCCCGGATGGTAGTGCATGGTATACTGGTAGTCCGACAGAAACTCCACCCAACGTCTCTGTCTGATGTTTAACTCCTTCTGGGTGTCGACGTACTTCAGATTCTTGTGGTCGGAGAAGATATCGCAATGTACCCCGTAGAGATAATGTCGCCAGATCTTAAGAGCAAAAATAACTGCCCCCATCTCCAAATCGTGCACGGGGTAGTTCTGCTCGTACTGTTTCAACTGACGGGAGGCATAGGCTATTACGTGCCCATTCTGCATCAGAACGGCACCCATCCCCTGATAGGAAGAATCTGTATACACCTAGAATCCCTCCTTCCCTGATGGAAGAGCAAGGATGGGAGCTGAGGTGAGACGATCCTTCAGCTCCTAGAAGGCAGATTCGCATGGTGGTGTCCAAATAAAAGGGGACTCATTCTTTGTCAGAGACGTAAGAGGGAGGGCAATCTGAGAGAACCCCTTTACGAACTTCCGGTAGTAACCGGCAAGTCCCAAGAAACTTCGAACATCCGAGGCCGACTTTAGTGGTGGCCAATCTCGTACTGCCTGGACCTTCGCCGGATCCACTTCCAGACCTGCTCCACTGATGACATGGCCCAGAAAGGCCACCTCCTTTAACCAGAATTGGCACTTGCTATACTTGGCATACATCTCATGCTCACGCAGCTTCTCCAAGGTCAAGGCCAGATGTCTTCGCGTGCTCCCCCTCCGTCCTTGAATAGATAAGGATGTCGTCGATGAATACGATAATGAAGACGTCCAGATACTCTTCGAACACCCGATTCATCAGGGTCATGAATGCGGAGGGTGCATTCGTGAGCCCGAACGGCATCACGGTAAACTCGTACAACCCATATCTGCTGCTGAAGGCCGTCTTCGGGATGTCCTCCTCCTGAATGCGAAGCTGGTAGTACCCTGACCTCAGATCCAGCTTTGAGAACCAATGGATTCCCTCCAGCTGGTCAAATAGCTCGTCTATCCTTGGTAAGGGATAAGTATTCCGGATTGTCAACCTGTTCAGAGCCCGGTAATCTATACACAGTCGAAGGGTCCCGTCCTTCTTCTTAACGAACAACACCGGAGCTCCCCTTGGTGAAGAGCTAGGCCAAACGAACCCGGCCTCCACTAACTCCGGAAGCTGGCTTCGAAACTCCACCAACTCCTTTAGGGCCATTCCATAAGGAGCTGTGGATACCGGCTTAGCCCCCGGTATGAGTTGTATCTGAAAGTCCTTCTCTCGGTGCGGGGGTAGCCCTGGTAGCTTCTCCGGAAACACGTCGGCAAAGTCCCGCACTACTGGAATATCTGCAATGGAGTCCTTGGCCACGACCTCCTCAAAAAGGACCTGATAAACTTCTTCCCCCTACAGGTGGTCCTTAATGGCCTGCACAGACGATAGTAAGGTACGGGGTGCTGGTATAATACCTTCGATGACAATGAAGGAGTCGTCGTGCCTCATGGTGATCCTCTTCGCCACGCAATCGATCTGGGCATGGTTCCAATACAGCCAAGTCATGCCCAAGATCAGATCGTAATCTGGCATATTCAGAACCGTCGCTGGTGCCTCAAATGCCTTCCCGCCGATCCTCGCTTCCATATTGCAATGAGCGGAGGTCATTATCTCTGATCCATCGGGTAGGCGCACCCTCATCATCTTCCAGGTGAATGGCTCCACACCTGCCAGTCCTTTCACGAAATCCTCCGACACGAACGATTGCGACGCACCAGTGTCGAAGAGGGTGTGAGCGGGCTTGCCGCTAACGAAGACTATGCCTGGGGTGTCCCCTGCTGCGGTGTAGGGTTCGTCGCAGGCTACAAGTAAAAATTCCATTTGTTAGAGAGCGAATGAATGGAATTTTAAGAAGAGTTAGGATGGACTTTCACATGTGATTTCCCTTATGGGCACACCACTGCTTCCGCTGCTAGTTTGTCCGCAAACTAAGCTCGCACGGGGGTGGCCCAAGATTTTATGGACTACTTCTCTTCGATCGAGGTTTCCTCTGATACCACTTGTAAGACCCCTTTTTTTTCTTTTTAAACCACCGGGGTCTTAGCCCAGAATTGCCGCTTTGCGGTGGCACCGACTCACGGGAAGGCCGCCACTACAAAATGCCAATTCTGCCGGCCCTTTTCGATCACAAGAGAGAGAAGTAATTTTACATGAAATGTAAACAAGTCCACAGAAACATGTAAATAAAAGTGAAATCATATCCAGTCCATCAGTAGATAACAACAGGAAATAGATAAATGGGCTCGAGCCCGGTACATCAGAGTCCTCACTACAGATCACTCATCGCGGAAGCTATAAAAAAATACTAATCACTCATGGAGCTGGTCGCAGGTGCACCGGTGCTAGACTGACCCACCTCCATGCGCACCGTACTCCGCTGGTGCTGGTCCCAAGACTGCTGGTCCCCGTCTCCCATCTGGAGTTCCTGTAATGTTGTGGTTCGAAAACCATTAGTCATAAAGACTAAGCCCTATCATCCCCTACCCCTCCCACCACGGCTCCTAAGCACTGGGCGGAGAGGAGGAAAGGGAAGCTTCAAAAGTGGAGAATAATCAGGCAGGTGACAGGGGAGTTATTCTAGCAACTATCTAGAACAAAGTACAACTAGCAATCCTATGGTAGTAAATGGTAAAGAAGAGAAGTAGTAAGTATCAAATGTATAAAAAGAAGGCAGCTAGAGAACAGTAAGTAAACAAACAAGTAAATAAGTAAGTAACCTTAACTTATATGAATGCCCATACAAACTTATAAGTTAAGGGGTCTTCTGCAAGGCTCCCATCGTATAAAAAGTCTCATACCGATTTATACGTTGGGGTGTCAGTTGTATGCAAATATGAGTGTAGTGATATGTTATGCCATGATTCATGCAAGTGCAACACACGCACACGACTCTATGCGCTCAGACCTTTAGTTCCCCCTGTTCGGGCAGCTAGCTTCACTCCCAGGAACCTCCGTAGTGGCAAACGGAGACAGTGGGTCGGGCCCCCCACTCTTAGGCGGGTATCCACACTACCGGGCCTAGCCCTTCCGTACGCCCCTAGAAGAACACAACCTAGAGTATCCACGTACTAATGCTGGCTGTACCCACCAGACTTTCTTTGGCTAAGTGTCTCACACCGCCGAGTCAGCGTACCGATGTCGGTGTGAATGACAATCAGATACCGAAGACCCACCACCTTTATTCTGTACTCCAACCCTCGAGCCCTCGGCCCCCCGGACTGTCCAGTCCTTGCATCTACCTTCAGAGCTACCGTCTGAATGGCAACCAAAGCAACTTATTCTACCTTCCTAGCTATCGGGGAGTGTGTATGTGCAATCCTACTTATACTAGTTGCTCTTTTAATTTATTATTCCTACGGTTTACGTTAGCCCAGGACTGCCCCCGGCATACCCCGTGAAGTGCTCTCAAGGGGCACTAGGAACCAAGACGGCGGCATTACGGCCCGAAGTTCCCTTTCGTAAGGCACTTATTTTTATTGGTTGATCTCCCTTAACCCGATCCCCTTTTAGTTACTTTAGATCTAAGCCTAGAGTATTAAGACTTCCATTCCTACCCGGGGTGGACAATCTTTCGTCGTTCCCGTACGCCACTTAACCTTAACCAGCCTCACACTCTATTATCCTGACTTCCAATAATGAACTTGATTTAACTCACCCTATCCAAACCAGCAAACTACCAAAATTCCATCTTCCAAGTTCATTACCCACTCTAGTTCAGTTTCCGTGGTTTTACTATATGCAGACCATTCTAAGGTACATGAGGAGTATAAGGGAAGGTACTCCAATTTGTCTTCCGAATCTCCTATAATATTTACTGGAGGTCTACCGTGACATAATTAGTCTAAATCCAAGGTTTCCAAATTTTTCTATTTATCGGGCATTTAATTTATTTATTCTAAGATTCCAAATGCCCTAGTATGAACATGAAGTGCAATAATGAGCCAACAATAAATCATCATAACATCATTAAAAATCATGTAAGACATTTAAACAGCAATTCCAAGTTTTGAGAAACTTCAGAGGTGTTTAGGCCTATATTTTCTAATTTACCATTTTAGGCCACTTTTACTATATTATGAAGGAAGTACTGTAAATATAAATGCAGAAATTCCAAGAAAATTATAGAAGCTATATAAGGACCTAAAACCATCATAAACCAAGTACCATAATTTTTTTCCAACATTTGAACTCTGAATTTATTTTAATGCAAGGTACTAATTTTCTTAACTTAATGAAGGAGGTACTGTTTTTAGTCATCTAAAATTCCAGAGAAAATTACAGGGTCACTATCAATATTTGAAACACCCACTGACCCAATTTCATAATTTTCCAAATAGTAATTGGACATCATTTGTATTTTTGACCACATTTCACAATTAATACATTAAAGAAGTATGTACCAGAAATAATTAGTTAAAATTTCCAAGAAAAATACTAAAGGTATAACATGCTATAAGATGCCCTAATACAAGGTTTCATAATATTACAGTGAACAGAAATTCCATAATCATCAAAATAAATATCTAGGGCACAATTAGAGTTGTAAATGAAGTACTGTATAAATTAATCCACAAATCTCAATAAAATTATATCATGGCTATTTTGACCAGAAAATCCCTTTGACCAAATTTTATTTGATTTGAAGTTCATTAGATAGCCTAATAATTCAAATTAAAGTTGGTGACCTAAACTAGGGTTAGGATTTTGGGTGGCCTAGCTATCTCCAAATACCCTAAACTTTTGTCCAGAGAACTATACTTGCCCTATTGTTCTCTCCACCAAATTTTAGGTCTGTCCAAGGTCATTTGACCCTAGGACCTTCACAACACCAAAAACCACCATTAAGGGATTTTCCCTAGGGTTCTAGGGCTACCCTACACCAAACCACCCCAAGCTCCATTGGAGAGTGTGTCATGCCCTAAAAAGTCAGTGACCAAAATATCAGCCCCTGTTGAGGTGATATGGCCACTCAAATACCAAGGGGTGTTTGATCCTAAATTATCCTATAAGGATCATCCTAGGGTTGGACACAACCCTATTCAAAACATCTCCAAATGAGATGAAATTTTTACCAGAATCTTATGTTATACCCAGGGACCATTCACCAAAATTTGGGAGGGTTTGGAAGTCATTTATCCATCTAATTAATTTATGCTAGGATTATTAAATTTTTCTAAAAACTATAGAAAAATATTTCCCAAAAATCCTAATTTTTGTATAGCACCTAGATATAGTTAAGATTAGGCCACACCCCCAATTTCAAGTCATTTTGATGACAGGATTGGAGTGGGGAATTTTTCTAAGGTCAAGACAGCCCTATGGATAGACCTCACCAAAACGAGTGCTGTTGTCTAACCAGGACTCCAAATCGAGTGAAATCAATTTTGAATTAAAGTAAACTTCAAGGGCTACATTTTCTATATTGATCATTTTTTATGTTTCAGCACCTACGGGCTATAATATTCAGTTTTAACCTAATGTATAGTAAAGGAATTTAATTCCTAATTATACCATATATAATATGATGAAAATAACACTGTTCATCTTCTTCTTTACCCGAACCCGAACAGAACCAGTAAACGACTATTCCTGTAGCTTTTCTAAAGCTATTTCCCGGCCACCCAGCCGTCTCCCTGGCCGGCCACCACCACCACCACCTCTGTTGAGGTGAGGGCTACCGTCGGGCGGCGGCACGGCCGCCGGAGAGGCGGTTTCCGGCGAACCCGCCACCATGAAATTTTCGGAAAACCATGGAAACGCTAACCCGATCTGGCTCTTTTTGAGCCCGATATCTCTCCTAACGATTTCTAAGATCTATCCGCAGAAGAAGAGGGAGGGGAGGACCTTGTTCGTGGGCTGGAGGCGTGCAGACCGTCGGGAAGCCATTTGTGCGGTGGTGGCGTCGCCGGAAATTCTTCAACAGCAAGGGAAGGAATCTGAATCAGTTTGATAGAGCGTGTAACCTTTTCCTCTTGCTCTTAGGAGTCTTTTATAGATCAGCAAGTGGGAAGGGGAAAGGATGAAACGTTCATGGCCATTAATATTTCTCTTAATGACGTTTCGGTTATGGTAGAGGCAGTTGAAATGCTGGAAACGAAGAGGTGTTTGCCAGGTGGCGATTTCCTATTGGACCAACATTTCCTTAATTTATTAAATAATCAGAGTAGGAAACGGCCCATAAATACTCCTGGTGTAACTTCCCATAATCAGAATTGATTACAACGTCGGTTACCGAAATTTCCAGTCTGGCTGACGTTTCGGCCTTGGTCATGGGCGTGACACATAGGTCACGGGCGTGACAGGCCCGGGTGGCCAATTCTTGGATCGACGATCGTCGAACTGAGATCGACGATCGTCGTAGGGTGGTCACGCCCTTGGTCACGGGCGTGACACATGGGTCACGGGCGTGACAAGACCGGGTGACCAATTCTGGGTTCGACGACCGTCGAACGAAGGTCGACGATCGTTGAAGGGTGGTCACGCCCTAGGTCACAGGCGTGACAGATGGGTCACGGGCGTGACAGGGTCCTGAGGCAAATTTCCGCGCTCGGCGATCGTCTCGCTGAGATCGATGATCGCCGAAGGGGTCACACCCTTGGTCACGGGCGTGACACCTGGGTCACGGGCATGACACCTGGGTCACGGGCTTGACAGGGCCATGACGCAAATTTCTGCGCTTCGACGATCGTCCCGCTAAGATCGACGATCGTCGAAGGTGTCGCGCCCTAGGTCACAGGCGTGACACATAGGTCACGGGCATGACAGGCCCGGGTTGAAAAATTCTGCGCCCGACGATCATCTCCCTGAGATCGACGATCGTCGATAGAGTCACGCCCTAGGTCACGGAAGTGACGGGTCGATCACGGGCGTGACCAACCCGTGACCCGAAATCTCGGTCGATGTATTTCAATTTTTGGGCTTCCTAGGGTTCTGTCACGACCAACCGACTCTTAGGGCTCTAGCCGGAAATGGGATGTTACATGTACTACCCGGGTGAATGGAATACTTAGTGAAGTGGGCCTCAAACATCAACTCCTCGCGGAGCTTGCCGAACTACGGTACACAAATCCTTCCGCCCTTCCTCAGAATCCCATCAACAATCTCCTAGGCGTTACCCTCTCCCTTTAGAGCTTCCTCCACGAAAGGTTGGAACTCCGCATCTACACGGGTCGCTTCCCGAATACGATCGCATAAGTCACTCTGCATCTCAATCCAGTTTAGCCGAGCTACGCTAGACTCGCCTCTTGCCACACATTCCAAACCAAGGAACTCCCAGTCCCGCCTTAACCGCTCATCGTGAGCTTCAATCCAATTTCCTTGCCCCGAATATTTCCTACTCAAAGTATCCGCCACCACATTGGCTTTCCCCGGCGTATACTTAATCGCCACCTCGTAGTCCCCAAGGAACTCGACCCACCTGTGTTGCCGTATATTTAGGTCCTTCTGATCTAGGAGATACTTCAGACTCTTGTGGTCCGTGAAGATCTCCACCTTTGTACCATAAACGTAGTGCCTCCACAACTTCAAAGCAAAAATTACCGCCGCAAACTCCAAATCATGGACGGGGTAATTTATCTCATGAGGCTTCAGCTGCCTCGACCCAAAAGCTATCACACTACCATGCTGCACCAACACGCACCCTAAACCGCATCCGGATGCGTCGCTGAAAATCTGGAATCCTTCGGTCCCCTTTGGTAGACTTAGGATCGGCGCCGTCATTAGCCTCTCCTTCAGGGTTTCAAATGCCTGATTGCACTATTGAGTCCATACAAACTTCTGATCTTTGCGAGTGAGGGGTAGAGCTATCCGCGAAAAGTTTTCCACAAACCTTCGGTAGTACCCGGCTAGTCAAAGAAAACTCCGGACTTCCGCCACGGTCCTCAAAACTAGCCACTCTCTGATGGCTTCTACTTTCGTTGGATCCACTGCCACCCTATCCCCACTGATTACATGGCCCAAAAACGCCACCTTCTCCAACCAAAACTCGCATTTCGAGAACTTCGCATAAAGCTGGTTCTCTCTCAACACTTGCAACACTATCCGCAAGTGCGACTCGTGCTCCGCTTCCGACTTGGAATACACCAATATTTCATCGATATAGATGACTATGAACCAGTCCAATTATTTGCGTAAAACACTCGGTTCATCAAGTCCATGAACACGGACGGCGCGTTCGTCAACCCGAACGGCATCACCGAGAACTCAAAATGACCATACCTCGTACCAAACGCTGCCTTGGGTATGTCTTCATCTCGAATCCGCAACTGATAGTATTCGGACTTCAAGTCCAATTTGGAGTACACCACCGACCCCACCAATTGGTCGAAAAGGTCGTCTATCCGAGGAATCAAATACTTATTCTTGACAGTCAATTTGTTCAAATCTCTGTATTCTATGCACAAACGCATACTACCGTCCTTCTTCTTTACGAATAACACCAGCGCACTCTACGGTGAAGAGCTGGGTCTGATATATCCTTTCTCCAAAAGCTCCTGCAACTGAACCTTGAGCTCGACCAACTCCTTTGGTGCCATCCTAAAGGGTGGACGTGACACCGGTCTAGCCTTGGGCACTAACTCGATGGAGAAATCAATCTCCTGCCGAGGAGGTGCTCCCGGTAGCTACTCAGGAAATACATCTCCAAACTCCGCCACCACGGGCACTTCTCCAAGAGACAGCCCGGAAAGGCTAACCTCCAACAATGCTACTAGAGCTACACCTCCCTGGTTAACAGCTCGCACTAGTTGAAGTGCCGAAACTAGGGAACATGCCACCCCATGTAGGCCCTCAAACTTGACTTCCGCTTGCCCCACGCCCCTCAGGGTTACCACCTTGGACAAACAGTCGATACTGGCCCGCTGCTCCGCTAGCCAGTCCATCCCCAAAATCACATCGAACTCGGACAACGGCAAGATAGCCGCTACCAACAGGAAGTCGACTCCCTCAAGACTCCAACAAATCCGCCCTTTATCCCTGGTTGTCATAGAAGACCCATTGGGCATGCGCACTTTCAACTTTGAGTCCGTTGAGAAGGACTCAACTCCAATCCTCTGGATGAAACTTTCCGCAAGGAAGGAGTGCGACGCTCCCGTATCAAAAAGTACCCTAGCGGGGTACCCAGATACCACTACAAAGCCTACACACATGCAACAAACATAAAAAGGCTTGAAAGGAAGAAATCTAAGGTGCAGGTTGAACTCTCATACCTGTCACCACATCGATTTGGCGGATTGCTTCCTGCTGCCCAAGGTTGTAGGCCCTTGGCTGCACTGGTTGAAACTGGGAAGCACTCGACTCCGTCATCTTCCCCTTCTCTGCTGCACTGGGGCCGGAGCGTACGGTCTGCTCCTGCCTTGGCTCTTGCTCAGCGCCCCCTTGGGTACAAAATCTTGCTATGTGGCCTGGCTTGCCACAACTGTAACACGTCTGCGGTCCCTTAGAGCGTGACCCTCCGGACGTCCAATTACTTTTCTCGCCCAACTTATATGGGGGAGGCTTCTTCTTCCATCGGCTCCCTTCCGCCTTTCTATGGGACTGAGCAGGCTTCTTCTCTTCCCCCTGTTTGGGTGTGAAACCCTTGCGATGCTGGGATCACTCCATGTACCTCTCCAAAATTTGGGCCGCCTCCACCAATTCGTTGAAACCCGCACATTTCATCGATATGAGGGGTTGTCTTAGATTCTCCCTCAATCCATGATAGAAGAGATTGTCCCGCTCGTCATCGTCTGCCATGGTCGTTCCCGCATAACGACCCAAGCGAGTAAATTCCTGAACGTATTCATCCACTGACTTGTCCCGCTGCACCAGATGTAGAAACTGCCTCTGGAGGGCTAACCTTATTGATGCGGGAATGTACTTATTCAGAAAGGCATTCCCAAACTCCTCGATGGACGGTATGCGTCCTAGAAACTGCCTGCCACTATGGCTCACCCACCATAACTTGGCATCTCCCTCCTAACATAAAGGCTACGAACTCTTCCTTTCTCTCATCTGGCGCCTCTGCCGCCCTCAGAAGCTCCTGAATTATAGCACACCAATCCTTTGCATCTGTGGGCGTGCCGATTCCATTGAAGGTTGGAGGGTGGAAACTCAGAAAGTACTTCATTTGCCGGTCCCCATGCCCGACAACCACTCTCTCGGCCTGCGGCTCTGCCCGCCTGGCTTCCTCAACCGGCACGGTCGCTGCCGTGTCCGGGGTAGCAGGAGTTGCTACTTGAGCAACGGAAGCTGCTACCTATGCTGTCGTTGCAGCTTGGACCGCCACCATCGCTTCTGCAAGCATACGGCAGAAGTCGGCTGGTGTGACCCCCATCCCTAGCGGACCTTGTGCAGTCGCACTACTTGCTAAGAGCTCTTCTCTTGGCCTCGAGGTCCCAGCCTCGTTGCTTGCACTCTAAACACAAGCAAGAAAACGCAAATCAATCTCTAATCGCAAGACTCGAACACAAGGACACTCATAGTCCCGCGATACTCCTATGTGGATAACTTCTTATACGCGACTCGACTTATACTTTCGACCGCGAAACTTTTCATTGGAACGCTAAACCTACCTCTGATACCAAATTGTAATACCTCCCCTGTAATGACCATATAATATGGGTCCGGCCGGGGCCCCACAATATACGGACGTCACAGCTTTAGTATTAAAAGATGATATAAAAACTACCCAATCTCAAAACTCCAGACAAACACACCGGAAACAGAACGCTAACAGACAGAAGTTATCCACTAGCAGTAGAATATCAGATGGCCTTAAGGCCTTACACAATAATAGTCCAAATAAAAATGTGCCAAGCACTCATAGGCTACCTCGGCATGCAAGCCGGACATAAACATAACAAGAGTAGCAAACAGAAAAGGAAAATCCAAGCACAGCAACACTTCATGAGGCTTAGGGCTTTTCGCCCGGCGCGCTAGCTCCTGCATGCGATCCTTGCCCTGTAAGGATTTGAAGTAACGTGGGTCAGCAAAGGCTGACCTCTACTGTGTAACAAACACATCTCCTCCCGGCCGTCCCTAACGGACCCCGGGGTACCACTCCACCTGCAAGTTAGCACTTCGTATACCAAAAGAGCATATATATTAAAACGGTAAAACAGGCTTGGATGTCTCATACAGCATACATGTTTTCTATGTTTTGTACAAAGTGAAAGGGGCCTACTATGCAACATGAATGCAACCCGGGCTTCACCCAAGGCACCCTAGCTCGTATGCATCTAGCACAACATCAAACACTGGGTACTTCCGTTTCCCCATTGGCTTAAAGCCGCAAACAAAAGGGAACCACCATGTCTCTAACGGCACACACGCCGTCACACGGAACCTTGCAAAGGCCCCACCCGCACAAGGGTCATAAACCCTGGGCTTGCCCGCACATTCTGACTTCGCTCGTCAGGGTTCCGTCTCACACTGACCGATTCTAAGAAGCCTTGCTGGACCCCAGCCGCTCATGGCTACATTGCCCGGGCTTGCCCTTCGCTCGGCATTCTCATCAGTCTCACACAAGGGGCTAGTCTCGCCGGGACACTTTCCCCACATGACTTGCGCGTCACGGGATAGCCAGCCGACCACGGAGACATAGCCGCGCCTTTGCACAGCACACACAAAGGTTTCCCCACCCCAATCACCATTCGCACCGTATCTTTCCCGTGCTACAAGGAAACCATCAACCGCACAAAGCGGAGCTAACCTTGTCTGGTTCCGACTACGAGTACTCACTCAAATAAAAGGGGGAAAACGCATACACACAACGGCATCTTGCCGCAATGAATTTCTACCGAATCCTCAAAGCTCGCTATGCAACATCACCGGGTCGGACTAACGGTCGCGACCACGGCTTCACCCATAATGCCTAATGCGCTAACGGAGCGGATCTCTAATGCAAGCATGCTGGGATGAACATACTCAACCCGGAGGTTCCTCTTGAACCTAGGCTACACGAATCCCTCTCATTTGAGAGATCCGGTGATCAAAACACGAAAGGAATGGGATGCTATTCATGCATCCAAAATCCTAAAAACCGAGAGGAGAAGTGTCGTTACCTTATGTCCCCTCTTCCTTGCCATGGGGAAGATTTGCTCGGTTGAAAACCACCGCAACGCTCCCACCTTCACGGATCTGAACTCCGCTCGCGAAACGGACCTCCGAAGCTTCGCCGGCGGCCGGAACTTGGCCTCCTTGCTCTCCCTTCTCTCTAGAACTTAGAGAGAGAGAACCCAAAGCAAAATGAAAGGGTTTCTACCCTATTCCCGGCCTTAAACTGCCCAGGGAGGCTCCCCACCGTTGGATCCTCCCAAGAAACAAATGAACGGCCACGATCGGAACCCAAAATAAAAAAATCTGGGCCGAACACGGGTTGCAACACGGCCGTGTGCAGGGCCGTGTCAACCATTCGCTGTCATCCCAAAATTCCCAACCAGAACACGGCCTCTGACATGCCCATGTCAGACCCGACACGGCCGTGTCACTAGCCGTGTCAAGCCCGTGTACAAAACTCCTCCAAACTACCCGAGAAGGACACGTCCCTTGACACGTCTTCGAACACGCCCGTGTCACGGCTGACACGCCCGTGTCAAGTCCTGTGTCACGGCCCGTGCCCCCCTTAACGCCACAAAATCATTGAGTGCTCGACACGCCCTGAGACACGCCCGTGTCTCAGGTGACACGTCCGTGTCGCACCTGACACGCCCGTGTCAAAGCCTGTGTTCTCACTTAATGATCATCGATAGAAAAATGTCGAACCCGAGCACGATACGCCCTGTGACACGCCCGTGTCACAGGCCGTGTCAGCCTACCCAGAACCCACTTTGGCCAACAAAATAACGCCATCGGTTCCTCTTCCAAATTTTGGGGTGTTACATATGGTCTTATAGTTCAGATGAGACAGCCTCTTATGCCATTGGACACAATATGAGACTTTCTCATTTACAAATAGGCATATAGGAGAGTCTATGCTTTCACATACAAAATAAAGACAATTGATATTTCCTCTCCTAGTTCCTATCAAGATGACCCCTTGGTCACTTGACCTCCTAATTTGGCACTTATCCTTGAGGAATGAAATGTCATAGCCAAAATCACATAAAGTGCTTATGCTTATGAGGTTATGTTGCAGACCTTCCACATAAGCTACCTGTGTGATAGTGATTATGCTATTTGTTATCTTACCATACCCTTTAGTAACTCCCCTATATGAACCACCAAAGATGACTTTGGGTCTATTATTTACTGTAGTGTACTCCTTCAGCATGCTCCTTATTCCAGTCATGTACCTGGAACAACCACTGTCCAAGTACCATACAGGGGTATGGCCATTTGGACTAACCTGCAAGACACAAGTCAGTTAACCTTAGGAACCCAATTCTTATTGGGTCCTAAAGGCATGTTAGTCTGATAATAACCATGCCTACCTACATCTCTTTTGACAGCTAAGCTCTCTCTTGCTCTTGGTACACTTGTATTATGCTATTAATCAATAGCATAGTTACCCACTTTGCCACAGCACCAGCACTCATAAATGTCATACCTTCTCTTTAAGAGCTGGTCTTGTAGCAGTGGTGTTAGTAGCTCTTAGTCCAGAAGGTACAACAACAGCATTTTTTTTATCTTCCAACCATAGTCTGACTTGGGATATGTCTGGCAGTAGAAGTACTTGGAATATCTTGAGCCCTACTAGCAAGTAGTCTTCTTTTCAAAAAACATACCCTTAATGGCCTCAGATATACCCAAGTCAGGTCTGCTAGCAGACTTGCCCTTGTTCTGAATATGGGTTGGGACATCTTGTGAACAGACAGCTGCATTGTTCTTGAGTGTTGGGGCAGGTGCACCAAATACAAATGGTCCATGATTGGTCATCTGAATCTCTTCATGGGCTGCCTTAAAGGCACTTGCACCATTGTTATATCTACCACCATAGTGTGTAACATCTTTGTTTACACTAGTGGATCTACCATTCTTCAAGTGACCACAGATGATATCTTGGTCATACCTGTTAGAAGGTAACAGAACTCTCTTGAATGGAATAGGGTGCTTGGAGGACAGTGGTTGTGTTGGATCTTTGCCCTTTCCTTTGGGATTGGCAACTCTTGTAGATCCCTTAAATTCCAACCCCTTCTTACCCTTCTAGGAAGTGAAGTTGTCTATCATGGGAAGCACAGAATTTGGCTTTGAATAACTAGCCAATGTCCTCTTCTCTCTCTCTAGGAGCACTTCTAGGTCCCTTATTCTGTTTTCCTGGTACTCTATAGTGCCTATCAGAATGACGGAAAATGTTTCCGGCTCACTGATTTATTTATTTTTTGATCAAGCAGTGAAGCTAAATCAGCATGCTGGGAAGCAGCAAGCTTAAGGGAGGAAATTTCCTTAGCTTACTTCTTAGCCAGCAACTTGCTTTCCCAAAAGGCACTCAGAAGGACACCATATTTGTCAATTAAATAATTGATATCTTTCTTAGATTCGAAATCTCCTTCATCTTTTGATGAATGAGCTTCAGAATCTGGGCTAGTCTCACAGCCTGACTCAGAAGAAGACTTGGACAGAGAATGTAACTTTTGTTGACCAGGCTATTCCTGGCTGGATTATTCATCAACCATAGCCATCAGTCCATGGCAGCAGCTATCTTCTTCTTCTTCATCCACCTCTAAATCGTTGTCTATCTGTGATTAGAGGGGCCCTGGTATCAATTATGGCAGTAGGATACACTTTCTCTTCTTCCAGCATAGCAGCAACTAGCCCAATGTATGCTTCATCTTCCTTTTCTCTTTCTGACTCTGATGAGGAAGAGTCGGTCCAGCTCTTCTATTTCTTAGTAATGTAGTATTTTTCCTTCTTGCCTTTGCACTGGTGACCCTTCTTCTTCACCCCACCTTCTTTTCTTTTGACAGGGCAGTCGGCTATTACATGCTCTAGCTTACTACAACAGTAGCAAATGATCTTAGATGAAACATGTTTACTTGGTTTGGAATCGTACATGTCCTCCTTGGAGGATTTCTTCTTGAGATGTGAGGAGGAGGAAGGCCTACTTTTCCAATGCTTCTTCCTCATCAACTTTTGGAATTGCCTGGAGAAGGCATCTAAGTCCTCATCAGACATGTGGTAGTCTATTTTGCTTGTCTCTGACCTTTTAGAGTTAGATTCAGTATCCCTCCTTGGTAGAGAAGGTGTCTTTCTTCTCATCAGCTTTGAAGGCCATAGATTTTTCTTTGCCCACAGACTTACTATTTTTCTCCTCCTCCTTCCTGGCAGTTAGCTGCATTTCATAGGACAGTAGCTTTGCAAACAGTGTTGGTGGTGGAGTGTCTGCAAGTTTTGCCACATATCTGATGACACAGATTTTAGTATCCTAGTCTCTAGTTAGAGACCTGATAAACTTGTCATTCAGCTCATAAGTGCTGAAGACTCTGCCATATGTCCTCAACTCATTGATTATTCTGAAAAATCTCTCATAGCAATCAACTATGCTGTCAGTCTTTGCTTAGCCTAAAAGCCTCATACTCTTGGTTTAGAATAGACTTTCTGTCATCTCTGACTTCTTCTGTATCCTCCACGTAGACAACCAAAGTGTCCCACATCTCCTTTGAGGTCTTGCAATGTACTAGATTTTGGAAGTTGGAGTCATTTATGACACTCACAATAATATTTTGTGCCCTCTTGTCCATAGTGGCAAGGATGATCTCATCCTTTTTCATTTCAAAATAGGTCTTAGGTGTCTTGACATTTGCATCCAGAGCTGACAATTTCATAGGGATGAAAGGCCCTTCCTTGATTGTGATAAAGATCCTAGGATCAGTTGCCTCCATTAACACCCTAACCCTCTCCTTCCAGATGCCAAATCATTCCTTCCTGCAGATTGGAAGTTTCATGGCACCCAGCTCCTAATAGTTCACTCCTGAACCCATAAGGACAAACTTTTACAGACCTTGGAGATCTACTCAGTCTGTTGAGTCCTTTTTGAATAACCTCCCTCTGATACCACTTGAAAGACTTTATTTTCAAGGTCATCTAAACACTTAGAGGGGGTGAATAGGTTTTTGGTCTCTTTAAACCTTTATCAGATTTATAAGTTGCTTTGTTATGCTTTGTGAGTTAGTAGTTAAGCTTTCAAGAACACATACAAAAGACACAGTTATTTTATAGTAGTTCCCCATATTATGGGTACGTCCACTGTCCCTCCCACCTTTCTAACAGTGTGTTAGATATGTCTCTTCTCCAAAATCTCGGCTCCAAGGAGCTTACCACACGATCCCGCATGACCACTCAGTCTTCTTCAAGGCCTACAACTCAGGCACTAAGACCTACCACTCAGATCCCAACTGAATCTTTCCTCAGCCTTTATAACATAGGCCAACCACTCAGATTCACACAAGAATCCTACCCTCAGATCCAAGATTGGATCATACTCTCAGATCAACAATAGATCCTACCTCAGCCTTAATAACACAAGCCTACACTAGGATTCACTCAGGAATCGTACACTCAATTCCAAAATTGGATCCTACAGAAACTAGAAGTGATTTGAAATAATCAAACATTAGAGAAATTTCTCTGTGTCTGTCTTTCTCGGTAGAAAATAAGTCTGACCTAACTTATTCTTCACAGCAAAAAAGTTGACTTCTCGAGAAATGTACAAGGCATTTCTCGAGAAATTTACTTAGAAAGATTTCACGAAATTTCCCAAGAAGTCTAGTTGTTTCTCGAGAAGAGCAATGCTTTCTCAAGAAATTTATTTAGACTTCTCGAGAATACAAGTCATTTCTCAAGAAAAAGACTTAGGAAATTTTCAGAGAAAATTTTCTTTTATTCTTAGTTGAAACCAACATCCCTTCCTTTCTTCCATTTTCTTAGTACTTGAAAATGAAGTGCATACCAATAGAGAGGTTACACATATGTCCACACCATGGATCACACAATGAGGGATTACATTACATGGTCCTGTGTTTAGTGACTCATTGAAAACTGATATTGGTCTACACTTAGTAATATTGGCCTGCAAGCGCTCAACTAAAAGTTGGCATCAAATACAACTTTAATTCATCTTAGTTCAAGGGTGACATCATACAAATCTGGGTTATTGTGGATACAATACCCAACAATCTCCCCTTATTTATAGAAGTCATAACCCTCTACACCAACATGAATTACATCAAGATAAATAAAGAAATAACAAGTAAAGCAGGGTATGCATTTAAAAATAGATAATAAATAACAATTTCAACAAATTTCAAGATTATATATATATAAGATTTTTCCACAGAAATGTCTTAGCCCACAAAATTCAATAGGACTGAGGAACATAGAATCATTTGAATTTTTGGTGTTGCTATCTTTCCTTCTTTTCTTGTTGTCTCTTTTGATAACTATAAGGCTTGGAGTAGTACTTTGCAGGTTTAGGAGGAGCTTTAAGATTATTCCTGCCATACTCTCTATCATATATCCTCCTCTTAGTCAAAGATTTTTCATACAACTCCCACTCCTGGGAACTATAATGAGCATTTCTGTCTTCATTATAATCCGTAACCAAGTTTAAAGTTTTAAGAATAAGTGACTTGAAGGTTGGGCTCCACACTTCATCAAATTCTTGTGCATTTCTTTTCTCAGCACCATGAGTTGTAATGGATTGGCTGACAGAGGCACCCTCACCATACTTCCTTCTTTTTGGTACTTGCATGTTGAGTCGAATCTCTTGAGGATGCTCTTGAAGATCAGAAGTCCATATATGAGAGTAGTCTTCAGGAGGAGCTTCATAAACTTCTAGTCTTAGAGAGAATGTAGGCTTGCTGCCAGTTGGATTTTATTGAGGAGGTGGTGCCTCATATGGATTGACTGGAAAGCCTGGAAGTATCTGATTATTCATCCACACAACAGTGTCATAAGTATGAAACTTTACATCATGAATCTATTTCAAAACATCTATACGTATCTCTTTCAGCTTGGATTCCCATTGGGTCTTCATGTCTTCAGAGGCTTTTGAGAAATATTCTTTGACTTTGTCCTCCCCCTTTCTGACTTCTACAGTAAGGGTTGTTATGGAATCTTCTTTGAATTTCCCAACTTCCTCACATGTTTTGAAATTTTGTTCTTGAGTTTTGTTCTCAAGTTGAATCTGATTGTTGTCCAATATGACTGATTGATCCATGACCAATACTAGTGATAGTATGGTCTATAGCCTTTCCAAAAATTTGTAGCAGTCTCTTAAACTCATCTGTATTATGTTGTATTTCAGCAAATCCTCTGCTCATCTCTTTCTCTAGAGCAGTGAATTTTTCAATAACTTCCTTGAGAGACTTATCAAAGTACTCTCATTATTGTGTCAGCATAGATTCAATTTTACCCAGTAAGATATCATCAGGAATAATATTAGTGGGAGGAGGTGGAGGAGGAAGATCTGGAGTGGTCTAGATAGGTACTTCTTCAATGATAATTGAACTTTGAGCTCTTTTGAAAGATATAATCTCATCCCCTTCCCCTCCTAGTATAGTGGGGAGAGTGAAATCCAAACTCCTCATAGGAGGTTCTGCAAGCTCTGGAATAATTTCTTCTTCATCAGTTTGCAAAATAGCAGTCTCCCCCTCAAAATGTGTCAGGGGTTGTGTGTCTTCCAGTATCTCTTCTGGAGGAATTTCTTCAGGGGTCTTATCTGGGAGAGCTTCAGGGGACTGTGCAGTAGTCTTTTGAGGAGAGATGAATAGGGGGTCATATGAGTTAAGTTCTTTTATCATCTTATTTATGTCCTTTGAAGAAGCTAGTAGAGTGGCTTGGTCATGGGAGGAGTGAATACTCATACCTGAGCCATTGACATGAGCAGGGGTGCTTTGCTCATCATCTAACGAATCTGTGTTTTCCTCTTCCTCTGTAACATCAACATCAACCACTTTCTCTTGACCCTAGTCTGCAGGAACATCTGATTGAATCTCTGACTCTAGAATCTCAGCTTGCTGAACATCTACAAGATCTGTAGGAGCAGGCTCCCCCTTAATAGCAGTACTAGAAGTACCAGCTGTATCAGTGTGAGGAGGAGATGGGATCCTATCCTCATCATCAAAGATTATTCTAAGGGCTGGAGGAGCTTGTCCTGGCTTTGGGATTTTGATCTCCCATATTTGGATTGAGGATATAGAGACCTTCTTGAGGTGGTGAATTGCCACCCCTTTGGAAATGTCAAAGATTGCTGGGTGAGCTTGATTTAAGTACAGAGAAATAATTATACCAAAATTTGGCGCCTTTAGACTCTCCTTGATCTTGTCAAACAGCATGCATCCCCATTGGAACTTCTTTCTGCATAAAACTGCAGTTATCATATCAATGAACTCTGCAGAGATATATCATATTGACCCAATTTTTCATAGAAGAACCTTGCCGAGAATGTTAGCCAGAAGTTTACTTTCAGCAGTCATGCTCTGCCTCTTAACTAAAATAGAAGAATCTAGAAGACCACGGAAGGAGTAGGCTCTTGAATAATTAGCTTCTTCTAGATTGTCTTCTTCATCTATGGATTGCAATCGCAGATAGTCTATGATGGAAGATGGATTGATTTTCAGTTTCATGCCTCTGATGGAAGTTTTCAACAACTTCCCGCTTCTCTTGATCTTGGCATGATGGAAGAACTCTTCAACATCAGGTAGTAAGACTTTACAAGGATGCTCCAGGATGAATGATAGGCCGGCAGAATCCAGAAGTATCAGAACATTTTTTAAATCGTCGGAAATTTCTTCTATGCCGGCGCGAAAAAATTCACTTCCCACACCAATCTTGGAGGATGGAGCCATCGAATGCATAGACAGAGAAATTTTTGGTTTGGGGGAGAAGAAGCTATGGGTTTTGCGAGAGGAATGGAGGTGGCCTTTGCGAACGGAGCCGACTTTCTCGGGAAGAAATTTCGAATTTATGGGTTTAGGACTTTCTATGGACTTATCTTTTATTTATATATAATTAAAAAATTTGAAGAATGAAAAGAAATGCATACCTAGTGATGGTTTGAATTCTTCATCAAAAAGAGAAAATAATCTTGTGGAAGAGAGAATTTCTCGAGAGAAGTAGGCTTCTCGAGAAATCCATAGGCATTTCTCGAGAAAAACATTCTCCATTTCTTGAGAAAAAGAATTCATTCTGAGAAGTCCATGAAGCATTTCTCGAGAAATGTGGAGTCTTTCGAGAAATCTAAGTCCTTTTTGAGAAATCCACATAATTTTCGAAAAACACTAGATCTTCATAGAATTTGTCCTTGACTTCAGAAAAGATCACTTCAAGATTCCATGTTAAGCATGTCAAGTTCTGTCTTGAAAAAGGAGAACTTAGCCTCGTCCAGTGGCTTCGTGAAAATATCTGCCACCTGCTTGCCCGTCGGGACATAGTTGAGGGCTATATCCCTATTCTCTACATGCTCCCAGATGAAATGGTAGTGTAATTCGATGTGCTTGGTCCGGCTATGAGAAACTGGATTGTTAGCTATGGCTATTGGGCTGGAAGAGTCGCAATATATTGGAATTTCTTGGAACTTCAAATATAGTCTTCGAGTTGGTTTTCTGATCCACAGAAGATGTGTGCAACAACTACCCACAGAGATATACTCTGACTCGATAGTAGATGTTCCCACACAATTTTGCTTCTTACTGCTCCAAGGGATAAGCCGTCTTCCGAGGAATTGGCACGTCCTGGAAGTGCTTTTCCTATCATCCCTGCTTCCTGCAAAATCAGCATCTGAAAAGCACATTAGCTCGACGCCATTACTTATTGGGTATAATAAGCCAAGATTAGGTGCACCCTTAAGGAATCTTATAATTCGCTTTACAGCGACATAATGAGATTCCTTAGTGTTCACTTGATATCTGGCGCAGACACATATTTAGAACATTGTATCTGGTCTACTGGTAGTTAGGTAGAGCAAGGATCCAATTATGCTTCTGTACTTGGTTTCATCAAAAGGTTTCCCTTTTTTATCCTTGTCTAGAGACACCATTGAACCCATTGGAGTCCTTATAGAGGTTGCATTATCCATTCCGAATTTCTTAAGAAGCTCCTTGGTGAACTTCTTCTGAGAAATGAAAATTCCATCCTCAGATTGCTTCACCTAAATTTCTAAGAAATACTTCAGCTCTCCCATACTGCTAATTTCAAACTTTCCTTGCATAGGTTTAGAAAACATTTTGCAAAGGTTGTCTTCCATAGAGCCAAATATGATGTCGTCAACATAGATTTGCACTAGCAAAATCTTGTCTTTAACTTCCCTAAGAAATAATGTCTTGTCTATCTTTCCCCATGTGAATTTGTTCTCAAGAAGAAAGCTAGACAACGTCTCGTACCAAGCTCAGAGAGCTTGCTTTAAACCATATATGGCTTTATTTAAAAAGAAAACATGATCAAGGAATTGAGAATTGACAAAACTTGGGGGTTGTGCTACGTATACTTCCTCTTTCAGATTCTCGTTAAGGAATGTTGATTTCACATCCATTTTATAGACAGTTAAGCCTTTGAGGGCAGCATACACTAGAAACAACCCGATCGCCTCGAGTCGAGCAACTGGAGCAAATGTCTGGTCGATGTTGATTCCCTCTTCTTGTCTACATCCTTGTGTAACTAGCCGGGATTTTTTCTTGATAATTACTCCGTGTTTGTCCAGCTTATTTCTGAATATCAACTTGGTGTCGATTACTTTCTATCCCTTTGGCCAGGGCACAAGCTCCCAGACTTTGGATCGTTCAAACTGGTAGAGCTCCTCTTGCATTAACATGATCCAAGAGGCATCTTTGTTCGCTTCCTCGAACTTTTTTGGTTCAACCTGACACAGAAAACTCTGATGCAAAATTTCATTAGGTGTACCTCTTCTGGTTCTCACACCATCGCCTGGCTCTCCAATGATTAAATCAGCTGGGTGATCTCTTAGGTGTTGAAACCCTAGATTCCTTGCCCTCTCTCCAGTAGGCTCTGTAGTATCTTATGCAGCCTATGTGGGTTGAGGCACTTCTTCCTCTAGAGGTTTTTCATCCACCAAGCTTGGATCGTCGATCTTTACATAGCTTGGACCATCTTCCTTGACCGCTTCTTCCAAGCTTAGCTCCATGAACCTGGTACTTGTATCTGCACCAATAACACTAGATGAGCTACTCTGGAGCAGGCTAGTCTCATCAAATACAACGTTTATATATTCTTCTACCACCATGGTTTTCTTGTTGAAAATCCTATATGCCTTACTATGGCTGCTATATCCTACAAAAATACCTTCAAAACATTTTTCACTAAACTTAGTTCGGTAATGCTTCAGATTATTAAGTACGAATCATTTTCTTCCAAAGATTCTAAAGTAGGACACATTCGGTTTTCTTCCCTTCAATAGCTCATAGGGGTCTTACAGTAGTTTTTGTTCAGTAGTGCTATGTTTTGCACGTGACAAGCCGTGTTGACTACCTCACCCCAGAAGTAATCCGGGAGTGAAGCGTCATTCAATATGGTTGTACAAGCTTCAATCAGGGTTCTATTCCTTCTCTCAGAACCTCCATTTTCTTGTGGAGTGTGCGGGGAGGAAAAACTCATGAAAGATACCTTGGCTTTCATAGAACTCTGTCATGGCACGAAACTCTAACTCTGTTCTGTGGTCACTTCTGATTTTGACCACTGAGCAGTCCAGTTCATTTTGAAATTGCCGGACAAAATTAGTGAAAGAATCGAAGGTGTCTGACTTGTGTTTCAAAAAGAACACCCAGGTGAAACATGAGTTGCCATCAATAATTACTAATGTATAAATGGTGGTTGCTAATCGCGAAGAGAAAAAAAGAACCGAACTAGCAATCCAGATAAGGCAAGTATACCTATCGAACTATAGCTAGGGGACATGAGTGTCGTATTAAAATTTGGTAACCGTTGAGTAATCTTACTCACACGAAGACTTTGAAAGATTGTTTAGGGTTTGTTAAGAGAAAACCAATTGTAATTAAGAAAGGAAATATTGCGCTAAAAAAGAACTACTTGCAATTAAATAAAGAGCTATTAAAAGTGATTACAACGAAGGGTTGAAACGATGATAAAGAAAAGCACTCGATCAAGAATCACCTCAGCAAAAGTTTATCAAAAATGAGATAATAAACTCTAACTTAATAAGGCAAATGACCTTGACCGTAGAGGTTCCTAAAGCATGAACATGCTTCTCTCGAAGACGTGTCCACTTGAGTTTAGGAAGGTCCGATCGAACTCTCGTCAAAATCAGAGGCCTAAAACTCACTTTACGCTGTGAACCCCGCTATTGGATTTCACTCCAATTCGTGAGATTTAACGTCTGCCTCTCTCAAGGGGTGTGTGCAACTCTCTTTACTCTTGAGTATTCACTCCAAACTACGAGCTTCTCGGCTAGCTAAGAGTGGAAACAAAGATGGAAAATATACATCGATGATATATCTCCAAACACAATTAATTAAGAGTAAATCAAGGTTTAAACCTTACAGAGAAAAAGTAAACTAGAGCATCATAACATAATCAACTCAAACCTCGGATCATCAAGATCGAGTACAAGGAGGATTAGTTACTCATGGTGAAGTGGAGGAAGAGAGATGAGTAGGAGTGCATGGAAACTAAATAGAGACAAGTAAAAGCAACCCAACTTTATATTAAATCAAACAAAGAGCTACAACTTGAAATAAAAGATATTACACTTGTAGGAAATGAAAAACTAAGCTAGCACAAAAAGTAAACTACTAAAGAAATTCAAGAACTATTACAAAACAGTAAAACTAAAACAAAAAAACTGAAATGAGAAAAGGAGAGAGGAAGAACACTAAGGAAGAACTTAAAATGGAAGCACTTCCCCTCCCCTTTTATTCTCCTCCTCAACACAAAGGGTGGGGATCTATTTATAGATTCTTCAAAGAGCAGGAAATGCCTATGCATCCATCCATGCACAGGAGTTGACCTTGGTACAAAATCTGGCGAGAAATGATGATTGCCTCGATACGGGTGACATGCATTAATGGTGGTAGAAGGCTTTTGTGGAAGAATGGGACTTGTCCTCTTGCAGTAGGTAAGCTCGACGAAAGAAGGATAGAGGGCTCGAAGAAATCAGAGGAAAACGAGGGAGAGCTCGATGAACTGAGAAAAGAGAAGGTGACGCGTTCGATGAAAATAGAAGAATGAAGGTGGAGCTCGACGAAATTGGAGACGTTCGTCGAACGCAAACTGAAGGTGGAGCTCGAAGAAATTGGCTGAGTTCGATGAAAAGGCAGAGCTCGACGAATAGCAGAGCATTCATCAAATAGAGAAGGGGGGAGTTCGATGAAATTGGAGACGTTCGTCGAACGTAGAATGAAGGCGGAGCTCGACGAAATTGGCAGAGCTCGACGAAATTGGCTAAGTTCAACGAAAATTTAGAAGAAGGAAGCGAGTTTGACAAAATTAGAAGGGTTCGTCGAATGGAGAAAGTGGAAGGGATTTCGACAAATAGCAGAGAATTCATCGAACATACAAAGAGGACGGAGCATTCGACGAATAAGGGAGATTTCGTCGAACTGAGAAGAGGCATTCAATGAATTGGAAGATTTCATCGAACGCAGAAAAGAGAAGGGAGCGTTCGACGAAATTGGAAGATTTCATCGAACATAGAAAAGAGAAGGGAGCATTCGACGAATTGGAAGATTTCGTTGAACGCAAAGTCAAAAACATTCGATGAACTTGGGACTGAAGGAGTTCGACGAAATTGGGTCGATTGACGAATTCTGAGCTGAAAAACTGCAAACATGTACAAGAAATAAAGCAATCATTAGTGGTAATAATATATACAATAAGAGGTCAAAATAAATCTCTAAAATATTTGATTTTCATAATAAAAACATATAATTATCCTAGTAGTTTAAACTACAAAACGTATTATCAAACTCCCCCAAGCTTAAGCTTTGCCTGTCCTCAAGAAAAAATAAAAAAACTAGCTTACATAAAAGTGACTAATAAGGAAAATTCTAATTATGCTAACACACGTACTATGCAAAATTCTAAGTAGGGAGAAGCTGAAATGTAAACCTAAAACATTTGTTTAAACATGGTTTCAACTTTTATAAACTTTACTAATAAAGACAATTCATCCAAGATTTTAACAGAATTCTTTAAATAAGTTAAAGCAAGACAATAAATGAAATAGAGCATTGAGTTATTACTAGATTATAAGAGGCATTTTATACCTAAATCAATCAAAGAACAAAAATCTAAATTCAAATCCAAGACTTAACTAATCTACTTTTCTTCTTCACTTAGCTAAAAGAAAACCTAGGAGCATGAATCAACAAGACTTATTACGACCGAAATTTTCTGTTTAGGCATATATTTAGGAATGGAATTCAAAAATAAACATGAAGGTTTATAATCACACTAAACCAAAATAAAGAGTTTCAAAATTTTCATAAATAACATATTCGTTTTCTTCTTCTTTTCCTTTTCCATTTTCTTTCTTCTTTTCAAAACAAAGGCCATAAATAATTTTTCTTTTCATTTTGAAATTGTCCACAAAATTAAACATTTTTTAGCATATTTTTCTTAAATTTCTCCAAAAATAACAAAACAACCCTGTCATAACATGAAATTTTATGAAACTCAAAAAGTTAGTGTGATAAGATAGGTTGGAAAATTTGGCTTTGGTGAAAAATGAAATGATAAGGGGAGTTATCAACTTGAATAGGAAAAAGGCTCAAAAGCGGCTAACTAGGGGAATAATTTTTGGGCTGGTGAGAAGGCTCAAACAAAAACAAAGATGGCCTGCATCATTTTCATGCTCCTAAAATTTGTCTAAAGCATCAGTTTTGAAAAATTTCAAAATGTAGGTCCTTGATATTAAATAGAGACTAATGAACTTATATTGAAAATTAGAATAATATGAGTCTAAAATCATTCACATCTACTACACTACTCAAAGTTTACATTACAAAAAAATTTCAAAAATAAAAGGTAAAATAGTAGATGGAAGGTTTCTAGGAAGTAAAGAAAATAAAGAACGAGAAACCATAATAGAAATGTGAGTTTTAGAAAAACATTTCACGTTTATATGCTGCCGTGAATTAGGAACACAACATGACCAACATTTTACTTGTGAAATATAATTAAAAAGATCAATTAGAAATATTATAATTAGCTAAGTCGTTATATGAAATTTTGAGAAAAATAAAATAAAGCAAGGGGTACTATTAAAATACCAAAATTAGTTTAAACAAAACAAAAAACATATATTTTTTATTTTGAAATATTCTCTTTTTTTAAGATATTTTTTTTAGAGATCTTTCTTTAAGAAGAAAAAGGAGAAAGCACTAAATATTTTTTTGATTTTGATTGATTTTTTTCAGGGAAACAAAATAAAGAAAAGAGAAAGAGGAAATCCTCCCCCAAGATTAAAATGGAAATTGTCCTCAATGGAGAAAGGAGGGAAAGGTGAGAGAAAGATTAAAACAGAAATAAAAGTACAGAATTGAAAACAGGTATTTCCCCGGATTTGCAAGTCGCGGAATGCTGTGTGATGCTGCTCCCCCATTCTTGTGCTTTAGATCTTCATAAAATGTCTTCTTTGGATTTCGTGATGGATTCAGCAGTATTGGAGCAGGCAATCACAGAGGCTTCAGCTTGTCGGAGCCGTCCGGGGCAAAAAGTGTAAAATAAAGAAAACAAAAAAAATAACTTGGGTTGCCTCCCAAGAGTGCCCTTTGTTTAAAACATCGTTTGAGCTCAACAAAACAAAATAATATTGTCCAAAAATAATTTGTCAAAAATAATAATTAAAGTTTTAACAAAAATAAAAAGTCTTAATTTACTTAAAATTTATGCAGAAGAAACTTAACATTTCTCAGACTGACATCATCACCATAGAAATAAAGTTTAAAACACTGCTCATTCACTTTGAACTCACCCTTATCAGGGTGTGAAATTAAAATCGTTCCAAACAGAAAAACTTCTTTAATAGTAAACGGCCCAGACCATCGTGACTTTACCTTGCTTGGAAATAAACGTAATCGTGAATTATATAAAAGAACTTGGTCGTCCGGCTTTAAGGTTTTTGGGTGCCTTAGGTGCTTATCATGAAAACAATTCGTCTGCTCTTTATAAAATTTGTTATTTTTGTATGCGTAAGAGCCCCACTTGTCCAGTTAGTTAAGTTGAAATTTTCGAAAATCATCGACAAAGTGGGGATCAAAATTTAAAAACCTTTAGGCCCAAAAAGCACGGTGTTCTAATTCTACGGGTAAATGGCACGATTTTCCATAAACCAACTGATATGTTGTATAATCGATGGCAGTTTTGTACGCTGAACGGTAGGCCCATAGAGCATCGTCTAATTTGGTTGACAAGTCTTTTCTAGAGGTGGAAACGGTCTTTTCTAAAATTCTTTTAAGCTTTCTGTTTAGTACTTTGACTTGTTTGTTAGTTTAGGGGTGGTAGACAGTTGAAAGCTTATGCGTAATGCTGTATTTAATAAGAATTTTTTAAAATTGCGCGTTACAAAAATGTGAACCCCTATCGCTAATGATGACTCGCGGCGTACCGAATCGAGAAAATAATTTTTTTCAAAACATAATTATGACTCGGGCGTCGTTAGTAGGAAGAGTTTGGGCTTCAGCCCATCGTGAAACATAATCTACATCAACTAAAATAAACTTGTTCCCAACGCTAGAAGGAAGAGGGCGAACAAAATCAATTCCCTGGAGGTAAAAAACTTCGCACTCATGGAAATAATTTTGCGGCATTTCATTTTTATTAGAAATTTTTCCTGACCGTTTTCTACTATCACACCTACTCACAAAGGCTTGCATGTCTTTAAATAGGCTAGGCCACTAAAAACCCGCGCAAAGCACTTTGTGGGCAGTACGAGCAGCTTGATAGTGACCCCCAGTCGGTCCTTTATGCAAATATTTTAAAATATCTAATCCTTCTTCAAAAGAGACACATCTCCTTATCACTTGGTCCGCACAGACTCAGAACAGATGTGATTCCTCCCAAAAATAGTTCTTGAACTCAGAAAAGAATTTCTTCTTTTACTGAGAGGATAACTCTTTTAGGAATACACGAGCCACTAAATAGTTGGCTATGTGTGCAAACCAAGGAGAAGGGGATGTATTAATTAAAAGCAGCTTCTCATTGGGGAAGAAATCATTATAAGATTTTTCATCTAATTTTTCTATATATGGATTATCTAATCGTGAGAGATGATCAGCGGCAAAATTCTAGGCTTCTCGCTTATCACAGATTTCTAAGTCAAACTCCTGGAGGAGTAAGACCCAGCAAATCAGGCACGGCTTGGAATCCGTCTTAGCAAGAAGAAACTTGAGGGCTGAGTGGTCCATAAAAATGATAATTTTGGAAAGCGTAATATATTGGCGGAATTTATCAAAAGAGAAAATAATAGCTAGGAGCTCCTTCTCGGTTGTGGTATAATTCTCTCGTGCCGATATAAGTGTTTTACTTGTATAATAGATGGGGTGGAATTTTTTAGATACTCATTGTCCTAGTACGGCTCCCACTATAAAACTACTCGCATCGCACATAATTTCAAAGGGAAGGTCCCACATCAGAGCTATCATAATAGGGGCATTAATTAACTTTTCTTTTATTAATTCAAAGGCAGATAGACAAAGGTCATCAAAAATAAATGGGGCATCTTTTTCTAGAATACGAGTAAGGGGTTTGGTGATTTTGGAGAAGTCTTTTATGAAACGGTGGTAGAAGACAGCGTTTCCTAGGAAACTTCTTATAGCTTTGACGTTCGTAGGTGGCGGCAGCTTCTCAATAACTTCTATCTTAGCTATTTCTACTTCAATTCCTCTCTTAGAAATCTTATGAACCAAAACTAACCCTTCCCTCACCATAAAATGACATTTTTCCCAATTTAGGGCAAGGTTAGTTTTTTCACATCTTTCTAAGACTTTTTCTAGGTTTTTTAAGCAACTATCAAAGGCACGCCGAATACGGAGAATCATCCATAAATACCTCCATAATGCTTTCTATGAACTTATCGAAGATAGCGAGCATACATCGCTGGAATGTAGCTGGCGCATTGCATAATCCAAACGACATTCTTCGGTAAGCGGAGGTACCGAAGGGACAAGTAAACATAGTTTTCTCCTGGTCCTCGGGAGAGACGGGGATTAGAAACACCCCGAGAGACCATAGAGAAAATAGAAAAAGCTATGGCCGGATAATCGCTCTTAAATTTGATCGATGAACGGCAAGGGGAAGTGGTCCTTGTGGGTGGTTGCATTTAACTTACGATAGTCAATACACATTCGTCACCCCATCACCGTCCGTGTCGAGATTAAATCATTATTTTCATTACTAATTACAGTTATCCCTCAATTTTTGGCACTACCTGAACAGGGATAACCCACTTACTATCAGATATAGGATAGATAATTCCTGCGCCTAACTGTTTCATCACCTTGCCCTTTACGACTTCTTTCATATTTGGATTTATACGCCACTGAGGTTAGATTGAATTATGTGAATTATCTTCTATTAGGATTTTGTGAGTGCAGAAAGATGGGCTTATGCCCTTGATATCGGAAATCTTCCAGGCGATAGCTCGGTGATGTTTTCATAAAACTAAGAGGAGTTTATCATTTTGTAATTAAGTTTGGTAGGCTGAAACTATCACGGGCAGCTTGGAGTCCTTTTCTAAGAAGGTATACCTAAAATGTTCGGGTAGTTCCTTTAATTCTTGGGTAGGGGTTCTTCATACGACATTTTGGAAATTCTTTCTTTTTCAAAAATAATGTCTTCGTAGACTTTTTCTTTATACGAAAAATTGAAAGGGGTGGAGCTAATGGCCATGGTGGCTTCTTACAGAGATTCAATTGGAAGAGTAGAGGAAGAACAAAAATCAAAAATTTATTTTCACTTTCAGAAAGGCAGTAGGAAGATTCTTCACCTAAGGGTTCTAAGAAAAAATAGGAGTCCTCATTCTCTAGGGTATTCTTCATTGAGGGGGCTATATAGAAGGTCACTTAATCATCGCCTACTCGTAGGAAAAGCTTACCATTGCTTACGTCAATGATAGCTCGGGGGTTATAAGGAAGGGTTGGCCAAGGATCAAGGGAACCTCGACATCTTCTTCGATGTCCAATATGACGAAATCCATCGAGAAGATGAATTTGTCAACTTTGACTAGAACATCCTCCACTATTCCTAACGGGTATTTGACCGATCTATCAGCGAGTTGGATACTCATATGTGTGGGGTTAAGGCTACCAATTCCTAACTTATTTAATAACAAGAGGGGCATCAGGTTGATGCTCGCACCTAAGTCGGCTAATACATGCTTGAAAAAAGGTCACAAAAGACACACGGAATAGAAAAACTACCCGGATCACTGATCTTCTTTTACAAACCGTTTGTCAAGACCACAGAGCACTCGGAATTTAGTGTGACATGCGATAAGTTTTCTAACTTTTTTTATTAGTCAGGAGGTCCTTTAGGTATTTAGCATACTTCGACATCTGGGAAATTGCTTCATGGAAGGGTATATTTATGTGGATTTGCTTAAATATTTCTAGGAAGCGGGAGTATTGATCATCCTAATGTTGCCTGTAAAGTTTGGAAGGGTATGGTGGAGTTGGATCATTTTTAAAGATGGGTGGTGGAGTGAGATCTTTTTCTACAACAGAGAGAGGGGTGATAACTTCTTTTTCAGTAGAGGGTGAAATGATAAAAAAAATCTCGGTGGAGGGTTAATTTTTTAAAATGGGGGCGGAGCTTGCCTCAGGCTCTTAGCTAACCATACCAGAAACTTGCATCCCAATCCGAAGAGTTATAGCTTGGTATTGGTAGGAAGAGACCCGACGGGTCGCTCAGAAATAATTTTTGCGAGTTGTCCTACTTGATTCTCTAAACTTTTAATGGTCCCGGCTAGGGTTCTTATAGTAGAGTCATTAACATTCATATATTTTGAAAACATTTCCTCCAAACTTTGAGGTTCTGGAAAATTTTGAGGACGTGGTGGTGTTGCAGAAAAATCATTTTATGGTTGCGGACGCATTGCGTTCAAGGGATTACTCCACGAAAAGTTCAGGTGGTTCCGTAAAGTGGGATTTTAACTATTCGGAAAAGCGAAACCCGAAGCAGGAAAATTAGTAGCAGAATAATTATGAAAAGCATTTCTAGACATATTATTACCATAATCTAATTATTCGGGGGCAACAGTTGCATGTTGGATCCCTAGATGGATTTGGGCTAGGTTCACTAAGTTAGGATATGACCCAACATGTATAGAGCAGGGTCATGGTTGTGTCCCAGAGTCTAGGTCAAGTCCTTAGAGTCAATAATTTCAGGGACCAGCCTTCAACAAAGTTAGAGACTCAAGACTTAGAGAATTCAAGACTTAGAAAAAAGAGTTCTATGTTCGTCAATCTCCGGTCGACGAAAGTCGTGCTCAGCTCGACAAACTCATAGACAAATCTCTGAGCTCAGCTCGACAAACTTGGTTCTCAGCTCGACGAACTCTGGGCAAAGTGATAACTTCTCTAAGTCAAACTTCAGTCGACGAACTAAGAACATTAGCTAGACGAACTCTCTTCTCTGGTCGACTAATTCAGGATAAGGTGATTCAACACTTAACATCAGATGACATTTCACTCAATGACAGATGAAATTACACTCAATTCCAGAATGGTGATTTAACACTCAAAGCCAGAGGACATCTCACTCAATGCCAAAATGATACTTCAACACTCTACACCAGAAAATAGTCTAAGTCCAGAATCAAAACTCAGCTCGACGATCTTGGACCAGCTGGACGAACTCAATTCTCAGGGCTCAGCTCGACGATCTTAGATCTCAGCTCGACGAACTTGATGCACAGAAGAAGAAAATTATCAAGTAGCATTCAGAGGTCGACGATCTTGGATCTCAGCTCGATGAACAGCTATTCTCAACTCGACGAACTGTGGACTCAGGTCGACGAATCCAGTCTTGGTTGTTTTCCTCTTTTATCCCTATTATGTGGCAATGATTCCTGAGTAATTAATGCTCTAATATTTTCTGAATATTTTTGTTAGACAAGAGCATTAATTACGGTCTTCATCAGGATTATTGCCTGCCATTTTTCTAAGGGACAGTTGGGGAAACAAATCAATGCCAAATTATTCCAAGTTCGTCAACATTAATTACAGGAAGAATTTCAAAATTCAAAAGGACTTTCACATGAAAAATATAAAAATGAGAAGTTCTCTTTCTTCCAAGATACATAATCTAAGAGACATACAGAATTCTTGAGACATAGAGAATCGATCAGTCAAGAAATCAACAACTGCTAGACCAGAAGAAGAATAATCTTTCTGAAGAAGAACAACAACCATCCAAATCAAGAGTCTTCTTATGTCATACTCTCAGGAACTTTTAGTAGGAAAACAATACTACATCTGTCAAGAAGTTCCTTAAGTTCTTCCGGTTAAAGTTGAAAGCTTGAAGGCCTATCACCCTGAAGAAAAGTTCCATTCCTCCCTGAACAAACTCAATATTTCAGGGATAGCTTTTTGTTAACATCAATTCCACTAGTCTTCTCAGTTGTATTTGAGAAAGAGAAGACACCATCACTCTCTCACCCCCTCTGTAAAAAGGGTTCTCCACTCCCTTCAAAAGTGATTCCTGGTTGCAAGTCTCCTAACCAAAAGACTTGAGGTTTAGTTTTTGAGCACCTTACCAAAAGCTCATTGGTGGCAGTCACCTGATCAAAAACCTGAGTGGATTCCTACCAGGGTGGTAGAAGAGTGGATGTACCTAGGTTGGGGAACCACTATAAATTCTTGTGTTGTCTGGTTGCCCTCTTCTTCTTGTTCTTGATGTGGTTGTGTTATTTAGCTTTTCTGTGATTTCATTTATTTAAATTTGGTATGCTGTGATATAGTATCTAAGTTTAGGTATAATTTTTATAGTTCGGGAAAAGTTTTTAAACATATATACATACTCTATTCACCCCCCCCCCCACGCTAGAGTATATCAGATCTAACCCTTACTTTCAATTGGTATCAGAGCAGGTTCTTTTAGTTGTACAAGATAAACCCTTGAACCAAAGATCCTAAGTTAGATCTATTCATTATCTTTACTAGATTTATATATACAGCATGGCACAAAACAAAGAATATGCAAGCACTAGACCTCCAGTGTGCAACTTGTCCAAGTTCATAATATGGAAGGCAAGAATTAAACTTTACATGAACTCTATTGATGAAGATATATTTAATTCTATCTTAACAGGACCACTAGCTCCAGTGGCTTCAACCTCAACTGCATCAACTGACATGAGTGCAGTTCCACCCCCTGGATGGACAGATGCACAAAAAAAGGCTAAGATAGCTGATGTCAGAGCCATGAACATATTGGCTCAAACTATGTCTAATGAAATATTTCAAAAGGTCTCTGAGTGTCAATCAAGCTAAGGACATTTGGGACTCTTTGAACCAAATGGTGGTTGGATCAGCAGATGAGAGGAAAGATAGAAGATCAAACCTCATCACTCAGTATGAAAACTTCAAGAAGGATGAAGCAGAAATAGTTGAAGTGATGTACAATAGACTCAGCTCCATCATCAGTGAGCTAAGGACCCTAGATAAAGAAATCACTTTAACTGAAGTGAATGACACAATCCTTATATGCTTTCCCAGCACATGGGACTAAAGAATCTGGCCCATCAGAGAAGCCAGAAGCATGACAGAGATCTCAACAAAATCTCTTCTAGGAAAGCTAAAGTATTATGAGCAACTGATTAAAGCAAGAGAAAAAGCAGCTGAAGTGAAGACTCCTACACCAACTAGGAAGGAGCACAGCATAGCTTTCAAAGCTACAGAAGATTCTAAAGTCATTCCTGTGAATGAAGATTTGATGAGTCTCTTTGCTAAGAGATTCTTCAAGATGGCTAGAAAAGACTTCAGAAGGAAACCATCAAAATATGAAGATAAGCCAAGGTATGAAAAAACACCATCTAAAGAAATAGTTTGTTTTGGCTGCAGGAAACCAGGGCATTTCATCTCTGAGTGCCCAGAAGTTCAGAAGAAGGATAGAAGAAAGGAGATGGACTCAAGGAAGAGTCACTACAGCAAACCTTCCTCAAGGAAGCATAAGAGGAAAGACAAGAGCTTTGTTGCTAAAACATGGAGTGATACTGAAGAAGAGTCAACATCCTCCAGCTCTAGTGAGGATGAAGAAGAGCAGAAGGCTAAGGAGTTTGCTTCATGGCCATTGAGGCAGGTTATAGCAGATCAGATACAGATGAATCTGAAGATGAGGAGTTCTTATCAGTTGAAGATCAGGTAATATCATCTTATGATTTTGAATCAGATGAGTTTTAATTTTAATTTAAAAATTTGTGCTTAGACTTGATCAGCTCTAAGAAAGAAATCAAATTTCTCAGAGAAAAACTAAATGATTTAGACAAAATCACCTCAGAAAATGCAAATCTAACAAATGAATTGATTTTTGCTAATGAACAAATATCTTTTCTGAAATCTGAACTTAGCAAGGCTAAGAAGTTAGAAGAATCACTAAATGGAAGAAGTTTGCAACTGCTAGATATCACTAGTACTGTAAATGCTAGGATTAACAATAGCAAAATAGGACTAGGTGCCTCCTCTAGTGATCCACCTCTAATTCATAAAAATAACCTTTGCAAACCAGTAAAGTTTATATCTAACAAAGGAAAGAAGAATACTGAACAGGTGAATATTGTCAATAAATTTCTTGAACAAATTGAAACTAAGAATAAACTTAACAACCAGAAGAATAACAAAAACAACAATGTTCAGCAGTTATCGTCGAACTCAGATCGACGATATATGAACAGATCGTTGAACTCAGAACAATGATCTCTGAACGCAAACTTAAATAATAATTATTCTTCGATCTATGATCGACGATACTAGTCTGGTTCGTCGACCAGAGATCGACGATTTTCGTGCCCCAAGAATGAATATCTTCATTCTTCGAGTAGAGATCAACGATCTTATACAACATCGTCGAGCTCAGGTCGACGATCAAACCAGAAATCGTCGATCGCAGATTCTTACAATAGAAACCTAAATTCTAACATCAACTTTAATCCTTTTAGTAAATGGATAATACCACCAAGAAGATATCACCCCAAAGGATATAAAGATTAACCTTAATGTTCTTACATTTATAGTTATAGCTATGTAAATCATCAAGGATCCAAGGTTACCTAGGTCAAGAACAACTAACATCTTATTTGTAGATGAAGACCTGTCAAGCATATAATAATCATTAGTATCTGGATAGTGGTTGCTCTAAGCACATGACAGGCAGCAAAGAATATCTAATTGATTATAAGCCCAAGCTAGGACCAAAGGTCATTTTTGGTGACTCTAACTGTGGCCAAACAGAGGGATATGGAAAAGTCAGGATTGGAACAGTAATTTTCAAGAGAGTTGCATATGTAAGTGGACAAAAGCATAACCTCATCTCTATAAGCCAACTTTGTGATGAAGGTTATCAGGTATCATTCAACTCTAGCTCCTGTACTATTACCTCTAAAGAAAACAAACCTGTTTTAATTGGCAATAGACAAGGAAACATATACCTAGTTAATTTTCATTCTGTTACTTCAGACATATGTTTGCTTAACATAGTTAGCAGTCAAAATGACTTGTGCATAAAAGATTAGGACATGTAAATCTGAAAAATATTGCTAGGTTATCTAAGGACAACCTTGTTAAAGGTCTACCTTCTGGCCCCTACAAGAAGGAAGGACTCTGTAGGGCTTGTCAACTAGAAAAGCAAACTAAATCTAGTTTCAAATCCATTAATAAGAGTGATTCATTTAGGATATTGTACTTACTACATATTGACCTTTTTGGCCCTGTGGCTGTACAAAGCCTAGGAGGGAAATCTTATACCTTAGTTGTTGTAGATGACTTCTCAAGATTCTCTTGGGTATTCTTTCTGAGATCTAAGTTATATACATTCAAGGTTCTTACAGATTTTCTCAGGACCATACAGATTGAGTACTCTACTCATGTTACATTGATCAGAAGTGATCATGGTACAGAGTTTGAGTCTCTTCTTATGCATGAGTTCTGTAAGAAGGAAGGTATCAAGCACTTCTTCTCAGCTCCTAGAACTCCTCAACAAAATGGGGTAGCTGAAAGGAAAAATAGAACACTCATTGAAGCTACAGGCACATTACTTACAGATGCTTACATGCACCTATTTTATTGGGCAGAGGCAGTGAGCACAGCAAATTATGTCCTGAATAGAAGCTTGATACACAAACCAAAACATAAGACTCCCTATGAATTGCTCAAAGGGAAGAAACCAATAATTAACTATTTTAAAATTTTTGGTTGTGTATGTTATATTCATAGCAATGACAAAAAGCACATTAGAAAGTTTGAAGCAAAGGCTGTAGTGGGAATTTTTCTAGAATATTCCCAAGTCAGCAAAGCTTATAGGGTATTTAATAAATCTACATTGAAAATAGAGGAATCTATGCATGTTATATTTGATGAGGCAAACATGTTTTATAAGGAGAAAGAGATTTCTACCAAAGACTCCTTGCAGGTACACAACTTGTGTGAGAAATTGGATGACTTAAACCTTACCCCAAAAGTTATACCTCATCCTTCTCAACAGTTCAATGAATAAAGTGATGAAGAAACTGTGGAAGAAGCTCACCCCCCTACAATAATAGAAGCTACTCCACAAGAAGAATTCTCTCCAAATGATATTGCAGAACCAACTCCACCCACTGATTTTGTCATACTGGGGGATCACCCCAGATCCTAAGTGATTGGAGAAATAACAGTAGGTGTAAAGACAAGGCATCAACTAAACCAAGATTTGATGCATGCCTGTTTCCTCTCTCAAATTATGCCTCAATCTATAACTGATGCAGAACAAGATCCCCACTGGATCATTGCAATGCAAGAGGAGCTTAATCAGTTTGAGAGATGCAGAGTTTGGGTTTTGGTTCCAAGACCAAAAGACTACCCAGTCATTGGAACCAAATGGGTATACAGAAATAAGCTTGATGCCCAAGGTGTGATTGTGAGGAACAAGGCTAGGCTTGTTGCTCAAGGGTATAGGCAAGAGGAAGGAATTGACTATGATCAAACCTTTGCTCAAGTTGCCAGGCAAGAAGCTATAAGGATATTTTTGGCTTATGCTGCATTCAAAAGTTCAAAGTTTATCAAATGGATGTGAAGAGTGCTTTCTAAAATTGGGAACTTAAAGAAGAGGTTTATGTTGAATAATCTCTAGGTTTTGTTTCTCCAACTCATCCCTCTTATGTGTTTAAATTGCATAAAGCTCCCTTTGGTTTAAAGCAAGCTCCAAGAGCTTGGTATGAGACCTTAGCCAGCTTTCTCTTAGAGCATGGTTTTTTAAGAGGCATAGAAGATAGGACTTTATTTACCAAAATGCATCATGATAAAATACTGTTAGTGCAAATATATGTAGATGACATAATATTTGGTTCTACTGATCCCAAATTATATATGCAAAAGATTTTTGATCTAATGCATTCAAAATTTGAGATGAGTAGCATGGGTGAGCTCTCCTACTTCCTTGGTCTCCAAGTGAAGAAGCTTCCTGATGGCATCTTCATTCCCCGGGCTAAATATGCTAAAGAGCTTATTAAAAAGTTTGGGATGGCTGATGCCTCAACAAAGAAAACACACATGGCTACAAATGTTGTAATAGATTCTGATGTGTATGGGAAACCTATGGATCAGAAATTATATTGGGGCATTGTTGGGTCCCTACTATACCTTACAGCAACCAGACCTGATATCATGTTGGCTACATGCCTTTGTGTTAGGTTCCAAGTGAACCAAAAGAATCCCATCTAGCTTCTCTAAAAAGGATTTTAAGATATATAAAGGGTTGTCCTAGTTTAGGTCTTTTGTATCCTACTGAGTCAAAGTTTGAGTTAACTGGATACTCAGATGCTGACTTTTCTTGATGTAGAGTGGATAGAAAGAGTACCTCAGGAACCTGCCAGTTCCTTGGTATGAGATTAGTGTCCTGGTTCTTCAAGAAACAATCATCTGTGTCCACATCAACTGCTAAAGCAGAATACATTGCAGCTGGCAGTTGTTGTTCCCAGATGTTGTAGATTCAGAACCAACTCCTGGACTATAGGTTAAACTTAAATAATTAAACTCTACTATGTGATAACACAAGTGCTATAGCTATAGCACAAAATCCAGTCCATCATAGCAGAACTAAACATATAGGCATAAGACATCATTTCATTAGAGAGTGTGTAGACAAAAACAAAATTAATCTTGTCTATATCTACACTTATTTATAAAGAGCTAATATTTTCACCAAACCCCTTGATGAAAGAAATCACTTGTTCTTTATAAATCAGCTTGGAATGATAAATGGAGAAGGTTTAGTTTATTTTATGTCTGCAATCGATGAATTTTTCAGAGTTCGTCGAATGGAGCTCGACGAACAAGAAAACGTTCTTGAGATTTTTGTCGACCAGAGATCGACGAACTCTCTGTGAGCTAAGTTAGTTTTGTCGAACTGAGATCGACGAACTTACTTCAGAAAACTTTCATCGACTAGATATCGACGAAATGTCTTCAAACCTTCAGACTGAGATCGACGAACTGTTTAACTCTAAATTATTTCGTCGACCTTAGATCGAAGATCTTTTCATTTTTTTCGTGGAACGGAGTCTGTTGATTCATATTCTGGAAAACACTATATCTAGGTTTTCTTCGACCTCCATCTCGTGCTTTCAGTTCTTTTGCACTTGATCTTCATTTTCCTTTGCAGGTGCTCTCATGGCGATTTCCGCAGGATCTCTTACTGCTATGAAGTTTGACTCTGGTTTTGATTTGGACTTTGAATCTTTCCAGTAATCCGATCAAATCTTACTGAACATTCTACAACTCCTTGAAGATCAACAACTAAAGACTCTACTTTCCACTCGCATCAAGATATCTAAAACAGATATTAGGGAGTGGGTCTATACAGCTACTACAGATGGGAATACGATGACTGGAACCATCGCGGGTAACGCTATTTCTCTTACCCCCGATATTTTAACTGAGATTTTTGGATTGAAAAATGGTGAGGATGAGTTAGAAATAGACTTTGAAGAATTTGATTAGATTCTGAGTAAAATGGGTTATTCTGGAGATACCCCAAACAAATTACTTAAGAAACTTTTGTCTGTCGAGCATAAGTTTCTTATAGATATAGCTGGGAAAGTGCTGCTAGGAAAGCACACAGCGCACAACTACATCACCAGGCATCAGTTCCTGGTTATGTGTGCCATAGTAAATAAGAGAGTTGTGAACTGGGCTCAAATTCTATTCGACTTTATTAAAAAGAAGAACAACAAGAAAGAGGTGTGATTTGGAAGGATCCTAGGGATATTCCTCAAGGAAAAGGCTGCAGGATCCATGGTCTCCTTGACTATATCCATCAATGCTTCTAAGAGACTCACTTGTGCTCTTTTTAGCAAGTGGGAGAGGACTATCACAAAGCCAACTAAGGCTACCTCCTCCTCCACAAGAACTTCTGAGAGTACAAGGGCTATACCAGCCTCTCCCCACCCCACTGAAGGGATCCTCTCCACCCCTCCACCACCTCCTGCCCCTCAAGTTCCATCCCAATCACAAGTCCAACCAACCCCACCCTCAACTACCATTCTAATCCATACCCCAACACCACAAGCATCTCCAATTCCCTCTTCCCCTACACATATACCATCTCATCCTCCTTTACCTCAGCCTGATACATCCATACCTACACCACCCCAATCCCCTCTTCCATCTCATCTTGCTAATATCCCCCACACCACCCTCTCCTCACTCTCCTCCTTCAATTTATTATCCTCTCCACTGAACACTCCCTCTCCTCAACATGACTCCCCCCTAGACACTCCCATTCCAACTCCACCTATCACCCCCCTAGTAACTGCAATTTCCACTCAACTAGCTATTGCCCCACCATCCACTTCTCCAAACCTGTATCCATCTCTTGTCACCCCACTCATTACTCTCCTCACACCCCTACTCAAATCTCTTATAACAGAATCCATTTCTCCTCTAGCTGCCTCCATATCCTCTCTTGCTGCCCAGATCTCTGCCCTCACTACTGCTCTCTCTTCATTTGGGGGCCCGGCTTCAGTACCTACTAAAACCAGGCAGGGGGAGATACTTCATGAAGAAGTAGCAGCAGTTGCAGTTGCATCAGCAGAACCAGTTGTACAGGTCTTAGATACTTCAAATATAGCAGTAATCGATACAGAAACAGAAGCTGAAGCAGATGATACAGATTTATTTGATTTGATTAATTTTATTGAAACTGATATGGATATAGATGAGTCAGTTATACTGGAAATAAATACTGTTGGTGATATTTTTATCAATCCCACAATAGACTTGATAAATCTGTTAAGATCTTTTGATACAGTTTATCGGAGTCTCCCTCTAGCTGAGTATACTAAGCCATCATTGGCTATTATCCCTTATTATTCTCCAATAATCCCTAAAGTTGTCAAGCAACTCAGGGTCAGTCTTGCTACCCCTGTCATTCCATCCTCTCCACAAATTGCTTCTCCTATTATATCTTCTCCCATGGCTCCATTGTTTATAATGGATGACTCTCCAATGCAAGATCTAGATTCCTTGATCATAGCTGACATTGAGGAAGAGAATAAGTCTGCTGCTCAAAGTACTGATGTATATAGCACACCAGTCTCCCTTCCAGTTCCCTCACAGTCAGAAAAGAAAACAATTTTTGAGGACACACTAAGAGAAATTGATGATATATATGAAGATCCTCAACCTTCTAATGATGATGAGGAGGAGGAGGACCCAAAGAGGAAGAAAATCTCTAAGAAAAGGAAGGCTCCTCCTCCTCCTGCTCCTAAGCCAGGAAATACAAATGACACTCCCTACTATATTCTGCAAAACATAACTCCATAAAAAGGGATGCTAGCTTGGATGTGTCTATCAAAAAATGAATAAAAGGCTAGAAAGAAAAGCAGAAGATACTCCCCTCCTCCTCCTCATAGATACAGGAAGGATCCCCCTCCTCCTCCTCCTCCAACTACTGGTGCTTCAGGAACCACTTCTCAAAGGTCAGATGCACCATCCAAGCCTACATTCAACAGAACTTATCAAAGGCAGTAAAGGCCATTTAGACACCCATCTCATGGAAGCAGCCAGCAAAGAAGTATTGGTTGTACAGAGAAGATAAAGGAAATAGTCTATCAGAAGCCAGAGTTCTCTCCTCCCCAACAACAAGCTGAACAAAGAAGGCATTCAGAATCACACAAACCTAAAGGAAAATATAGTGAAACTGCACCTCCAAAGTCACTATACACTCAGAGTGATGAAAGCCAGAAAGCAACAAACATTCAAGCACAGTCAACTCAATTCAGGCCTGCTACTCTGCTACCCTCCCAAGATGATCAATCATCTGTCAGTCAGGATGTTGGAACCTTAGGTTCTGATTTGGGTTAGGATCACTATTAGGATAATTAGTTTGACCCAAAATGTATAGTCTAAGGGTCATAGGTCTTTCCAGGTATTCCTCAGAAAGAATCCCAGAAGAAGTGCAGAAGAATTCCAGAGAAAATCAGTTTTGAAGTTCAGAAATTGCAGTCCAGAAATAGTCGAACGGAGTTCAACTATTGCAGTCCAGAAATAGTCGAACGGAGTTCTACTATTGCAGTCCAGAAATAGTCGAACGGAGTTCAACTATTGCAGTCCAGAAATAGTTGAACGCAGAAATCTCTGAACGCAGAATCTTTGAACGCAGGAATCTTTGAACGCAGAAATCTCTGAACACAGAAATATCTGAATGCAGAATCTTTGAACGCAGAAATCTTTGAACGCAGAAATCTCTGAACGCAGAAATCTCTGAACGCAGAAATCTTTGAACGCAGAAATCTCTGAACGCAGAAATCTCTGAATGCAGAATCTTTGAACGCAGAAATCTTTGAACGCAGAAATCTCTGAACGAAGAATCTCTGAGCTCAGCTCAACGATCTCCGAGCTGAGCTCAACGATCTTCGAACGCAGTTTGAAGAAGCTTTAAAATTCAGTGTTGTGATTTCCTGTGCCGTTTTTCAAACAGATTTATTTACAGCTGGCAGATTTAATTAAGGCTATTGAGGCGATTACAGCTATCAGAATTAATGTTATATATTCTTAAGAATATAGCCGTTTGGAGGCTGCATTAATTATGGATTAAATCATAGATTTAATGCCAATTGATTCCCAAAATAATTTACCATTCTTGGGAAAAGGCTTCAGCCGTTTCAAGGTAAGAATTCAAATGTTTGAATTAGTCCAAGGGATATATGTATATGATATACAGAAGATTGAAAATATATAATATATATCATAAAGTGACAGAGAAAAAGAAGCAGGCATATACAGATCATCTTCATCTTCTTCATCTGCTCCAGGCTTTCAAGAGACACAAAATCAACATCAGTCTAAAAGCTTGCTGGAGAGCAACATCAACTTGAAGGCCTACACCCTGAAGCAAAGCTTCCACTCCTGAACTATTCTACATCTCAGGGGGAGCTTTGACAACAACAATCCACTTGTGCTTCTCTTTGCTTGTTGAACAGAGAAGACAACATCAACTCTTCCTTCCTCCTGTACAAAGGGTTCTTGAACTCCCTTCAAAAGTTCTGCTTGATTTCTGAGACCTTATCAAAACTCAGTGGTGGCAAGACACCTGATCAAAAAATCCAGTTTGGTTTTTGAGCACCTTATCAAAATCTCATTGGTGCCCAGGACACCTGATCAACTCATCCTGCAGTGGATTCCTACCAGGGTGGTAGAAGAGTGGATGTACCCAGATTTGGGGAACCACTATAATCCTTGTATTGTCTGGATTGCTTGCTCTGTTTTCTTCCTTATGTGCTGTGAATTTTATTTTGCATTTTATTTTCTAAAGACTCCTAAGCATATCAGATCTATCACCTCACTTTCAATTGGTATCAGAGGGAGGTTGATTGTTTGTATAGGCTAACACCTAAATCAAAAGATCCTTGATAGATCTTATTGTTTTTAAGAGTTTTTCATGGCACAAAATGAAGAATGGTCAAGCACTGGACCTCCTAAGTGCAATCTGGACAAGCTTGCACTATGGAAGGCAAGGATTAGGCTTTTTATGAACTCTATTGATGAAGCCATTTATAATTCTATTTTGTCAGGTCCCTTTACACCATCTGCAGCTACAGAAGCTCAAAAATAGCTTAAGATGGCTGATGCACAAGCAATGAACATTCTTGCAGAATCAATGTCTGATGACATTTTTCAAGAGATTGTTGAATGTTCATCTACAAAGGAAATTTGGGACTCTCTCTCAATAATGGCTGCTGGATCAGCAAAAGAAAGAACATCAAATGCTGATTCCTGGAGTAACTCTGAAGCTTCATCTTGCACAACTGAGGATGAAGAAAAAGCAAGAGCAAGAGAATTTTGTCTAATGGTAATAGATGCATCTTGCAAAAGGTATGATGAAGATAAAGAATCTGAATCAGATGATGATGAAGATCAGGTTATCTCTACCCTTGACTTTTCATCAGAAGAACTTAAAACAGATTTTAAATTATTATGTAAAGATCTGATTCAATCTAAGAAGGAAATACAACTTCTTAGAGAGAAAGTAAATAAACTTTCTTCTAAAAACATAAAATTCAATGAAGATTTAGAAATTGCTTTAAATCATATAGCCTCATTAAAATCAGTTAAAGATTTTCAGAAAATCTGTGTTCAACATAATTCGTCGAACTCAGGTCGACGAACTCTGAATAAAGGTCAACGAAATTGGAACAGAGAAAACAACCTATATTATTCTCTGAACCGAGATCGACGATCTCACTATAAATTGTCGAGCTCAGGTCGACGAAAATACTCTTCGTTGAGCTCAGATTTTCATAGCAAAGATTTTAAATCATTTCATAATCTAAAATTTAAAAATCCTTATACCCAGTGGTTCATCCCTTCTAGGAAACTTCATCCACTTGGCTATAAAGATTTCCCTGGATATTACTTTACTTCAAATTATTATTGTGAAAGAAAAATAAGACCCAAGGCAAATCTGGGTCCAGAATTCCTAACATCTCCTTTCAGGAAAATTGTTCAGAAGGCTACAACTATAGGGGGAGATTATCAGAATCTCAGAATGAAAATGAACAGAAGTGCAGCTGTCACTTTATTAGATTCTATGCAGCTGCCCCTTAGTTTCTGTTTGTATTTCTTTTATTTTGAATCCCTTTTTAACAAAGCACCCATGTACATCTGCTATCATATTATAATTCAAGCAGATCTTTTTGCTTTGTATTTTGTTTTTATGTAAATAGTATCCTCACCCAAATAGGGGGAGATTGTTGGAACCTTAGGTTCTGATTTGGGTTAGGATCACTATTAGGATAATTAGTTTGACCCAAAATGTATAGTCTAAGGGTCATAGGTCTTTCCAGGTATTCCTCGGAAAGAATCCCAGAAGAAGTGCAGAAGAATTCCAGAGAAAATCAGTTTTGAAGTTCAGAAATTGCAGTCCAGAAATAGTCGAACGGAGTTCAACTATTGCAGTCCAGAAATAGTCGAACGGAGTTCAACTATTGCAGTCCAGAAATAGTCGAACGGAGTTCAACTATTGCAGTCCAGAAATAGTTGAACGCAGAAATCTCTGAACGCAGAATCTTTGAACGCAGGAATCTTTGAACGCAGAAATCTCTGAACGCAGAAATCTCTAAATGTAGAATCTTTGAACGCAGAAATCTTTGAACGCAGAAATCTCTGAACACAAAAATCTCTGAACGCAGAAATCTCTGAACGCAGAAATCTTTGAATGCAGAAATCTCTGAACGCAGAAATCTCTAAACGCAGAATCTTTGAACGCAGAAATCTTTGAACGCAGAAATCTCTGAACGAAGAATCTCTGAGCTCAGCTCAACGATCTCCGAGCTGAGCTCAACGATCTTCGAACGCAGTTTGAAGAAGCTTTAAAATTCAGTGTTGTGATTTCCTGTGCCGTTTTTTAAACAGATTTATTTACAGCTGGCAGATTTAATTAAGGCTATTGAGGCGATTACAGCTATCAGAATTAATGTTATATATTCTTAAGAATATAGCCGTTTGGAGGCTGCATTAATTATGGATTAAATCATAGATTTAATACCAATTGATTCCCAAAATAAATTACCATTCTTGGGAAAAGGCTTCAGCCGTTTCAAGGCAAGAATTCAAATGTTTGAATTAGTCCAAGGGATATATGTATATGATATACAGAAGATTGAAAATATATAATATATATCATAAAATGACAGAGAAAAAGAAGCAGGCATATACAGATCATCTTCATCTTCTTCATCTGCTCCAGGCTTTCAAGAGACACAAAATCAACATCAGTCTAAAAGCTTGCTGGAGAGCAACATCAACTTGAAGGCCTACACCCTGAAGCAAAGCTTCCACTCCTGAACTATTCTACATCTCAGGGGGAGCTTTGACAACAACAATCCACTTGTGCTTCTCTTTGCTTGTTGAACAGAGAAGACAACATCAACTCTTCCTTCCTCCTGTACAAAGGGTTCTTGAACTCCCTTCAAAAGTTCTGCTTGGTTTCTGAGACCTTATCAAAACTCAGTGGTGGCAAGACACCTGATCAAAAAATCCAGTTTGGTTTTTGAGCACCTTATCAAAAGCTCATTGGTGCCCAGGACACCTGATCAACTCATCCTGCAGTGGATTCCTACCAGGGTGGTAGAAGAGTGGATGTACCCAGATTTGGGGAACCACTATAATCCTTGTGTTGTCTGGATTGCTTGCTCTGTTTTCTTCCTTATGTGCTGTGAATTTTATTTTGCATTTTATTTTCTAAAGACTCTTAAGCATATCAGATCTATCACCTCACTTTCACAGGATGTTGATCCTAATTTCAGGATGGCTAGGCTTCAAGAATTGATTGGTCTATCACAGATAAAGAAGGCCAGAGATGAAGGATAAGATCCAACCAAGTTCACTACCATGTCCTCATATAGAGTGAAAGAATTTGAAAGACTTCATGAAAGAAAGAAGGTATTTAATCCTACAGATTATATGGCTAGACACCCAGAGGCTATAGTTCTCAGAACCTCAACCTAGATAGTGATTGGAGCAGCAGATATGTATATGTCAAAAAGAGAAGCTGCCAATCCTAACAGGGAAATTATTTTTACTCAGCCTGGTGATAAGAGAAAAGAAGCAAAGGTGAAGAAACAGAAAAACTAGAAGATGAACTGCTATATGTTTATGGTATATTTTTTGATAAATTGTGTTTTATTGTTACAAAGCTAATAATGGAAATATATTTGCTGCATATTTGTTGATTAATTCTCTGCCAGATATATATTGTCTTTTTGCTTTGTATACTTTTTTTATTTTTTTGAGTCTGTAATTAGAGACCTCACCCAAATAGGGGGAGATTGTTTGATCCCTAGTTGGATTTGGGCTAGGTTCACTAAGTTAGGATATTACCCAACATGTATAGACCAGGGTCATGGTTGTGTCCTAGAGTCTAGGTCAAGTCCTTAGAGTCAACAATGCAAGGGACAAGCCTTCAACAAAGTCAAAGACTCAAGACTTAGAGAATTCAAGACTTAGAAAAAGGAGTTCTACGTTCGTCGATCTCCGGTCGACGAAAGTCATGCTCAGCTCGACGAACTCAGAGACAAATCTCTGAGCTCAGCTCGACGAACTTGGTTCTCATCTTGACGAACTCTGGACAAAGTGAAAACTACTCTAAGTCAAACTTCAGTCGACGAACTAAGAACATCATCTAGACGAACTCTGTTCTTTGGTCGACTAATTCTGGATAAGGTGATTCAACACTTAACATCAGATGACATTTCACTCAATGCCAGATGACATTACACTCAATTCCAGAATGATGATTTAACACTCAAAGCCAGAGGACATCTCACTTAATGCAAAAATGATACTTCAACACTCAACACCAGAAAATAGTCGAAGTCCAGAATCAAAACTCAGCTCGACAATCTTAGACCAGCTGGACGAACTCAGTTCTTAGGGCTCAGCTCGACAATCTTAGATCTCAGCTCGACGAACTTGATACACAGAAGAAGAAAGTTATCAAGCAGCATTCAGAGGTCGACGATCTTGGATCTCAGCTCGATGAACAGCTATTCTCAGCTCGACGAACTGTGGACTCAGGTCGACGAATCCAGTCTTGGCTGTTTTCCTCTTTTGTCCTTCTTATATGGCAATGATTCCTGAGTAATTAATGCTCTAATATTTTCTGAATATTACCGTTAGACAAGAGCATTAATTACGATCTTCATCAGGATTATTGTCTGCCATTTTTCTAAGGGACAGTTGGGGAAACAAATCAATGCCAAATTATTCTAAGGCCGTTAGCATTAATTACAGGAAGAATTTAAAAATTCAAAAGGACTTGCACATGGAAAATATAAAAACGAGAAGTTCTCTTTCTTCCAAGATACACAATCTAAGAGACGTACAGAATTCTTGAGACATAGAGAATCGATCAGTCAAGAAATCAAAAACTGCTAGACCAGAAGAAGAACAATCTTTCTGAAGAAGAAGAACAACCATCCAAATCAAGAGTCTTCTTCTGTCATACTCTCAGGAACTTTCAGTAGGACAACAATACTACATCTGTCAAGAAGTTCCTGAAGTTCTTTGGGTTAAAGTTGAAAGCTTGAAGGCCTATCACCCTGAAGAAAAAGTTCCATTCCTCCCTGAACAAAATCAATATTTCATGGGGAGCTTTTTGTTAACATCAATTTCACTAGTCTTCTCATTTGTATTTGAGAAAGAGAAGACACCATCACTTTCTCACCCCCTCTGTAAAAAGGGTTCTCTACTCCCTTCAAAAGTGATTCCTGGTTGCAAGTCTCCTAACCAAAATACTTGAGGTTTGGTTTTTGAGCATCTTACCAAAAGCTCATTTGTGACAATCACCTGATCAAAAACCTGAGTGGATTCTTACCATGGTTGTAGAAGAGTGGATGTACCTAGGTTGGGGAACCACTATAAATTCTTGTGTTGTCTGGTTTCCCTCTTCTTCTTGTTCTTGTTGTGGTTGTGTTATTTAGCTTTTCTATGATTTCATTTATTTCAATTTGGTATGCTGTGATATTGTATCTAAGTTTAGGTATAATCTTTATAGTTCAGGAAAAGTTTTTAAATATACATACATACTCTATTCACTCCCCCCCCCCTCCTCTAGAGTATATCAGATCTAACCCTAACTTTCATTGCAGATTCCCACACCTGAGAGGCGGAGGCAGAAGTCATCTCTGTAATTTTTTACTTAATATTTCCACTTGTAGAGCAAGATGGGAGACGTTATCTACTTCAAAGATTCCTATAGGTTTGTTTGGGTGGGACCTAGGCACATTCCACTGATATGTGTTCATGGCCATGTCCTCAAAAAGCTAAAGAGCTGCTTCCAGGGTTTTCTAGTTTAAAGTATCACCGGAAGCTGCATCTATCATTTGCTTAGTGTTTTGATTTAGCCTGTTATAAAATGTCTGCACCTGCAACCATACAGGCAGCGCCTGATGGGGGCATCATCTTAAGAGTTCTTTAAATCTTTCCCAGGTTTCATATAAGGTTTCAAAATCTATTTTTCCAAAGGCAGAAATATCGTTTCTAAGTTTTATAGTTTTAGTTGGCGGAAAATACTTTGTTAGAAATTTTTTGGTTAGTTGATCCCAAGTGTTGATGCTCCCTCTTGGTAGAGTCATCAACCACTGATTAGCTTTGGTTCTTAGGGATAAAGGGAATAATCTTAGACTAATAGCATCATTTGTAATACCATTGATTTTAAAGGTATCACAAATCTCAAGAAAGCTAGATATATGCGCATTTGGATCTTCATCTTGAAGTCCTTCATATTGTACATATTGCTGCACCATTTGAATTATGCTAGGCTTAAGTTCAAAATTATTATTAGCTATAGCAGGGCGAACAATGCTAGATTATGTACCCTCTATATTTGGTCGTGCAAAATAGGACATAGGCCTATGCACGGCTTCCTCCATGTGGGGTTCTTCCATTCTTAAAGTAGAAAATGTCTCGGAATCCTCAACTGGTATTTGGAGATTCGGGCCTTGAAATCGCAATCTTCCCCGAAGAGTACGCTTAATTTTGTGGTCAAAGTACAAAATAACCAACAGATTTCCACGGGTCATGCACTAGCAGAAGAGAAGATGAAAAAAGAGAAATGACTAAACTAGAAAAAGAAAAGTTAAAAAAATTGAAATAGATTTTTTATGTTTTAACTCTCGAACTTCCCAAGTGCTACCTGATAAAGGGTTCACAAGGTACTAGACAAGATAGTGGTATTTAAGCCACCTTACAATTTTCAAGAGAGTTAGGTGGTGTAGAAAATTATGATACGGGTTTCTATTAAGAGCGTTAAAATGTTTTTAATTTAATTTTTAAGAAAGAGGGTGAGAAAGAGAAATGATAAGAGTAATAGGTTCGTGATTTCGAATTATCAACAAAAGTTGCTCCCCGGCAACGGCGCCAAAAAATTGGTGGCTGCTAATCGCAAAGAGAAAAAAAGAGCCGAACTAGCAATCTAGATAAGGCAAGTATACCTATCAAACTATAGCTAGGGGACACAAGTGTCATATTAAAATCCGGGAACTGTTGAGTAATCTTACTCACACGAAGACTATTATCTTATTAAAAGATTGTTTAGGGTTTGTTAAGAGAAAACTAATTGCAATTAAGAAAGGAAATATTGCGCTAAAAAAGAACTACTTACAGTTAAATAAAGAGCTTTTAAAAGCGATTACAACAAAGGGTTGAAACGATGATAAAGAGAAGCACTTGATCGAGAATCACCTCGGCAAAATTTGATCAAAATGCGATAATAAACTCTAACTTAATAAGGCAAAGGTACTTGGACGTGGAGGTTCCTAAAGCATGAACATGCTTCTCTCGAAGACGTGTCCACATGAGTTTAGGAAGGTCCGGCCGAACTCTCGCCCAAATCAGAGGCCTAAAACTTTCTTTACGCTGTGAACCCCGCTATTGGATTCCACTCCAATTCGGGAGATTTAACGTCTGCCTTTCCGAGGGGTGCGTGCAACTCTCTTTACTCTTGAGTGTTCACTCCAAACTACGAGCCTCTCGGCTAGCTAAGAGTGGAAAAAAAGATAGAAAATATGCATCGATGATATATCTCCAAACACAATTAATCAAGAGTAAATCAATGTCTAAACCTTACAAAGGAAAAGTAAACTTGAGCGTCATAACTTAATCAACTCGAACCTCGAATCATCAAGATCGAGTACAAGGAGGATTAGTTAATCATGGTGAAGTGGAGGAAGAGAGATGAGTAGGATTTCATGGAAACTAAATAGATACAAGTAAAAGCAAACAGACTTTATAGTAAATCAAACAGAGAGCCATAACTTTAATTAAAGATATTACACTTGTAGGAAATGAAAAACTAAGCTAGCACTAAAAGTAAACTACTAAAGAAATTCAAGAACTATTATAGAATAGTAAAACTAAAATAGAAGAACAAAAATGAGAAAAGGAGAGAGAGGAAGAACACTAAGGAAGAACTGAAAATGGCAGCACTTCCCCTCCCCTTTTTGTTCCCCTCCTCAACACAATGGGTGGGGCTCTATTTATAGATTCTTCAAAGAGCAGGAAATGCCCATGCATACAGCCATGCACGGAAGTTGACCTTGGTACAAAATCTGGCAGGAAATGATGATTGCCTCGGTACGGGTGATGTGCATTAATGGCGGCAGCAAGATTTTGTAGAAGAATGGGACTTATCCTCTGACAGCAGGTAAGCTCGACGAAAGAAGGAGAGTGCGCTCGACGAAATTAGAGGAGAAGGAGGGAGAGCTCGACAAATGGAGAAAAGAGAAGGTGGCGCATTCAATGAAAATAGAAGAATAAAGGCGGAGCTCGACGAAATTGGAGACGTTCGTCGAATGCAAAATGAAGGCGGAGCTCGACAAAATTGGCGGAGCTTGACGAAATATGCTGAGTTCGACAAAAAGGCAGAGCTCGACGAATAGCTGAGAATTCGTCGAACAGAGAAAGGGAAGAGTTCGATGAAATTGGATACGTTGGTAGAATGCAGAATGAAGGCGGAGCTCGACGAAATTGGCAGAGCTCGACGAAATTGGCGGAGCTCGATGAAATTATATGAGTTCGACAAAAATTGAGAAGAGGTAAGCAAGTTCGACGAAATTAGAAGGGTTCGTCGAACAGAGAAAGTGGAAGGGAGTTTGACTAACATCACAGAATTTGTCAAACAGAGAAAGAGGATGGAGTGTTCGACAAATAAGGGAGATTTCGTCGAACTGAGAAGAGGCGTTCGACGAATTGGAAGATTTTGTCGAACGCAGAAAAGAGAAGGGAGCATTCGACGAAATTGGAAGATTTTGTCGAAGGCAGAAAAGATAAGGGAGCGTTCGATGAATTTGGAAGAATTCATCGAACGGAGAAAGAGGATGGAGTGTTCGACGAATAAGGAAGATTTCATCGATTTTAGAAGAGGCGTTCGACGAATTAGAAGATTTTGTCGAACGCAGAAAAGATAAAGGAGCGTTCGACGAAATTGGAAGATTTCGTCGAACGCAGAAAAGAGAAGGGAGCGTTTGACGAATTGGAAGATTTCATCGAACGCAGAGCTGAAAGCGTTCGACGAACTTGGGACTGAAGGCGCTTGACAAAATTGGGCCGATCGACGAATTCTGAGCTGAAAAAATGCAAACCTGTACAAGAGAGAAAGCAATCATTATTGGTATTAATATATACAATAAGAGGTCAAAATAAAGCTTTAAAAGATATGATTTTCATAATAAAAACCTGTAATTACCCTAGTAGTTTAAACTACAAAATGTGTTATCAATAGTTAGTGCAAATCTGTTGTGCCATTTGTCACAGAGAGACGCACTACTTTTTTCCATAAAATACACTAGGGTAGAAGTGTCTAAACAAAGGAAATTTGAACAGAAAATATTTCTCCTCGGAGTGCCTGTTAAGATCGTCTCCAAATTTGTAGACGATTTTATTAAACACTTGTCCTTACAAAAATCAACGATGTAGCCTTTGTCACATAGGTTACTTAAGCCTATAAGATTATGGCGTAATCCTTCAACATAAGCAACGTCTGTGAAACCGACTACACTATTGGAAATCATACCATAACCTTTTGTTATTCCCTGGTCTGAACCTCCAAAGATGACTTTGGGTCTGTCTTCGACTGGAGTATAATCACGCAAAAGGCTTCTTGTCCCGGTTATGTGCGAGAGCATCCACTGTCCAAATACCAGATCGGAGTTCTATTGGCCTTTGGACATTCCTGCAAAAATAATTCAGTTTACCTTAGGAACCCAAACGTATTTGGATCCTTATTCCTGGTCAGCATACTCCCCTAGTAACATTATCCTTGAGAGTGGTCGGGCTCGCAAAGCCAACTCTAGGAGTTACAAGATTGGCGGGGTTATATCAATAGTTTGTGCCAAAATGACCAATTTTGCTGCAGTACCAACAATCGAATTTGTTGTACCTCTTTTTGTACTCCTACTTTACCATTTGAACGTGAGGTCTAGCAGGTGTAGAATTATTAGAGGTGGAGGCCTCCTGGTTGCAACATACACTGGGGATTCCCATCTCCTAATCCTTAGGCACAGCAGATTTGGCTTTCGGTGCCTTCTTATTGTTATGCCCATGTACATATGGACCATAATTCTTCATTTGAATCTCTTCATACGGTGCTTTGAACACACTAGCACCAAAGTAACGGGGATGGGTCCTTCCCTGGTATCTGTTCTTGGGCTCTACATGAGTAGGCCTAGCATGACGACCACGGGATGACTCAAAGTCAAAGTTGTTTGTCGGAAAGATTACTTTCCTTAATGAAGGTTGATCCATGCGTGCCTTCCCCTTTTCTTTATCACTAGCCTTCTTGGCAGCATTACCTTTTCCACGGATGTTGTCAAGACCACCACCCTTCTTCTAAGTGAAGAACTCATCAATAATAGGCAGAACAGTCTTCAGTTGGGAGTAGCTCTCAACTATTTTTCTCTCCACCGCGAGCTTTTCTTGCAGCTCATCAAGATATTTTTCTTTCAGAATTAATATCTCAGCGGATCCCTTGAGTTCCTCTTTCAGGGAGTTGACTTCATCTCTGAGAGGAAGCAATTTCGTAATTTCTTCCTTCAGCTCAGTTTCCACTGCCTTGATGGAGGCAATCTCCTTAACTTGCTTTCAGACTACCTTACAGCATTTTTTGAAAGCCTTTAAGAGGTGCTCGTGTTGAGCCATTAATTCTAATTCATTCTCATCCGAAGAGTAGTCTTAATGACCATTGGTTGAGGTTTCAGATTCTGAGAGAATGGTGTGCGAGTTTACCTTCCCGTGGTACTCTGAGTCCCCCACTTCTTCGTCAGATTGAGCCATAATCCCAAAGTAAGCTTCTTCATTTTCAAAACTTGACTCGCTCGAGTCACTGTCGCTGAGAGTCTATGACTTCTTGGAAACGAAGCTCTTTTCTTCTTTCTTCTTCCCTTTTAAGGATCTCTTCTCATCCTTCCTGGAGCTGTCCTTCTTCTTGTATGGACACTCCGTGATCATGTGACTTGACTTATTACAACAGTAGCAAACAACGTCAGAGGAAAAAAATTTATTAGGTTTCGATTTATACCTATCCTCCTTGTTGTAGCTTTTCTTCGTACGATCACCGTCACGATATAATCTCCTGGAATCTGAAGAGAAGGACTTATTCTTCATTTGTCTCCTCTTGCTCAGCAGCTTCTTCAACTGCTTAGAGATTAGGGAGAACTCTCCGTCCGAAAGCTCGGAGCCTGATGTGCTTGGCTCAGAGTCTTTTGGAGTGTCAGGAGCTCGTGTGCTTATGGGTGACACAGCTTTGGACTTCCTTGAACCTTCATCCTTTAGGGTTGTAGACTTCTCTTTACTTGAATATCGATTGGCTTGCTCCTCCTTCTTTCTGATGTTTGGAGTTCGTAGGAGAGCAATTTGCCGAAGAGATTTTGAGGGTCGATCTCTGGCAACTTACTGAATTCTCTAATGGCAACAACTTTTGTATCCCAGTCCTTTGTCAAGGATCTGAGGAATTTGTCGTTCAGTTCACCATGAGTGAATTCACGGCCATACATCCTGAGGTCGTTGACTATCTTGAAGAACTTCTCAAAACTATCAGCTATGGAGTCTTTGGCACCTTGTTTGAAGTCTTAATACTCCCGATTCAACAACAATCTGCAATCATCTCCTACTTCTTCAGTACCTTCCAAAAGTACAACAAGGCAATCCCATATCTCCTTAGCAGATTAGCAGTGGAATAATTTCTGGAGCATTGAGTCATCCACTGCACTAGCTATTATATTCTTCATCTTCTTATCCAAGGAGATTAGGGCGATCTCGTCTTTAATGAGATCCATCATCTTTTTGGGAATCTGAATTGCTAGATTTATAGTTGAAGCCTGGGTAGGAATGTGTGGTCCTTCTTCCACTATCTGAAAAATTCTCGGATCTGTAACTTCCATGTAGAATCGTACTCTTTCTTTCCAGATGGGAAAGTTCTCTTTGGTGCACACTGGTAGCTTCATGAAAGACATATATTTGCTTCGATCCATGTTGACTGAGCAGAATCTCATAATGTTAGATCAAGGATCTTGATCAAAGTGTTAGCCTTATCAACCAAAATGCCCCTCTAATACCAATTGAAAGTATCTAGAGTCTACCTAAATCACCTAGAGGGGGGTTAATTGGTGATGTTTGCATCTTTTTGCGGAATAAAAATATTGAAAAGACAAGCACACAAACACAGAGATTTTTATAGTGCTTCCCCGAATTAGGTATGTCCACTGACCCGCCTCGCCTATTTACCACATAGGGTAAGATTCGTCTACTTCACCTTTCTCAGATTATACCAATCGTGCACCTCGAAGCGACGCTCCTACACCTCGATTTATAATGGATCTACACACTCGATCCACAAGCCGGATCTACACCTCGATCCACAAATTGGATCTACAAACTCGATCCACTAACAGATCTACAACCTCAGAGATAAAAACTCCTACACACTCGGAGGCAAAGCTCCTACAAATGTAAAAACAAATTACAACAACAAAAAAAATGTTTTACACTTCAGATCTAAAATCTTCTTGAATCTTCCTTCTTGAAACTAGAACAACTTGATGAAGACAGTTGAGGAAGAAACTCATGAAGACTAATCTGAAAGCTAGGATCCGACCCAATCGAATAGATGTTGAAGAATCTTTTGATCTTGGATCTGTCAAATCTTGTCTCTGATTTAATCGCTGGATCTGGAGAGAGCGATAGAGAAGAATTCACAATAAACACTTGCGGCTTTTCTCCTGAAAATGGAAAGTGCTCGAGCGATTCTAATTCTGTAAAAATTATTCTTCTTGTGAATTATTAGGGTTTGCGAATCCTTGAAATGACTTTATATATATCATCGTCCAACGGTCAAACGTCATTAAGGAAATATCTGCGTGATTAAGGAAAGATCAATCATACTAAACTTAGGCTAATTTGAATTCCTGTCAGAAAACTTGAAATGAAAATTTAGTAAGTCCATTTCTCGAGAAGAAGTAGATTTCTTGAGAAATGAATAGTTTTCTCGAGAAAAGACTTGGGTTCTCGAGAAAAGACTTGTAGAAAATTTTCTATGAAGTGAACTGCAGATTTCTCTAGAAGTACAGTATTTCTCGAGAAACGATTTGATTTTTCGAGAAACAATACGTCTTTTTGAGAAATTTACTTAGTGCAGAAATCGTGAAGTAGAGTGCCAATTTCTCGAGAAGGGTATTATTTTTCGAGAAACGGTTTGCTTTCTCGAGAAATAATATGGTTTCTCGAAAATTTTACTTAGCATAAATTCTGAAACTGAAGATAGATTTCTCGAGAAGAAGTGATGATGCATATTTTATCTTAATTTATTAGGGTAAAAATTATATTTATTTTCATTTTAAATCTCTTTTTTTATGTATTTTTAGGTTTCTTTTATGTAAATAATCTAACTTTGTTTATTTTATGTTTTTACAAGCTTCCAGAACTTTTGACCAAAAATGATCTGACACGCCCTCCCTGGGCGTGTCACAGGGCATGTAGCCTGATCTAGAGGAAAGGTTGCTGCCAAAAGAAATTACCGAGAAAAACCCCTGACACGCCCCATAACACGCCCTCCCTAGGTGTATCACAGGGTGTGTGCCCTGTTCCTGAGTTAGAAGCCATCTAGGAGGGACACGCCCCCGAACACGCCCCCTGACAAGCCCTCCTGGGCATGTCCATGGGCGTGTCATCCTCATCCCAAAGCAAGCTGGTGCATTAAATGTTTTCTCGCCCCTACACGCCAATAGTACCGGCATGCACCCCGGACACGACCTCCCTGGGGAGTGTCTCCGGGCGTGTACCGCCTTTTTCCGATGACTGACAAGTTTTCGACCAGCGATTGAGACATGACGTGCCTTACACACCGCCCTACACGGGCGTGTCCCAGGGCATATCCACCATTGTATAGAAGCAATCATCATTCCCGCAAGAATTCATCTCCCGAGGTCAACTCCGTACCTGGCACACCCCATGACACGCCCTCTTAGGGAATGATAGGGGGCATGACAAACCTGTGGGGAAAATTTATAAATACTAGGCCATTCCATGCATTCCAGACCAACTTTTGGGGAGAGGGGAGGTGCTGCCAGTTTCATTTTTTAGGTTTTAGGGTTTTATTTTCTTATGTTTTTGCTCTCTCTCTCCCTCCATTTCTAGTTTTATTTTCTTGTAATGCAATTTCATTTCCTGTAATCTCTTTTTATTAGTGTTGTAGTAGTGTTTAACTCTCTTTTCATGCACTTGTAATCTCCATTCCTAGTTCTAATCACTTTTGTTTTTAATTAATTCTAGTTATCTTTTTTTATTTCTCTCTCTTTTGTTCTTAATGCACCTTTATTATTTACCCCTCTTTTTCCCTATTACCATGATTAACTAATCCCCATTTGTACTCGATCACGATGATTTGAGAATGGGTTGATCAAGTTATGATGTTATAGCTTTCTTTTTCTTCTTAAAGTAATAATCTTTGATTTACTCTTGGTTTTTATTTAGTCGGACTATATTATCGGTATATAGTTTCCATTTAGGTTTTCAATCTTAGTTAGCCAAGAGGCTCGTAGATTAAATCGATCACCCAAGAGTAAAGAGAGTTGTACGCACCCTTTGAGAGAGGCGGACGTCCAAATCTCCCGGATTTGAGTGAAATCCAATAGCGAGGTTCACTACTTAAGGCGAGCTTTAGGTCTCCGATTTAGACGAGAGTTCGGTCGGACCTTCCTAAACTCCAGTGGGCACGACTTTGAGAGAAGCGTGTTCATGCTTCGGGAACCTCCACAGTCAAGGTAGTTTTACTTTATTTAGAATTATTTTGTAATTTCATTTTGATTTTCTTATTTCAAAGTGATTCAAGATTGAGTACTAACCCCTTATCATTAACTCTAATCTTTTTTATTTCTGTAAGTAATTTAGTTTTCTTTTTAGTTTAGCATTTTAATTCATGTCATTAGTTAAATAATTTTATCTTAAAAATCATTTGATAAAATAATAGCGATTTCCTCAGAGTAGAAGTAATCATTACGCCCCAGGGAAAATACGACCTTGATACTAATCTTTAGTATCTTATGATATAATTGATAAGGTACACTTGCCTTTATCGGATATAGAATCGGAGAATATTATCAACTTCAACCACATCAACCTTCTCTCCTCTTTAACCCCTCTCTCCACCTTCGCTATTCTGTGTATCAAGTTTTTAGCACCGTTGTTGGGGTCTAGTTTTGATATTTTGAAAAAAGGATAGCTATTAATTTATCATTTTTTTTCTTCTCTCTCTTACCCCTCTTTTGCGGCTGATTTTATTTTGTTTATGGATAGTCTTTATTTATTTTGCTGAGAGTTCTGTCACTCTCACGAGGAATGTTGGGTAGGAGATCCTTCATTCGCCCATGATTTTATTCCTTCCGGATCGGATCAATTTGGCCAAATTGATCCATCCACGAATTTTTTTTCATGGGGTTACAATGATTTTCAAATGCCTTCCTACCCTTCTCCTCCTAATTTTTTGATTTTAATTTTTCCGGAAATTTCTTGAATGGAAATTTTGATCCTAGCCCTACTTTGAACTACTCAGGGTGGCAACACCCTGATCATTCTTGGGACCAAGGTAATCATCAACCCATTCCATCTCAAGATTTCTCCGCTTTTTCTCCACAAGTTTACGCGCCTTCTATTTTTGATTTTAGCAAAAATGAAAACATTTTTGATTCTGTAGCATTTGATGCACGCATCAATGCTCATTTCAAAGTGATTTTTTACGCTTTAGCTTCTGAAGCCGCAACTTTTTCTTCCCCTCCTCCTCCTATTTTTCTTTTGAATGATGAATCTTCGGATATTTCACAGTGCTTTCAATCACTCGCAGAAGACGATTATTCAGAAATTCCATTGTGTTTTCTGCCTCTTGAGGAGGAGATTTCCCCCGATCCCCCGATTTTTCTTCAATTTTTCAAGAAAGATGAACTTTCTTGTGTTCGATCTTCCGAGGAGATTGATTTTTTGGATATCCTGCGTTGCTCCCAATCTATAGAAATGATTGATATTCTGGTGGAGCAAATGGATCTTTCTATCCATCAATTTTCTTGTGATCAACTGTCACCGCCTTTTTCTCTCTTCTCTTCCCCCTCCTTGCAAAAATTCCTCTTTCTTTTTTGCTTTAATTTTTCCTTCTAAATTAGCTTTTAGTTCTTCTTCTTCCCCTTCTAATATTATATTTTCTTGTACTAACAATTTAACTTTTTCTAAATCATTTTCTTTTTTATTTTATTTACAAAATACAAAAATACAAAAAAATATTTTTATTTTCTTAAAAAATGTTTTGGCACTCGCGCCGCAACATATATTACGCAAGCTGCCATTAAATTTTTCATTTTATTTTCCATTTAGCTAACTAATAACGTTGAGCTCAACTACGTTTTAAACAAAGTGCGCTCTTGGGAGGCACCCCATGCTTATCTTTTTGTTTTGTAGTTTTTTATTTTGTGCAGGAATAAGTTCCCGGGTGTTTATGCCGCTTCTCGCCTCTCAACATGGACTCAAGCCGATCTTCAACTCAAGTTCGAGGGGACACAATTTTCTACTCTAGGCATCAAGCGTTAGGGAAGCACCTTTTCCTTTTCCTTGCCATTTTTTTCTTTTCTCTTTCTTCCCATCTTTCTCTTTATACTTAACTTTAAACAATGGGGATAATGTTTAGCTTTAAGTATGGGGGAGTGTTTCCCTAGTTAGTTTACTTTAGAAAAATCAAAAAAGATATATAAATTTTTTTGAAAATCCAAATATATATATATAATGTTTTGAAAAAATTCTCAAATTAAATTGAGTTAATTTTTGCCAAATCAATTAGTGCCCCGCCACTTTGCATTTTATGTTTTTTTAAGCTCATGCTACTTACTTAGTTAGAATAAATTAGATTAATTTTTTATTTAAATTTGTTAAGTGAGTAGTATGTTGACTCATGGAGTGTTCCTATTTAGGGTAGTATGCTATTTTTGAAAAATTTCTTGATTTTTTCTTCACTTTTCCTTAGCCTTTTTTATTTCTTTTACTTTTATAAAACCTATCATCCTGTATTTTTTTCTTATTAAAATCTTTTTAAACGTTAGATAGTATTAAGTATAGTAGACACAAAACGGTCTAGATGCTTATTATTATTATTTTCATGAAAGAAAATTCTCTATTTTCTATTTTTATGCTTATCTTCTTTTGAAATTTCAAAACTTTACTTTGAGTACATTTAGGAAGCATGAAAATGATTTAGGCATTTCTTTTGAAATGTTTGAACCTTTGAACCCTACCTAACAATAATCCTTGCTAGTCATTTTTTTGTCTTTTCCTTTTCTTTTTGTAGCCCCATTTTTTATTTAAACATGGCCAAATAGCTTACCTATATGCACACTTTAAATTTATTTTTAAGCTTTATTTGCTAAAGTGCATCATTTTGAAAAAATTTGTGGAGAATCCTTGTATTATCTTTTGCTACAAAAAGTGGAAATATTTTAGTATGAATGAAAAAAAAGAATGAAAAATGAAAAAAAAAATATTTGATGAAAAAAAGTAAAAGAAAAGAAAAGAAAAAAATATGATAAGTATTTATTTTGGATGCATTATTTTGGCAAAGCTCATTTTTTTGTTTTAAGTGTACAAATACTCATCGTGTTTATCTTTTGAATATCGTACCCTTAAAAACATAAGTCTAACTATATGCCTAATTAAAGCTCTAGTGATTCATGCTTCCAACGTTTACTTTTTAGTATAGTAGCGAGAAATTAGATTAAGTGTTTTTTGATAGAAATATTGAACTTTGTCTTGATTGAGTATGATTTTAATTTGTCTCTTAGACTTTAGTAGTGACTCAATGCGCTTTTTACTCGTTACTTTATTAAGTTTTAATTCTGTAAAAATTTTGGATGATTTGTTTTTATATTAGTGAAATTTATAAAATTATGTGCTAAGTTAATGTAGGAATTTTTAGTTGTTTTTAAAAAAATTCTCTACCTCTAAATTTCCGTCTTACTCATTTATAGCATTTTTAAACTTTTCAATTAATCCTCTTTATTTTCTCTAACTCGTAGTCTTTGCTTGAGGACAAGTAAAATAATAAGTATGGGGGAATTTGACGATGCATATTTTATCTTAATGTATTAGAGTAAAAATATATTTATTTTCGTTTTAAATCTCTTTCTTTATGTATTTTTAGGTTTCTTTTTATGTAAATAATCTACCTTTGTTTATTTTATGTTTTTGCAGGTTTCCAGAACTTTTGACCAAAAATGACCTGATACGCCCCCTAACACGACCTCCCTGGGCGTGTCACAGGTAGTGTAGCCCGATCCAGATGAAAGGTTGCTGCCAAAAGAAATTCCCGAGCAAAACCCATGACACTCCCCATGGCACGCCCTCATAGGGCGTGTACCCTGTTCCCGAGTCAGAAGCAATCCAGGAGTGACACGCCCCCTGACACGTCCCCGAACACACCCTCCTAGGCATTTCCATGGGCGTGTCACCCTCATCCCGAAGCCAGCTGCCACATTTAATATTTTCTCGCCCCTACACGCCAACAGTACCGACACGTTCCTCGGACAAGCCCTCCCTAGGGCGTGTCTCTGTGCGTGTACCCTCTTTTTTCGACGACTGACAGATTTCCGACCAGCGATTGAGACAAGACGTGCCTTACACGCCCCCTACATAGGACTATCCCAGGGCGTGTCCACCATTGTACAAAAGTAATCATCATTCCCGCCAGAATTCATCTCCTGAGGTCAACTCCAAACCGGGCACGCCCAATGACACGCTCTCCAAGGGCGTGATAGGGGGCGTGAGCAACCCGTAAGGAAACTCTATAAATACCAGGCCATTCCATGCATTCCAGACCAACTTTTGGGGAGAGGGGAGGCGCTGCTAGTTTCATTTTAAGGTTATAGGGTTTTATTTTCTTATGTTTTTGCTCTCTCTCTCTCTCCCTCCATTTTTAGTTTTATTTTCTTATAATGCAATTTCATTTCTTGTAATCTCTTTTTATTAGTGTTGTAGTTGTGATTAGATCTCTTTTCATGCACTTATAATCTCCATTCCTATTTGTAATCACTTTTGTTTCTAAAGAATTCTAGTTAGCATTCTATTTTTCTATTTCTCTCTCCTTTATTCTTAATGCACCTTTATTATTTACCCCTCTCTTTCCTTATTACCATGATTAATTAATCCCCATTTGTACTCGATCGCGATGATCTGAGAATGAGTTGATCTAGTTATGATGTTATAGCTCTCTTTTTCTTCTTAGAGTAATAATCTTTGATTTACTCTTGGTTTTTATTTAGTGGGATTATATTGCCGGTATATAGTTTCCATTTAGGTATTCAATCTTAGTTAGCCGAGAGGCTCGTAGATTGAATTCAATCACCCAAGAGTGAAGAGAGTTGCACGCACCCCTCGAGAGAAGTAGACGTCCAAATCTCCCCGATTGGAGTGAAATCCAATAGCGGGGCTCACTACTTAAGGCGAGCTTTAAGTCTCCGATTTGGATGAGAGTTCGGTCGGACCTTCCTAAACTCAGGTGGGCACGACTTCGAGAGAAGCATGTTCATGCTTCAGAAACCTCCACGGTCAAGGTAGTTTTACTTTATTTAGAATAAGGTTGTTATTTCATTTTTATTTTCTTATTTCAAAGTGATTCAAGATTGAGTACTAATCCCTTATCATTAGCTCTAATCCTTTTTATTTATGCAAGTAATTTAGTTTTCTTTTTAGTTTAGCATTTTAATTTCTGTCTTTAGTTAAGTAATTTCATCTTAAAAATCATTTGATAATATAATAGCGATTTCCTCAGAGTAGAAGTAATCATTATGCCTCAGGGAAAATACGACTTTAATACTAATCTTTAGTATTCTATGTTATAATCGATAAGGTACACTTGCCTTTATCGGATATAGAATCAGAGAATATTATCAACTTCCACCACATCCACCTTCTCTCCTCTTTAACCCCTCTCTCCACCTTCGTGATTCTATATATCAAGAAGATAAAGCTTTCTCGAGGAATGATTTTAGATTTCTCGAGAACGGTATGATTTCTCGATAAAAAAGACTTAGCTTTTTGAACTTCTTTGCTTTTCTCAAGAACAACTTGGCTTCTCGAGAAATGTACAAGACATTTCTCGAGAAATTTACTTAGAAAGTTTTCACAGAATTTCCCAATAAGTCTAATGGTTTCTCGAGAAATTTATTTAGGCCTCTCGAGAAATACATGTCATTTCTCGAGAAAAAGACTTATGAAATTTTCAGAGAAAATTTTTTTTTCTTCTTAGTTGAAACCAGCATCCCTTCCTTTCTTCCATTTCCTTAGTACTTGAAAATGAAGTGCATCCCAATAGAGCGGTTACACATGAGTCAACACCATGGATCACACAATAAGGGATTACATTACATGGTCCTATGTTTGGTGACTCATTGTAAACTGACATTGGTATACACTTAGCAATATTGACCTGCAAGCACTCAACTAAAAGATGGAATCAAATACAATCATAATTCATCTTATTTCAAGGGTAACTTCATACAAATCTGGGTTATTGTGGATATAATACCCAACATCAGCCCTTTCTAAATGCTTGGCGTTGAGAGCGTTGAGTGAGTAATCTTCACTCAACGCCTTTATACTTAGCCAAATTTCCTTCTGTCTGACGGTGTTGAGTGAGCTGGCCTCACTCAACGCTTTCTGCATTTGCTTTTGAAATCTAGCATTGAGTGCGTTGAGTGAACTGGCTTCACTCAACGCTGTTGGACTTAGCTGATTTCTTCAGTTTCCTCTTATGCGAACAGTATTAGCTTTACTCAAAGCTTTGTGATCTTAGCGTTGAGTGAACTGACTTCACTCAATGCTTCTGGACTTAGTTAAATTATGTCCTTCCTTCTGACATTGACTGCTAGAGCTTGTTTCAATGCTTTTTATCATTTGGCATTGAGTGAACTGGCTTCACTCAACGCTTTGTACTTAGACAGATGTTCCTATCTATCTCCTATGGCCTTGACAGAATCATTATGGCATTGAGTGAACTGGCTTCACTCAACGCTTCTGGACTTAGAATCTTTTTCTTTGGCAGAAACTCTATAGCTTTGTAAGAATGAGCTTTACTCAATGAATAAGCAGTATGGCGTTGAGTGAGTTGACATCACTCAACACTTGTGGACTTAGTTGATTTTTCTACTTGCTGATGCATAGGCTTTGACTATCCACACCTGACTCGACACTTTTTGGCTAATGGAGTTTAGTTAATAGGCTTCACTCAATGCCTGTTGTTGAGTGAGCTTTCTCCACTCAACACATATGGAGTTAGTAGTATTGTTTTGTCCAGCTTTCTTTCATAAGACAACTAGAGTTGAGTGAGCTTGCTCCACTCAATGCAAGTGGACTTAGTATAATTTTTGCCTGATCACTAGCTTGATTGGTGTCCACCTGTCTAATCAGTGTAATAGGGACTGACCTGCATGCATAAACTCAAACACGCATTAAATACAACTAGTGTGTGTGTGTCATTGACTGGTTTGAGTTCTTATAAATCTGGGTCATTTGGATCAATGGACCCAACAAGATTGACTCCACTATCTTCTCAATGTGGGATAAGAGGATCATGAGGCAAGGGGGAGCCCCAAATTTTCATGTGGAGGAGGAAGATCAAGCTCTTGAGGATAGGATTCTTACTCCACCCCCTAGTGAGATTCCTAAGATCTTGAGTATGGGAATGGAGGGGGAGCCAGCGGATACTCAAATGTACACTCCAAGAGTGCCCTTGAGTGTTTCTTCTGAGGTAGTGCCAGATGTTCCAGCTACTGATGTTGTGTTAGAGCCTACTGAGATTGTGGATGAGGGTGTTGTTAATGATGTTGATGATGATGATGATGTTAATGAAGATATGGATGTTAACAATTATGAGATAGATGATGATGAGATTTTGATTATTATTGATATGCCCAAAGCTGCAAATAATGTAAATGATGGCTCTGAGCTAGTTTTAGTAGAGAACCTGATTATCCCTCTCCTAGAAATTGTTCCTACCTCATCTTCTGAGGGGGAGGTTACTAGACCCTCGATATCGGTTGCTACTGAGGTTGACAGGTTTATCCGAAACCTTAAGATAAGATTTTCCAAGGTGTCATGTCCTCCTCTAATTGTTCCTGAGGAGGTAATGGAGGTTTTTGATGAGGAAGGAGATGTAGAAGAGCATCTTCCTGTCCTAGCTACTGAAGAGCCTCTAATGATTTCCAAAGCCCGATTATCTCCAGTTCTGGAAGATCTACCCACTCTCCCAAGTATTGCTTCTTGAAATTCTATAATTTCATGGTAGCTAGCATCCTAGAGGGGGGTGAATAGGTCTTCTTAGGTCTTTTGAGAGTCTTTTTAAATCACTTGATTGTGTCTTTTACCTTTCAGCTTATAGTGATCTAGAGCTTGTCCTTAGCACCTGCAATTAATAAAATAAAAGCAAACACAGAAAAGCACACAAGAATTTTATAGTGGTTCTCCAAAATTATGGGTACATCCACTCTCCTCCCACCTTAATAACTTCCTGTTAGTCAAGGAACTTCTCCAAACCAATGCTCCAAGGAGCTTACACATCATATCCCTTAGGATCTCTCAGTCTCCTCCAAGACTAACATCTCACCAACAAAGGCCTACACTCAGTGATATAAGTATCACCTACCTCATGCACTTAAGCCCTACCACTCAGGCTATAGAGGATAGCCCTACCTCAGAGAAAGCTTGCTCCTATAACTCAGAGAGATACTCTCTCCTACAGTTCAGGCAAAACTGCCCTACTTCTCAGTTAGTAAAACTCACCTACCTCAGAGAGTAGGACTCTCCTACAGCTTAGGAAAATTTGCCCAACCTCAGACCCAAAGGTCCTACAGATAAGATACAGAAGGATCCTACAAAGAGAAATTGTTTTAATTAAACTTTGACATAGAGAAATTTCTCTATGTCAACCACTTGAGCAAAAAAATTTCTGCTCCCACTCTCCTCACAGTAGGGAAAGGATTTGTTGGAGGATCTCAAAAGATAACTGCTGAACTTCCTGCTGAAGGCTAAAGATCTTTTGATCTTGAGTCTTCAAATAGCTCACAGAACCTAACAGAGGATGAAGGTTCTTCTTTCTTTAGAATAGATTCTGGATCTACTGAGGCAGATGGAGACTTGCACAGCTAACTGAACTTTTCTTGCTAGAGAGATTCAAGCTTTTCACATGCAGCAATGGCAAACAAGATGAAGATGGCGACTCTCCTTTTTGAGTAAATGTATGCCCTAAAAAGTTGTTTTTGATTTTGCCCTGTCTCTTCTATTTGTATTTCGTAGATCAACATCCATTAGAGATCGGTGGGCCCCACCTGCAGCTTCCAGCTGCTCCTTGCTTTAACGGAAGAAGAGATCGATGGACCCCACCTGCAGCTTCAAGTTGCGCCTTGCTGTAACGGAAGAAGACGTACAGTAGCTCATCGGCAAATATTGTTATGTAGTATAGCTTCCCCATGAATGATTTGACCTCAGTTGAGTTTGTCAATTTTTCTGACGTCAGCACCTATGGACTTAGCCAAAATCGAGCATCAGATAATAGGCGTTGAGTGAGTAAGAATCACTCAATGCCAAAACACTTAGACAGATTCACTGTCTCTTGGCATTGAGTGAGTCACCTTCACTCAATGCCAAACTAATTAGAATAATGAGTCTGTCTCTTAGCATTGAGAGAGTCGCCTTCACTCAAAGCCAAACTACTTAGAATAATAAGGCTAATTCTAGGCATTGAGTGATTCAGCTCCACTCAACGTCAATCTTGCTTTATCATCTTTCAGCGGCTTGGTATTGAGTGAGTAAGCATCTCTCAATGCCAAACCCTTTAGACAAAATTCTGTCTTCACTAGTCATAGATAGCATTGAGTTATTAACCTCCACTCAATGCTTTTTTCCTTAACCCTATTTCTGCTCATTCAGCAACATAAGCGTTGAGAGAGTTGAGTGAACACGCATCACTCAACACTTTCAAGCCTTAGCCAATTTTCTGTATTTAATAGCATGGCATTGAGTGAGTTTACTTCACTCAATGCCTGTGGACTTGGCCAGTTTTCAGCTCATTCCAACTTCAAGCTTTTACTACTTTAGCCAATCTCACAGCCTTTTGTTATATGGCGTTGTGTGTGTTTACTTCACTCAATGCCTATGGACTTGGCCATTTTCTCAGCTTGCCACTGCCTTGGCTTTGACTATATAGGCTTCACTCTGCGCTATAAGCCATCTGGCATTGAGTGATGTTCCTTCACTCAATTTATGTGGACTTAGATAGATTTCTGTCATCCTACACCTTAGGTAAGTGTTTACCTGACTTAGCCACTTAGGCTACCTGACCTATCATATTTATCTACAATAATGTGTATATCATTGATAATATTGACTTCACTCAAATCTAGGACATTGCGGGCAATGGACCCAACAATCTCCCCCTATTTGAGGAAGTCAAAAACTCTTAAGCATCGATAATGACATACACAGAACCATGCAGCACAAGGCATAAAAAAATAAAAATAAAAAATTTGAGAAGTGATCTATTGTAACACCCCCATCCGTCGTATGGCATATAACATAAGGTCTAGTTGGAACCCGACGCCATATACCACGGACAGTCGGAAGGGTTATAGGATAATACCAAAAAATCAACTACTCGTCCTAACACAGAGCATTCTAGTGGAAACTTTTAAACAGTTTAAGAGAACCCAAAATTTGCACAACACTGGCATGAATGTCCACTATACAACATAGGAATGAAATACATTAAATACACAAAAGAGTACTTGGCCTTAAGGCCTTACAAATGTTCACTTGACAATATAATGTTTTACATACATCGGCTCGCAGGCCGGCCACACATGACAAAAGTAAAACAACAGTTAGTTTGGCCTTCGAGGGCCAGCTCAGCAGCTTGGGCTTCGGCCCGCTATTTGGCGTTTGATTCCGCAGCACTTGCAAGCAACATTCCACCGCACGATGGCAAACAAAGCAACGGTCAGCTTAGGCTGACCAAAATATAACGACCCCACCCCTTACTCGGGACAGCGGTGCTCCTTACCTGCATATCATTAGCCCAGCTAAATAGTAAAGTGCAAATATATATTTCGCCATAGGTGTAGGCTCGCTCGGCCAAACACCCCGTGCACTCAGGGCACATTCTCGGTGAATCCGGTCAATTCCGTGGCTTCACCACCACCCTCAGGATGGCAAACATTGTGAGCATTACTGAGTCTTTCTGAATGCAGTCCAAGACTCCCGACTATGCCAATGGCAAGTTCCACTTTAGGGCCTCTAGCACTGAACCGCAAAGCCCAGGTCCATTTCCACCCGCCCGTTGCTCACGCCGCCTAGTCACTTTAAGACATACACGTGGGCCAAGCTTCACCCGGATCCTAAAATATTCCCAAACATCACATAACTCAGTTATGTTCAAGGTTGGCTCCCTGGCCACCAAGTTAGCAGAATCACGTTTCCGCCCAGTTTTTCGGGTGCGCCTTGGAGTTAATCCCCAAAGATCCCTGCTGCAATCTACCGCGTAGAATCCCGAAAACAACGCACGGAGTCTTCTCCGGCTATTCATGTAATGCAACATCACCGATCCAGACAAACACGTCCGGGTAGACTTCACACACAATGTCTATGCCCGTACTTCGATTCTGGACTGTAAATAAGGGAGACTTCATATATCTACCCCAAGGAACACCACAAACTCTCCGCACACTCGCGGGAGGGGGTTTTCCTATGCAAAGGAAGAAGAGATTCACATGCTCAAGTTGAGAATCGTTACCCTTAAAGTCTGCTTTGGCTCAATGAAAAACTAGCCGGATGAAAGGCTTCGTAAGGGAATTCTCTCCACGGATCTGGTCTCGGTTCTCAATTTCGTGCTCCGATGCTCTGCCGGCGGTCGGATTCCTCCCCTACCTTCTTCCTTGCTCTCTCCTATCTCTAACTCCTTATAAAGAGAAAACTTAAGAGGAAATGAGTAATTAATCCTCTATTCCTGGACTTAATAAAGAAGGAACTCATCTGGGTCGTCAGATCTTGTTTAAAGAAAACGAATGGCTCAGATTCGTCTAAAATCTCTTAATCCTGGGCCAAACACGGCTTTGCACACGGCCGTGTCCCAGGCCGTGTGCCTCGATCCAGTCACGAAAATCGAGCATAGAAAAGGACACGGGTTGGGACATGCCCGTGTCCCAACCTAACACGCCCGTGTCGGGTCCTCAACACGCCCGTGACCAAGGGCCGTGTCAAAGCTAACCTCCAATCCAACTGTCACGTCCCATAGTGGACACGAGTGGTGATATGCCTGTGTCAGACCTGACATGCCCGTGTCAACCAGTACACGCCCGTGTTTCAGGCCGTGTCACTTAGTCGACACAGGACCAAACTTTCCCGAGAAGAACACGGCAGGTGACACGCCCGTGTCCCATGTCGTGTGCCTGACATGCCCTGGGACACGCCCGTGTCCCAGGCCGTGTTCGAGCACTCCACGCTCATCGACCTCAACTCGATGACTTGAGCATGACACGCCCTATAACACGCCCGTATAACAGGCCGTATTCACCCTTCCAAGACACAAACTTGGCTCAAAACACCGCCCGATTCACTTTTGAGTTTCGGAGCGTTAAAATCTCCCCCTCTTAAAGAATTTCGTCCATGAAATTATGTAAAGGTACACAAAAAAAATTAAAGATTACCTGAGTGGAATAATTCGGGGTATGCTTCCAACATAGTCTGCTCTCGCTCACAAGAAAGCTCCTCACGTCCATAGTTATCCCATCGGACTTTAACCATTCGAATTTCCTTATTGCGGAGCCGTTTTACTTCACTGACTTTAATGCGAACTGGCTTGACCTTGGTCATCAACCCACTATCAATTGGTACTTGATCGACCGCAACAACCTGAGAAGGCTCTTGTACCACCTTCCGCAATACCGAAATGTGGAATACATCGTGTAGCCCACTCAATTCCAATGATAACTTCCACCGATACGCTACTTCTCCAATCCGCTCCAGGATCTCAAACGGTCCAAGGTATCTCGAGCTCAGCTTCTTCAAGCATCGAATCCGCGAGACACCCTTGAATGGCTTGATTTTCAAGTACACCCAATCGCCAACATTGAACTCCACATTCCTATACTTGGCATTATAGTATTTTGCCTGCCTGTCCTGAGCGATCTTTAATCGTTCCTGAATCGTACGTACCATTGAAGTGACGTCTTCCACTGCCTGACATTTATATAACTTTGACTCGTCTGTCTCCAACCAAGAAAACGGCGTGCGACACCTTATCCCATATAGGACCTCGAACGGCGTCATTCCAATACTCGCTTGAAAAATATTATTGTATGCAAACTCTATCATGTACAGGTGATCTTCCCACTGCTTTCCGAAATCCAAGACGTGCATGCGAAGCATGTTCTCCATCATCCTGTTGACCATTTCAGTGTGACCATCCGTCTGTGGATGAAAGGTTGTGCTGAAACTCAGCTTAGTTCCCAACAACTTATGCACCAGCCTCTAATCATTTGACGTGAAGCATCCATCTCAGTCACTAACAATACTGTGGGGGCACGCCATGCAACCGTACAATATTATCCACATAGAGTTTGGCTAATTTTTCAACCGGATCTTCCTTCCTATTCGGGATGAAGTGCGACACTTTTGTCAATCTATCTACGACCACCCAGATGGCGTCGTTTCCTCTCTGCGACCTTGGCATACCATGCACAAAATCCATGGAAATGTCGTCGAACTTCCATTCCGGGATAGGCAAGGAATTCAAGAAACCTCCGGGCTTCTGGCACTCCGTCTTCACCAAGGCACAAGTTTGTCACTTCACTACAAAAAGTGCCTTATCCTTCTTAAACCCTGGCCACCAGAACAACTTCTTCATGTCCCTATACATCTTCGTGCTCCCCGGTTGGATTGAATACTTGGTATGATGAGCCTCATACATCAACTCCTCCCGAAGATTATCTGCACTTGGGATGCATAGGAGACCGTCCTTCCTTAGCAGTCCATCGTCAACCGCAAATTGGGAATTTGACCCATTCAACGATTCGTCCAAGATTTGCTTCATACTGCTATCCTGAACCAAAGCCTGTCGAATCCTATCAGCTAGGTTATACTACACCTCCGTCCAACACAATATTGCCTCGGCACTAGCCTGCTTGTCAACGTAGGAGATCCCCAAAGCCTCCAACTCACAGACCAAACTCTCATCATGCACCGCCAACCAGTTGGCTTGAGCCGGTACCCTACGACTCAACGCATCCGCCATTGCATTTCCTTTACAAGCCACATAATGAATTTTGAAAGTGTAATCCCCCAGGAACTCTATCCACCTCCGCTGCCTCATATTCAAGTTCTTCTGATCTAGCAAATACTTCAAGCTCTTATGATCGGTGTAGATATCGACCTTCACACCGTATAGATAGTTCCTCCATAGCTTTAGAGCAAATATCACGGCCACTAACTCCAAGTCATGAACCGGATAATTTCTCTCATGAACCTTCAAATGTCGTGATCCATAGGCTATCACGCTCCCATGCTGTAGCAGAACACAGCCCAAACCACTGCCCGAAGCATCACTATAAATTTCAAACCCTTCAGACCCACTCGGCAAACGCAAAATAGGCGCCGTGACCAACCGCCTCTTAAAATCTTCAAAAGCCTGCGCGCACTCAGGCGTCCACACAAACTTTTGATCCTTCTTTATCAACATCGTGAGTGGTAGCACTACCCGCGAGAAGTTCTCAACAAAGCGCCTATAATAGTCGGCAAGCCCAAGAAAGCTCCGGACTTCCGCCACCGTGGTTAACTCTGGCCACTCCTTAATCGCCGCTATCTTTGCCGGATCCACCGCTATCCCATCACCACTAACAACATGAACAAGGAATGCTATTGAGGATAACCAAAACTCACACTTGGAGAACTTAGCATACAACTGATTCTTCCTCAATGTCTCCAATACCATATGCAGATGTTTGTAGTGATCATCCTCACACCGCGAGTACACCAAGATGTCATCGATAAATACTATTACGAAATGGTCTAGGTACTCTCTGAACGTCCTCTTCATCAAATCCATAAACCCGGATGGCGCATTGGTCAACCCAAACGGCATGACCGTAAACTCGTAATGCTCAAACCACATGATGAACGCTGTCTATGGGATGTCACTTTCTCTTATCCTTAGCTGGTAGTATCTGGATTTCAGATCTAGCTTTGAATATACCGTTAACCCAACCAACTAATCAAATAGATTGGCAATCCTTGGGATCGGATACTTATTCTTTTCCGTAAGCTTTTTCAACTCCCGATAGTCGATATAGAGTCGCAAGCTCCCATCTTTCTTCTTAACGAAGAGGACCGGTGCGCTCCAAGGCGACGAACTTGGACGCACATACCCTTGCTCTAAAAATTCTTGCAGTTGCACCTTCAACTCCACCATCTCCTTAGGAGCTATCCGATATGGAGAGTGTGACACCGGTTTGGCACCCGGCACCGGCTGAATTGTAAAATCAATCTCTCGCCGAGGAGGGGCTCCCGGGAGATCATCTGGGAATACATCGGCATACTCGGACATAACTGCAATACTATCAAGACTAGTTTAGGCGTTGAAGCCTGCACTAAAATGACAAATAGTTCTGCCCTAGACCGAACTGCCTTAATCACCTGAAGAGCCGACATCATAATCTTGCTCGCCCCTTTCATGCCCGCAAACGTAGTCTCCTGATCAGTATTCAGTCCCAACTTAACCTCCTTTCGATTGCAATCAATGCATGCTCTCTGCTTCGAGAGCCAGTCCATTCTAAAGATTACATTGAACTCCACTAACCGCAGCACTGACGCTTGCAAATCAAACTCTTGATCCCCAATCCGCAACTTTACCACACAGACTCTATCCGCACGTATTGAGCACCCATTGGGCAACAACACATCCAACTTATCTTTTGCCATCGAGGAAGGAACTCTGATGCGCGATACAAATCTTTTGGATAAGAAGGAATGTGAAGCTCCCGTATCAAATAAGGCTCTCGCTGGACTATCGAAAACTAACACAAAGCCTAGCACCAAGATTTAAAAGCTAACTTGTAAAAAGGGTAACAGCTACAAAAGCTAAACAATAATAATTTAACTCATACATGTCACCACATCAGCTTGCTTGATGGCCTCTTGCAGACCAAGGTTGTATACTCTGGGCTGGACTGGAGTATGGTGGGATGCAATCGACTCTGCCACCTTCCCCTTTTCTTCATAAGTTGCTACATGCCCCTTCTCGGACTTTGCACGTCCGCTCCAACACTCACGTGCAAAATGCCCCATCTTTCCACAGTTGTAGCACGCTCCTGGGACTCGACTTGAGTTTTCCCCCGTCGTACCAGACAAAGGGGATGAACTCGAAGTCTTTTGCTTCTTGTTCCATCTACGAAAACCAGACTTTGAGCTCGGCATTTTGAAATCTGACCTCTTTCCCCTTGGCTCCTTTTTCTCTTGAACTTTCTTCGCGACCCTTTCCAAAGACCGAGCTGCATTAACCAAGGCTAGGAAGCCCTGTGCCTCAGGCCCGACGGTGAGTAGCTGTAGGTTGCCCTGTAGGCCTTCATAAAATCGGTTGGTCTTCCGCTCTTCTTCAGTAAACATAGCACCAGCATAATGACCTAATCGAGTAAACTCGTGGAGATACTCATCCACGCTACTCGCTCCCTGAGTCAAACCAAGGTACTTATTCTCCATCTCAAGCTTTTGGGCAGAAGGTATGTATCTGGCCAAGAACAACCTTGAGAATTCCTCCATCGGTACTTCAGCAAGTTGCCTACCCACTAAGAGATGAACCTCCAACTCGTCCCACCACATCCTTGCCTCACCAGCCAATAGGAAGGTCGTTATTATGGTCTTCTGCCACTCCGCAGTTTCTGTGGCGGTCATGACTGTAAGACCCCCCTCCCAGAACACAACACACGGCACGAGGGGAGTCTTATGCCCGAAATAGCCGCCTTGCGGTAGCACTAACACACGGGTTAGCCTTTACCACAAGACGCCTATTCCGCCGGCTACAATCCATATCACAACAATTATGCCAACCCAACCATAACAGAAAAGTAAAAGCAAAAGCAGTTCAGTTCACAGCTAAGTCTAAGTCCAAAAGTGGCGGAAGATAACAAGCACAACAGGCTTGTACAAAAGAACAAGAGTCTAGAAATGTTTTGCCAAACGGCTACATGAAAACACTCACGACTGTCACTGACGGTGCCGATGGCACCACCACCTCAGGTCCTATCGTCCGGGCCTGGCTGTCCTGCTGCATATTCCGTCGCTGCTCTACCTGCGGGGTTTCCTCCTAAAAAGGAAGACGTAGCAACCGTTAGTCATAAGACTAAGTGGCTTCACATCCGCTCCCCCGGCGACTCCTCGGCACCGGGCGGAGAAAGGAACAAGGTACAATATGTATATATATAAGCAAGTAAACAAGTAGGTGACTGTAATATAGTGGAGTATAAACTACGCTACACAACTAGCAGTTCTACAAATATCAATAATATATGACCGCAGGTATAATTAGTCAGAATAGTAACTTAACTTATAAGAGTGCCCATACAAACTTATAAGTTAAGGATCGGCTTAACAGTAAAGTAACTCATCGTATAGGAGTGCCCATACAAACTTATACGATGAGGATCTTGTGTATGCAATAAATGACATGATATGAATGTTATGCTATGACCGAATCATGCGCACGCACATGCAAGTTGCTATGTCGACACAGACTTGAAGTTCCCACTTTTCGAGCAGGTAGCTAACCTCTCAGGCGTCGTCCGTCGTGGCCAGACGGCGACAGTGGAGCGGGCGTCTCCACTACTAGGTGGTATCACACTACCTATCCTAGTCCCCGTACGCCTCAACGCTAAGAACACAACAGCGGAGCTCACATGCGTACTACGGCTCAGAAGGGGTCTTGGGTAAATGTGCACCAAGAACACAGCCCAACCTGGCCTTTGATTTCGAACCGGATGGAACCTCGGAAACGCACGAGGTGCAAGCCCAACCGTTCTCATGGCGCGGAGGAGATCTCGGTTTATGGACACCAAGTATCTAACCCTACCGCCCAAGGTCTACCCATTGGCTCCCATCGGTGTGACGACTGGCGAACCCGTAGACCTGCCACAGTCATTATCTCAATATCGCGACACGATGAATCGTCGCACATTACATGCCCCCAAACAACTCACTCGATGCTACCCGTAGGGAGACTTCAACTCTAAGCATCGGTTGTTAATAAACCCCTTGGGCTCGGATTACGGTTACAAAATACTCCTCACATAGTGTTCATCATGTTCACGCCCACCTATTCAATAAATTCACCTCAACACTACGCATAATAGATATGTTCAACACCAAATTGTATAAATATATCCTATACCAATCTCAACTCCTAATATCTAGCCTTCCCATCCAATCCATTTCTCTACCAATACATGGTTATACCTTATTACACAACCAAATGAGTAACCATGCTAAATTATAGTAACAACAACATTATAGATATATGGGAGCAAGACACAAATGAGCAAATCGCAACCATTGCAAGAGTGCTAGCATTATAAAATAACAAGTGCATTAACATAGGATAGCCTGATACTAAAACTGGGATTCCCGGAGCTACAGGAATCCGATCACAATGCACAACCCCTCGTTGGAAAGGTATTCGCGAGGGCTACGACTTTCGTGTTGAGTCGATCGCCCAGATCTGGTCGCAACATACCAGAAATTCAACTCGAATACGTACAGGAAACAGTTTCCTGTACAGGAATTTTCCGAACGCAGCGGACTCGAACCAGCTTTCCCGTGGCTACAGGTATCGCATGGAAACGAGCAACCACTCGTTGAAAAGGTAATTTCAAGGGCTACGACTTTCGTGTTGAGTCGATCACCCAGATCTGGCCAGAACACCTCCGAAATTGGCCACGAAGGTCGCTGCGTGCAGAAATCAGATTTCTGCACGCATCTTAAGGCGAGATGAACGGCATCCGTTCATCTTCTTCCTTGCAACGACCTCGCATAAACTTCTCCAGAAATCACACCCAACCTTATTTCTCCTTTCAAAGCCAAACCCTCAACGAAAACCCCTCTCATCTCCACTTTGAATGATGAGAAGGTTGAGGGAGACTAAGCCTAGAAAACCTAGGCATGGCTTATCCTAAGAACTCTCCTCCTCACCATCAAGACTCTATGGAGTCGATGTCTCTCCTAAAATAGCTATAGATCTAGCACCAAGGGAGAGGGGAGGAAGCTCACCTCAAGTCCAGCGGTACCACCATGGCCGGCCATGAGCCTCGCACTCCTTCGCGGCGGCATTGTTTTTCCCTTGACGGCGGCGGCGTTTTGATTCCTCCAAGGATGGCTCTGGCAAGCTCTTCCTCCTCCTCCAGCCAAGAACTCTCTCAGAAATTTCGGGGCAGAAGAAAGGAGAATGAATGCTAGGGTTTCACAACTTTTTCCTTTTTATACACCGCAGACACGGGTAGGCACACGGCCGTGTTCCTACCCGTGTGCAGGTGAAACGGCCGTGTTGCCTGCCGTGTTCAAGGCCGTGTTCATCCCAGAACAACTTTCTGCCGGGTCGGGGTTGCGGCACACGGGTAGAGACACGGTCGAGAACACGGCCGTGTCTCGACCCGTGTCCTTGGCACACGGCTAGGGACACGCCCGTGTCCCAATACCCGTATACCTCTCTGACTGGTAAGCCTAATTTTATGAGGCACACGGGTATGGACACGGCCGTGTCCATACCCGTGTCAGCCAGAATTGCCATTTTGCCTTGTTTTCCTCATTTCCCGTACGTTCGCACCTGCTCCCCCACACCCCCATTGGGCTCACCACAGCCCCCTAGACTCAAATACGCAATCAAGGGGCCTAGCGCGAATTGGGACGTTACAAATCCTATAAACAAAATAAAAGATTTCGTCCCCGAAATCAGGGTAAGGCTATGGGAGTGAAACACATTAAAGGGAACTTTGCTTTCAAATAAAATTCTTACCTGGAGTAAATAATTCCGGGTAGCGCCCTTGCATCAAATCCCTTGGCTCCCATGTGAACTCCTCCTTCCCATGATTAGACCATAGCACTTTCACCAAGGGAACACTTTTGCGGCGCAAGGTTCTTGTCTCGTTATCAACGATCCGCACCGGCTCCAATCGCACAGACCTATCAGACGCCACGGCACCATCCGCCGTGGGGATATATTGTTCAGGCCGCAACAAAGCCTTCCGAAGCGACGATACATGGAACACGTCGTGAAGGTTCTCCAGTTCCGGTGGTAACTCCAATCGATAGGCCAGAGGGCCAATCCTTTCCACTACGACATAGGGCCCGACATACCTTGGGCTGAGCTTCTTGACTCCACGTACCCGCGACACTCCGTGCATCGGTCGAATCTTCAGGAACACCTTATCACCCACTTGAAACTCCACCATACGGTGCCTTGCGTTGTAATATTTCGCCTGTCGGCTCTGAGCCTCTAGCATTCGATCCCGGATCAACCTAACCACCGCGTCCGTGTCATCAATATACTCATTTCCCAATGTCTTCGGATCTTCGTCTTGCACCCAGGACAAGGGTGTTCTACACCTCCTTCCATACAAAGCTTCATGAGGTGCCATTCCAATACTGGCTTGATGACTGTTATTATAAGAGAACTCCACGAGAGGTAAGAGTCTCTCCCATGGTTCTCCTTTATCTAGCACACACAACCGCAGAAGGTCCTCCAATGTTCGGATGGTTCGTTCAGATTGCCCGTCCGTTTGAGGGTGAAAGGTCGTTCTAAAGGTGATGCGCGAGCCCAAATAAGCCTGTACAGCCCTCCATTCTCTTGAAGTAAACCGGCCATCCCGATCGGAGACGATCGTCTTCGGCACACCATGGTACCGCACAAATTGCTCCACAAAGAGACGCACTAGGACGCCCACCTGCGCCTCCTTCTTCATTGGGATAAATCGGGCTACTTTGGTCAACCGGTCAACTATCACCCACACAGAATCATTCCCCGAGCGCGAGCGAGGTAACCCGTGGACGAAGTCCATGGAGATGTCCTCAAATTTCCATTCGGGGATGGGCAACGACTGTAGCATTCCACCGGGGCTCCTGCACTCCGCCTTCACCATTTGGCAGGCCACACAATGAGTAACAAAGTATTTGACATCCCTCTTCATGCCCGGCCAACACATTGTCTTTCTCAAATCGGCGTACATCTTCGCGATCCCCGGGTGCACCGAGTACTTGGAGCAATGGGCCTCCTTTAGAATATCCTCCCGAATGTTGTCGCCTTCGGGGAGGTAAAGCCGGCCACGAAAATGGACGAGGCCGTCTTTTAGGGAGTATTCTTCCGTAGTCCCATCCTCCATCGATTGAAAGCCGGGGTTAAAGCCGCATCCTTCTTTTGTTCCGTCCGGATCCGGTCTCGTATGTTGCAAACTATACTCATCGCGGCCAAATATTCTGTATACTCTTCCGATTGATTCTTAAAGACCAAAGTGACTTCCATCTCTTGCAGCGTCTGGATTAACTCCATCCTCATCAAGTGGGATTCCGTGCTCGTTCCCGGTGCCTTTCGGCTCAAGGCATCAGCTACGGAATTAACCTTCCCGGGGTGATAGTTCAAGGTGAATTCATAGTCGCACAAGAACTCCAACCACCGCCGCTGTCTCAAGTTTAACTCCTTTTGGGTGTGAACGTACTTCAGATTTTTGTGATCCGAGTAGATCTCGCAGTGGACGCCATATAAATAATGCCTCCAAATCTTCAAGGCAAACACCACCGCTCCCAACTCTAGATCATGCACCGGGTAGCTGGCTTCATGCTTCTTCAGCTGTCTTGAAGCATAAGCGATCACATGCCCATTCTGCATCAACACAGCTCCCATCCCTTGATACGACGCATCCGTGTAAACTTGAAAGCCCTCCTTCCCAGATGGAAGAGCTAGAATGGGTGCAGTCGTCAATCTGTCCTTCAACTCTTGGAATGTAGCTTCGCACTGGGGTGTCCATTCAAACGGCACACCCTTCTTGGTCAGCGTAGTAAGGGGAAGGGCGATCTTCGAGAAACCTTTCACAAACTTGCGATAGTACCCGGCCAGTCCAAGAAAGCTCCGTATGTCGGCCGCTGACTTCAATGGCGACCACTCCTTCACGGCCCGCACCTTGGCCGGATCTACTGTTAGCCCCGCCCCACTAATCACATGGCCCAAGAACGCGACCTCTCGAAGCCAAAACTCGCATTTGCTGAACTTGGCAAACAAAGTGTGCTCCTTTAGCTTCCTCAGCACTAAAGTTAGATGTTCGGCGTGTTCTGCTTCAGTCTTGGAGTAGACTAGGATATCATCGATGAACACGATGACAAAGATGTCCAAATAAGGGCTGAACACCTTGTTCATCAAGCTCATAAAGGTGGAAGGGGCGTTTGTGAGCCCAAACGGCATCACGGTGAATTCATACAAACCATATCTCGAACTGAACGCCGTCTTCTGAATGTCATCTTCTTGTATCCTCAGCTGATAATATCCCGAATGCAGATCTAACTTGGAGAACCAATACGATCCCACCAATTGATCAAATAACTCATCAATGCGCGGTAGGGGATAGGTGTTCCGCACCGTTAACCGGTTCAGCTCTCGATAATCAATACATAACCGCAGGGTGCCATCCTTCTTTTTGACGAACAAAACGGGCGCTCCCCAAGGCGACGAGCTTGGGCGAACGAACCCTGCTTCCACCAATTCCTGAAGCTGGACTCTAAACTCTGCAAGTTCCTTCGGAGCCATTCGGTATGGAGCTCGCGAGACGGGCTTGGCACCCGGAATTAGCTTGATTTGGAAGTCCACTTCCCTATGCGGGGGTAGTCCCGGCAATTTCTCGGGAAATACCTCGGGAAATTCTCGCACCACCCGCACATCCTTGACCTCTAATGTCAATTTCTTCAACTCGAAGCAAATTACATAGACCTCGTCCCCTTCCATATGAGATTTCATAACTTGGATTGAAGATAATAATTTACGGGGTGCGAATTTAATACCTTGGAAGATGACTTCCGAGTCTCCATGCCTCAACATAACTTGCTTCTCCGCACAATTGATCCTGGCGTGGTGCCAGTCCAACCACTTCATGCCCAGGTTGAGATCGAACTCCGGGATTCTTAACACTGTAGCCGGAGTTTCAAAGAACTTTCCTCCAATAAGGGTGTCGAAGTCGCAACTTGCTGACGACGTCATCTCAGAGCCGTCCGGAAGGCGCACCCTTTGAGTAATGCCCGTGAAGTGTTGCACTCCCTCCAAGTCCTTCACGAAGTCCTCCGAAATGAACGAGTGAGACGCACCCGTGTCAAATAACGTATAGGCGGGTCTCCCGCTAACCACGACAGTGCCTAGGTTCCAAAAGAGTAATCACTATTCAGAATAGCGCGTATCATTTGTATCATAAATCTAACAAGTCATATAATATTAATAAATCTTGCACGTACCGGTGATGACTTCCTGCGGATTTCTCTCCTGAGTCATATCCAATGCGAATACATGCTCCCGTGCATGTCCTTGATTTCTCCCTGGTGGTCCTCTTCCTCGGCCACGCATGTGCCCTCGCCCCCGTGGAGCTACTAGAGGGGGAGCAATAGGAGCATCCCCGATCAATCGCGGGCAAACTCGTCGGACATGCCCCGGTTGGTTGCACTCAAAACATATCACCTCACGTCGGCCCCCAGGTTGTTGATAATATTACTGCTGCGGTGGTGGAGGTAAAGCTAGTGGTTGCGGAATTGGGTACTCCACCCGATAGTTCCGGTTGACCCACCGACCGCCTCTGTGGTTTCCCCTTCCTCTGCCATGATCATTCCGCCTTCTATTACTAGGGCCGACTTCAATTACTCCTTCCGCGGGTCTCTTGCCACATCCCATGTGGTCCGCCTCCAGTCTCTTTGCCATGTCGATGATTTCTGCCAGGCTTCCATCGGCTATAAACAAAAGGGCCTGCCTCAGGGGGTCCCTCAACCCTTTGTAGAAGCGCTTCGCGTAGCCTCTATCGTCCAACTCATAGGAATCGGCAAACCTAGCGAGGTGTTGGAACTCCCTCTGGTACTCCGTTACCGAATTCGATCCCTGCTTCAGCTGCAGAAATTTTTCTTCAAGTCCATCCCGAGCAGAAGAAGGGATGAAGTGATCCAGAAAAGCCTCGGTGAACTCGTTCCAACTGATGTCCGTGTATAACCGCCCTTGGAAGATGGAGCCCATGAGGGACTTCCACCACCTTTTGGCGTGCAGCTCTAGCAGCGTCACTACCAATGTCACCGCCATGCTGTTCGGACATCTTATGCTGTTCGGACATCTTATGCCAGCCATCAATTCCTGCACGGTATCAAGCCATTCCTCGGTGCGCACCGGCGATTCTGTCCCAAGATAGGTAGGAGGGGACAGGGCACGGAAGGTGCTCAACCAGTTGGAGCCTGGCGCTTGTTGTTGCAGCGGAGCTTGCTGGGCTTTAAATGCATCCAATATGGCTGACAGCGTTTGTCCCAGTTCCGACTGCTGGAATTGTGAAGGGACGGAAGGGGTAGGAGTGCCCCCAACTGGCTCCACCTGCGCTGGGACCTATACGCAAGGTACAAACTAGGGTCAGGTTGGCTAAAACTAATGTCAAAGTTGGACAACTTAGTGTGAATTACATATGGGCACACCACTGCTTCCGCTAAGTCGGTTTGTCCCCAAACCGACTAATCGAACGGGAGTGGCCCATTGTTACATGACTGCTCTAGTTGAAGATCGGCTAAGTCTGATACCATTTGTAAGACCCCCCCTCCCGGAACACAACACACGGCACGAGGGGAGTCTTATGCCCGAAATAGCCGCCTTGCGGTAGCACTAACACACGGGTTAGCCTTTACCACAAGACGCCTATTCCGCCGGCTACAATCCATATCACAACAATTATGCCAACCCAACCATAATAGAAAAGTAAAAGCAAAAGCAGTTCAGTTCACAGCTAAGTCTAAGTCCAAAAGTAGCGGAAGATAACAAGCACAACAGGCTTGTACAAAAGAACAAGAGTCTAGAAATGTTTTGCCAAACGGCTACATGAAAACACTCACGACTGTCACTGACGGTGCCGATGGCACCACCACCTCAGGTCCTATCGTCCGGGCCTGGCTGTCCTGCTGCATAGTCCGTCGCTGCTCTACCTGCGGGGTTTCCTCCTAAAAAGGAAGACGTAGCAACCGTTAGTCATAAGACTAAGTGGCTTCACATCCGCTCCCCTGGCGACTCCTCGGCACCGGGCGGAGAAAGGAACAAGGTACAATATGTATATATATAAGCAAGTAAACAAGCAGGTGACTGTAATATAGTGGAGTATAAACTACGCTACACAACTAGCAGTTCTACAAATATCAATAATATATGACAGCAGGTATAATTAGTCAGAATAGTAACTTAACTTATAAGAGTGCCCATACAAACTTATAAGTTAAGGATCGGCTTAACAGTAAAGTAACTCATCGTATAGGAGTGCCCATACAAACTTATACGATGAGGATCTTGTGTATGCAATGAATGACATGATATGAATGTTATGCTATGACCGAATCATGCGCACGCACATGCAAGTTGCTATGTCGACACAGACTTGAAGTTCCCACTTTTCGAGCAGGTAGCTAACCTCTCAGGCGTCGTCCGTCGTGGCCAGACGGCGACAGTGGAGCGGGCGTCTCCACTACTAGGTGGTATCACACTACCTATCCTAGGCCCCCGTACGCCTCAACGCTAAGAACACAACAGCGGAGCTCACATGCGTACTACGGCTCAGAAGGGGTCTTGGGTAAATGTGCACCAAGAACACAGCCCAACCTGGCCTTTGATTTCGAACCGGATGGAACCTCGGAAACGCACGAGGTGCAAGCCCAACCGTTCTCATGGCGCGGAGGAGATCTCGGTTTATGGACACCAAGTATCTAACCCTACCGCCCAAGGTCTACCCATTGGCTCCCATCGGTGTGACGACTGGCGAACCCGTAGACCTGCCACAGTCATTATCTCAATATCGCGACACGATGAATCGTCGCACATTACATGCCCCCAAACAACTCACTCGATGCTACCCGTAGGGAGACTTCAACTCTAAGCATCGGTTGTTAATAAACCCCTTGGGCTCGGATTACGGTTACAAAATACTCCTCACATAGTGTTCATCATGTTCACGCCCACCTATTCAATAAATTCACCTCAACACTACGCATAATAGATATGTTCAACACCAAATTGTATAAATATATCCTATACCAATCTCAACTCCTAATATCTAGCCTTCCCATCCAATCCATTTCTCTACCAATACATGGTTATACCTTATTACACAACCAAATGAGTAACCATGCTAAATTATAGTAACAACAACATTATAGATATATGGGAGCAAGACACAAATGAGCAAATCGCAACCATTGCAAGAGTGCTAGCATTATAAAATAACAAGTGCATTAACATAGGATAGCCTGATACTAAAACTGGGATTCCCGGAGCTACAGAAATCCGATCACAATGCACAACCCCTCGTTGGAAAGGTATTCGCGAGGGCTACGACTTTCGTGTTGAGTCGATCGCCCTGATCTGGTCGCAACATACCAGAAATTCAACTCGAATACGTACAGGAAACAGTTTCCTGTACAGGAATTTTCCGAACGCAGCGGACTCGAACCAGCTTTCCCGTGGCTACAGGTATCGCATGGAAACGAGCAACTACTCGTTGGAAAGGTAATTTCAAGGGCTACGACTTTCGTGTTGAGTCGATCACCCAGATCTGGCCAGAATACCTCCGAAATTGGCCACGAAGGTCGCTGCGTGCAGAAATCAGATTTCTGCACGCATCTTAAGGCGAGATGAACGGCATCCGTTCATCTTCTTCCTTGCAACGACCTCGCATAAACTTCTCCATAAATCACACCCAACCTTATTTCTCCTTTCAAAGCCAAACCCTCAACGAAAACACCTCTCATCTCCACTTTGAATGATGAGAAGGTTGAGGGAGACTAAGCCTAGAAAACCTAGGCATGGCTTATCCTAAGAACTCTCCTCCTCACCATCAAGACTCTATGGAGTCGATGTCTCTCCTAAAATAGCTATAGATCTAGCACCAAGGGAGAGGGGAGGAAGCTCACCTCAAGTCCAGCGGTACCACCATGGCCGGCCATGAGCCTCGCACTCCTTCGCGGCGGCATTGTTTTTCCCTTGACGGCGGCGGCGTTTTGATTCCTCCAAGGATGGCTCCGGCAAGCTCTTCCTCCTCCTCCAGCCAAGAACTCTCTCAGAAATTTCGGGGCAGAAGAAAGGAGAATGAATGCTAGGGTTTCACAACTTTTTCCTTTTTATACACCGCAGACACGGGTAGGCACACGGCCGTGTTCCTACCCGTGTGCAGGTGACACGTCCGTGTTGCCTGCCGTGTTCAAGGCCGTGTTCATCCCAGAACAACTTTCTGTCGGGTCGGGGTTGCGGCACACGGGTAGAGACACGGCCGTGTCTCGACCCGTGTCCTTGGCACACGGCTAGGGACATGCCCGTGTCCCAATACCCGTGTACCTCTCTGACTGGTAAGCCTAATTTTATGAGGCACACGGGTATGGACACGGCCGTGTCCATACCCGTGTCAGCCAGAATTGCCATTTTGCCTTGTTTTCCTCATTTCCCGTACGTTCGCACCTGCTCCCCCACACCCCCATTGGGCTCACCACAGCCCCCTAGACTCAAATACGCAATCAAGGGGCCTAGCGCGAATTGGGACGTTACAATGACCCTCTTCATCATAGAGAGCCAATCCTCAGCTTGAGTTGGCGTTCCCATCCCATCGAATACCAAAAGATTAAAGCTCATCACATGTTTGAGATGTTTCTCCGTGGCTCTCCTTGATATTATCGGATCAACTGCCCCACGCTCTACCACTCCCGGCTCTGCAACTCTAATCGGTTCTTGCTCATTACCATGTGGTGTATACTGCACTTGTTGGGCATTTATCATGGCAAAGACTGCTTCAGCCACCAATCTAATGGTTTCTGCTGAATGAGGTGTTGTAGGCACATCGCTTGGTGCACTACTTTCAGTCGATTGCGGATGCTCCGATTGCCCAACACCACTCTTAGTTACCTATAATAGCATAAACCCTTGATTAGGCGACACACAAATTACTAAAAGCAATCACTAGAACACTCAGGTTCCACAAAATAAGTGTATTTTTTCATTCCTAAGTGGACATTCATGGGTTCTTTTATGTTATAACGATAACGCACAAACATGTGTTCACCACCCCTTAAAAGAATTCGCCCACGAATTCTACTAAAGAAGACTGACACCTTAGTCTGATACCAAATTGTAACACCCCCATCCGTCATATGGCATATAACAGAAGGTCTAGCTGGAACCCGATGCCATATACCACGGACAGTCGGAAGGGTTAAAGGATAATACCAAAAACTCAACTACTCGTCCTAACACAAAGCATTCTAGCGAAAACTTTAAACAGTTTAAGAGAACCCAAAATTTGTACAACACTGGCATGAATGTCCACTATACAATACAGGAATGAAATACATCAAATACACAAAAGAGTACTTGGCCTTAAGTCCTTACAAATGTTCACTTGACAATATAATGTTTTACATACATCGGCTCGCAGGCTGGTCACACATGACAAAAGTAAAACAACAGTTCGCTTGGCCTTTGAGGGTCAGCTCTGCATCTTGGGCTTCGGCCCGCTATTTGGCGCTTGGTTCTGCAACACCTACAAGAAACATTCCACCGCATGGTGGCAAACAAAGCAACAGTCAGCTTAGGCTGACCAAAATATAACGACCCCGACCCTTACTCGGGACGGCGGTGCTCCTTCCCTGCATATCATTAGCCCAGCTAAATAGTAAAGTGCAAATATATATTTCGCCATAGGTGTAGGCTTGCTCGTCCAAGCACCCCGTGCACTCATGGCACATTATCGCTTAATCCGGTCAATTCCGTGGCTTCACCACCAACTTCAGGATAGCAAACATTGTGAGCATTATTGAGTCTTTCCTACCGCAATCCAAGACTCCCGACTATGCCAACGGCTAGTTCCACTTTAGGGCCTCTAGCATTGGACCGCAAAGCCCAGGTCCATTTCCACCCGCCCGTTGCTCACGCCTCCTAGTCACTTTAAGATGTATGCGCGGGCCAAGCTTCACTCGGATCCTAAAATATTCCCAAACATCACATAACTAAGTTATGTTCAAGGCTGGCTCCCCGGCCGCCAAGTTAGCAGAATCATGTTTCCGCCCAGTTTTCCGGGTGTGCCTTGGAGTTAATCCCCAAGGATCCCTGCTGCAATCTACCGCATAGAAACCCTAAAATAACGCATGGAGTCTTCTCCAGCTATTCATGCAATGCAACATCACTGACCTAGACAAACACGTCCGGGTATGCTTCACACACAATGCTTATGCCTGTACTTCGATTCTGGACTCTAAACAAGGGGGACTTCACATATCTACCCCAAGGAACACCACAAACTCTCCGCACACTCGCAGGAGGGGGTTTTCCTATGCAAAGGAAGAAGAGCTTCACATGCTCAAGTTGAGAGTTGTTACCCTTAAAGTCTGCTTAGGCGCCATGAAAAACTAGTCGGATGAAAGGCTTCGTAAGGGAATTCTCTCCACGGATCTGGTCTCGGTTCTCAATTTCATGCTCTGATGCTCCGCCGGCGGCCGGATTCCTCCCCTACCTTCTTCCTTGCTCTCTCCTCTCTCTAACTCCTTAGAAAGAGAAAACTTAAGAGGAAATGAGGAATTAATCCTCTATTCTCGGACTTAAGAAAGCAGGAACTCATCTGGGCCATCAGATCTTGTTTAAAGAAAACGAATGGCTCAGATTAGCCTAAAATCTCTTAATCCTGGGCCAAACACGGCTTTGCACACGACCGTGTCCAGGATGTGTGCCTCGATCCAGCCACGAAAATCGAGCACAGAAAAGGACACGGTTTGGGATACGCCCGTGTCCCAACCTAACACGCCCGTCTCGGGTCCTCGACACGCCCGTGACCAGGGGCCGTGTCACGGCTAATCGCCAATCTAGCTGTCACGTCCCATAGTGGACACGGGTGGTGACATGCCTGTGTCAGACCTGACACGCCCGTGTCAACTAGTACACGCCCGTGTTCTAGGCCGTATCACTTAGTCAACACACGACCAAACTTTCCCTAGAAGAACACGGAAGGTGACACGCCCATGTCCCATGTCGTGTGCCTGATAGGCCCTGGGACACGCCCGTGTCCTAGGCCGTGTTCGAGCACTCGACGCTCGTCGACCTCAACTCGATGACCCGAGCATGATACGCCCTATAACACGCCCGTGTCACAGGCCGTGTTCACCCTTCCAAGACACAAACTTGGCTCAAAACACTGCCCGGTTCACTTTTGAGTTTCGGGGTGTTACATCTATAGTTACCACGCTTCCCTCACTTCAGAATGGAACATTACTGCATCTGCCATCTGCTTCCCCTTAATTTTTGTTGCCTTACTACTGCCTTGCTTATGTGTTCACTTGATCATCTTATACTCTCCCCCTTTTTGACTGTAGCAAATAGCTGGTAGGATGCACCTAATCAACTAATCATCTTGTCACATGCTCCCCCTCAATTAGGTAGCAGTGAAATGTTGGCATTGTGCTGGATTTGCTCCCCCTCAATTGGAGAATCTTCATTTCTTTAAAGGACCTTCCTATCTGCATAAAGCCAAATAGTTTGCAACTAGATGAGGAGCAACTGAATCTATACTAAGTTTAACATACCAAACAAAAAATTGAAGGTGTTAAACTTGGCTTCATCTAGTGCCTTAGTGAAGATGTTGGCCACTTGTTTGTCTGTTGGGACAAACTCAAGGGTGATGTCTTCACATTCCACATGCTCCCTAATGAAATGATATCTAATCTCTATGTGCTTAGTCCTACTATGGGAGACAAGATTCCTAGCAATATAGATTGCACTAGTAGAATCACAGAATAGAGGATTTCTACTTATCTGGAGGTTGTAGTCTTGAAGTTGGTGTTGGATCCACAACAACTGAGCACAATTGCTTCCTACTGAGATGTATTATGACTCTATAGTTGATTTTGCCACACTGGTTTGTTTCTTGTTGCTCCAAGATACCAGTCTCCCTCCCAGGAATTGATTGGTGCCAGATGTGCTCTTCCTATCCTCTTTGCAGCCTACAAAATTTGGAGGCTGCTCAACATAGACTTCTTCTTTTAAGTCACTATTTAGGAAGGCTGACTTCACATCCATTTGGTAGACCTTGAATCCCTTGTGTACTACATTTTGAAGGAATTACCTGATGGCCTCCAATCTTGCTATAGGGGCAAAGGTTTGATCAAAATCAATCCCTTCTTCTTGCATGTACCCCTTAGCTACTAGTATGGCCTTGTTCTTAATTATAATACTATTTTCATCAAGCTTGTTTCTATAGATCCACTTGAATCCAATAACATTATGACCATGAGGTATGGGAACCAACTTCGAGACCCTGTACCTCTTGAACTGGTTCAGTTCCTCCTGCATAGCTCCAATCCAATGCTGGTCTATGTTGGTCTCTTTAAACTTCTTAGGCTCCACTAGGGATAGAAATTTTGAATACATGGCTGTGTTCAGACTTCTACTCCTTGTCATTACTCCATGACTTGCCTCACCAATGATCTGGTGTGCTGGATGATCTCTCATATGTCTGACTACAGGTGGCAGTCTTCTTTCAGCAACTGGGGTATTTTCTTGTTGATCTTCATCCACTCCTTGTATGCTAGGTAAATCTTCTGGAGTATCCATATCATCTTTGATGACTGGTGATGTTTCCTTGATAGTCAGCTTGTCCATCATCTGTTCTGTACCTACAGTACTATAATAGGAACTAGGTAGTTCATTTTTAATCATGATAGACTCATCAAAGACTACATGAACTGATTCTTCTACAACTTGGCTTTTTAAGTTATAGATCCTATAGGCTTTGCTATGATTTTTGTACCCAACAAATATTCCATCATAGGATTTGGCAGCAAACTTAGTCACATAGGACTTTCCATTGTGAAGCACAAAGCATTTACTACCAAAGATTTTGAGATAGCCTAGATTTGGTTTCCTGCCCTTCAAGATCTCATAGGGAGTCTTCTTTTGGCCTTTGGTTATAGAGCCTCTATTGAGGATATGACATATAGTATTTACTGCCTCAGCCCAGAAATATTTGAGAGAGATGTGTCACTCAACAATGTTCTCCATGCCTCTATGAGAGTCCTATTTTTCCTCTCAACTATCCCATTTTGCTGGGGTGTTCTAGGAGAAGAGAATTCTTGATGAATTGCATGCTCTTCATAGAACTTTGTCATGCTATCATGCTGGAATTCTGTCTCATGGTCACTTTTGATTTTAATCACAGAATAACCAAGCTCATTCTGAATTTGCTTGACAAACCTTATGAAGACATCAAGGGTTTCATCCTTCTTCTTAAGAAAGAATGCCCAAGTAAACTTGGAATAGTCATCAACTGCCACCAGGGTGTAGACTTTCCTACAAAGACCGTGAATTGGCATTGGACCAAATAGGTCTAAGTGCAAGAGGTATAAGAAATTCACAGAGTCTTTGGTCCCAATACCCTTAAAGGAAACTTTTGTCTGCTTACCCTTTTGGCAAGTAGAGCAAATGCCCTCCTTAGAGCACTTCATATTGGGGTCATTCCTAACTAGCTCTTGACTGAAGAGCTTTTCAATAGTCTTGTAATTCAAATGAACTAGTCTCTTGTGCCACTAGACACAGTAGGATACTTTCTCATTTGCCCCCAAACAGATAGGAGAATCTGTGTCTAGACATAGAAAGTTCAAGCAATAAACATTTCCACTCCTAGTGCCTATCAAGATGACCTCTTGGTCACCTGTCATCCAAATTAGGCACTCATCCTTGTGGAAGACAATTACATAGCCAAGATCAGAAAGCTGGCTTATGCTTATAAGGTTGTGTTGCAACCCTTCAACATAAGCCACCTTTGGGATGGTGACTATATCATTGGTGATCTTACCATACCCTCTAGTTCACCTCTATCTGAACCTCCAAAGATGACTTTGGGTCCATCTTTTACTGGAGTAAACTCCTTCAAGTTGCTCCTTGTTCAATTCATGTGCCTAGAACAGCCACTGTCCAAGTACCATATAGGGGTATGGCACCTTGAACTATCCTACAATATACAAATTACTTAACCTTAGGACCCCAAAATCTATTGGGTCCTAGGTGCAGTTAGCATGAAACTGAACATGTCCACCAGCAAAATTTCGGACTGGTGGACTGACCCTAGCTCTGACCATATTGGGATTGTGCCAACAGTCAATGGCAAAGTTCCCTATCTTACCACAGCACCAACAATCATGTATGTTATATCTTCTTTTCTGTGAAGGCCTTGTAGCTTGATGAGCAGTAACCTTGACAGGAGGAAGATTTGATTCAGCCTTTTTCTGATTCCTTTCATCTAGAATTTGACTAAAGGTAAGTCTAATAGCTGGATGATTTGGTCTGCCCTGAGTGCCAGCAGAAGTTAGCTTCTTTTCAAAAAGCATGCATATGATGGCTTCAGATATGCCCAGATCAACCTGATTCTTAGACTTGCCCTTAGTTAGAACCTTTGTTTTCAGATTCTGAGCCTTGGTTGCATCAATATTCTTGAGAGTTGGTGCAGAAGCACCAAAGACAAATGGTCCAGATTGGGCCATTTAAATTTCTCATTGGAAGCCATGACTGCACACACCCTGCCAAAACTTTCATCATGACAGTGAACATCTTTGTTCACTCAAGATGAACAACCCCTCTCCTAATGACCAAAAGAAATTTCTTGGTCATACCTGTTAGAAGGTATAAAAACTTTTCTGAAAAGAATGGGAGGCTTAGAAGCAATAGATTGAGGAGGAACTGGAGCTTTGCCCTTCCTTTTGGAAGGAGCAACTCGTGTGCTTCCCTTTAATTCCAACCCCTTCTTGCCCTTTTTAGAGGAGAAGAAGTTTATGAAGGGGAGGACAGTACTTGGCTGAGTAGATAGCCACTATTCTTTTCTCCTTATCAAGCTTATCTTCAAGCTCCCTGATGAGACAGTTCTTTTGCTTTATGTAGGCGCCCTAAATATCATAGAGGGACTTCAGTTGGTTAATTTCCCTAGCTTTCTGGTCTATCAAACTTGATGTTACAGACTGTTGGGCAACTACAAGCTTAAGAGATGAGATCTCTTTAGCTTGCTTCTTAGATAACATCTTGACCTTCTTGAAGGCACTCAGAAGTTCTCCATACATGTCAATCAGTTGATTGACATCTCATTCAGATCCAGAATCTTCTTCACCACAGGGTGAAGAGGCTTCTGAGCAAGGACTAGTCTCAAATCAGACTGATAAGTAGAGTCAGGTGATAGATGTACCTTACTCTAACCAGGCTGATCCTCATTGCTTTCCTCATAAGTTATTGCCATCAGCCCTATGTAGCTGTGGACATCTTCATCCTCCTCTGACTCACTATCTGATAACATTAGAGGGGCTCTAATTCCTATCCTCCCTGGAGGATTGACTTCTTTTGCTACAATAGCCTCATCTTGAACAGTAGCAACAACTAGCCCAATATAGGCTTCCTCTTCTTCAGACTCAGAAGATGAAGTTTCTATCCAACTCTTTTCCTTCTTAGCAATGAAGGACTTTTCCTTCTTTCCTTTGTGTTGGCGTTGCTTCTTCTCCTTAGTCTCCTTCCTCTTCTCTGGGCAGTCAGCTATCACATGCCCAGGCTTGCTGTAATAGTAGCAAATAACTTTAGAAGAGTTATATTTATTATGTTCAGAACCATACCTATCAGTCTTGGACTAGTTCTTTCTTTGATGAGTGGAATTGGAAGGTCTTTTCTTCCAATGCTTCTTCTTCATTAACTTCAGGAGTTATCTGGAAAAGGATACAAAATCTTCGTCAGACATGCTACTGTCTGATGCCTCTGAGTCAGAGCTGTCTGACTTAGCAGGTCTCCTTGGTGGAGAAGGAATCCTTTCTTTTCCTTTCCTTGAGCTTTCAGCTTTGAAGGCCAAGGACTTTTCTTTGGCCAGTGATTTATTGGAGGCATCCTCCTCCTTCCTGGCAGCCAGCTGCATCTCATAGGAGAGCAGCTTCCCAAATAATATCTGGAGAGGAGTGTCAGCAAGCTTGGCCATCTCTCTTATGGAACAGATCTTAGTATCCCAGTCTCTAGTGAGAGATCTAAGAAACTTGTCATTAATTTCATAATTATTGAAGACCCTTTCATAGGTCTTCAACTCATTTATGATCCTGAAGAATCTTCCATTATAGGTAGTTATGTTCTCCTTCAAGATTTACCTAAAAGCCTCATACTCTTGGTTGAGCAGAGACTTCCTATCATCTCTTACCTCATCAGTACCCTCCATATAGACCACAAGGGTGTCCCGCATCTCCTTGGAGGTCTGGTAGTGAAACAAGTTCAGGAAGGTTGAGTCATCTACTGTACTGGCAATGATGTTATGTGCTCTCTTGTCCAGGCCAGCTAGTATGACCTCATCTTTGGTCATTTCGGAGTGTGTCTTTGGTGTCTGGATATTGGCATCCAGGATGGAGAACTTAATAGGGATGAGAGGTCCCTCCCTAACAGTTGCAAAAATTATCGGATCATAGGCTTCCATGAATAGCCTAGCCCTCTCCTTCCATATTCTAAACTTCTCCTTTCTGTAGATGGGGAGTTTCATTGAACTCAGCTCTCTCTGGCTATCTCCTAAGCCCATGACCAATTAATAGCAACAACCTTGGAGGATCACCCGGATTGTTAAATCCTTTTTGAGGAACCTCCCTCTGATACCACTTGAATGTCTATAATTTCAAGGTAGCTAGCAACCTAGAGGGTGGGTAAATAGGTCTGCTTAGGTCTTTTGAGAGTCTTTTAAAATCACATGATTGTGTCTTTTACCTTTCAGCTTATAGTGATATAGAGCTTGTCTATAGCACCTGCAATTAATAAAATAAAAGCAACACAGAAAAGCACATAAGTATTTTATAGTGGTTCCCCAAAATTATGGGTACATCCACTCTCCTCCTACTTTGCTAACTTCCTGATAGTCAAGGAACTTCTCCAAACTAATGCTCCAAGGAGCTTACACCTCAGATCCCTCAGGATCTCTCAGTCTACTCCAAGACTAACACCTCATCCATAAAGGCCTGCACTCAATGATATAAGTATCACCTACCTCAGGCCCTTAAGCCCTACCACTCAGGCTATGGAGGATAGCCCTACCTCAGAGCAAGCTTGCTCCTACAACTCAGAGAGATACACTCTCCTACATTTCAGGAAAAACAGCCCTACTTCTCAGTGAGTAAAACTCACCTATATCGAAGAGCAGGACTCTCCTATAGCTTAGGCAAATTTGCCCTACCTCAAACTCAATGGTCCTACAGCTCAGATCCAGAAGGATCCTACAAAGAGAAATAATTTTAATTAACTTTGACACAGAGAAATTTCTCTATATCAACCACTTGAGCAGAAAACTTTCTGTTCCCACTCTCCTCACAGCAGGGAAAGGATTTGCTGGAGGATCTCAGAAGATAACTTCTGAACTTGCTGCTTAAGGCTAAAGATCTTTTGATCTTGAGTCTTCAAACAGCTCATAGAACCTACAAGAGGATAAAGGTTCTTCTTTCTTCAGAACAGATTCTGAATTTGCTGAGGCAGATGGAGACTTGCACAGCTAACTGAACTTTTCTTGATGGAGAGCTTCAAGCTTTTCACATGCAGCAATGGCAAAGAATATGAAGATAGCGGCTCTCCTTTTTTAATAAATGTATGCCCTAAAAAGTTGTTTTGATTTGGCCCTGTCTCTTCCTTTTGTAGTTCGCCGATCAACGGCCCTTAGAAATCGTTGGGCCCCACCTGCAGCTTCTATCTGCATCTTGCTTTAATGGAAGAAGATATCGGTGGGCCCCACCTGCAGCTTCCAGCTACGCTTTGCTTTAACGGAAGAAGACGTACAGTAGCTCATCTGTAAATTTTGTCATGTAGTGTAGTTTCCCCGTGACTGATTTGAACTTAGTTGACTTTGTCGATTTTGCAGACGTCAGCACCTGTGGACTTAGCCAAAATCGAGCATCAGAGAATAGGCATTGAGTGAGTAAGCATCACTCAACGCCAAAACACTTAGACAGATTCACTGTCTTTTGGCGTTGGGTGAGTCCCCTTCACTCAATGCCAAACTACTTAGAATAATTAGTCTGTCTCTTAGCATTGAGAGAGTCACCTTCACTAAACGCCAAACTAATTAGAATAATAAGTCTGATTCTAATCGTTGAGTGATTCATCTCCACTCAACGTCAATCTTGCTTTATCAGCTTTCAGCTGCTTGGCGTTAAGTGAGTAAGCATCACTCAACGCCAAACCCTTTAGACAAATTTTGTCTTCACTAAGCATAGATAGTGTTGAGTGAACATGCCTCACTCAATGCTTTCATCCTTAGCTAATTTTTTGTATTTAGTATCATGGAGTTGAGTTAGTTGACTTCACTCAATGCCTGTGGACTTAGCCACTTTTTAGCTCATTCCAACTTCAGGCTTTTACTGCTTTAGCCTATCTCACAGCCTTTTCTTGTATGGCATTGAGTGAGTTGACTTCACTCAATGCCTGTGGACTTGGCAATTTTGTCATCTTGCCACTGCCTTGGCTTTCACTGTATAGGCTTCACTCAGCGCTATAAGCCATTTGGCGTTTAGTGATGTTCCTTCACTCAATGCCTGTGGACTTAGACAGATTTCTGTCATCCCACACCTTAGGTAAGTGTTTACCTGACTTAGCCACTTAGGCTACCTGACCTATCATAGTCATCTACAGTTATGTGTATATCATTGCTAATATTGACTTCACTCAAATACAGGACATTATGGGCAATGGACCCAACACTTCTAAAACAGTTGCCACCACTAGTGTTAATAGTTCAATTCTAAAGATAATAGAGGTCATGGTTGCAAAATAGCAAGCGCAGTTTGAAGCGACAATGAAGAAAGTTCTGGACAAGGTCAAAGAAACTGAGCAAGATGTTAATAATGGCCTTGTAGAAGTTAAAATTTAGATTGAAGAGCTGGATACCAAGATTGATTCATTATTTGTTCAGGGCGAAAAAGCTATCCAGCTAAACATTCAAGGGCTCAAATATACTCAAGACATTGTAGATAATGTGGATAAGAATGCAATGTCAGTGATTAATGCCCATAATAGATCAATGGCTCACTTTGACAGCATTATTCCTACTTATTCAAATGTTGTTATTGATGAAGTCAGAAATGGGGAGGAGGATATGAAAGCTAAGGTTGATGTAGTGGAAGCTGCCAAGTTAAAAAATTTCAAACTGACAAATGACTACTGCTATGAATATTTTGTGTGGCTACATGGTCAAATATTGTGTTCTCAAGTACCTGTTGTGCCCGCTCATGTCGAAGTTTATCCTTCTAATGATTACTCTCAACACGGGACAAACACACATGAATTCTTTCAGGATGTTGCTGCTACTGCTATTGAAGTTCAAATAGTTGAAGACATTCCTTCTACAACAGTCAAGAAGAAAAGAAAGTATGGTGAAGGCCCTTCTGCTACAAGATCATACCCAGCTAGAGACAAAGAAATGGGTGAAGTACAGAGTCCAACTTCAAGAGGAATCATTCTAAACACCTTCACCCTGGTGGATATTGACAATGAAAACATATGGAACCACTACGATCGTGATGAATGGCACAAGTATGAACTGGACTCCGCCAAGAGGAGAATACACTTCAGAAAATACAAGAATGATGATTTTGTGCCTCCAGCCCCTCCAAAGTACTTTCCTAAGCCAATGGCTCATTTTGTTATACAGCATCAGAAGAAACAAGGCAGGCAAGCCTGATGTTCACTTTTTCATTGTGATGTCGGTGTGGTTGCCTAAAAAACTGAAACTCATTTTGTTATATATATATATATATATATGATTTAAATTTTTGACTGGTATGTGCGGAGTAGTTCTTTTTTTCTTTAATTTATTCATTTTGTTAATTTCATGTCTTATTATTATTTGCTAAGTGCAATTCACCTTAGCTTATATGATTCAAACTTCTTCAAATAGGAGGAGATTGTTGGGTATTACATCCACAATAAGCCTGATTTGAAGAAGGGTCCAGTTAAGCTAAGATGAATTGTGATTGTATTTGATATGGGATTCTAGTTATGTTTTTGCAGGTTTATAATGCTAAGAACACACCAATGTAAGGTTACAGTGGGTCAGTAAACACGGGACTACACAATGTAATCATTTATTATATAGGCCATGGTGTTGACTCAAGTGTAATCTCTCTATTGTGGTGTTCTTCTATCCTAAGTACGTGAGAAGGTTCGAGGAAGATGAAGAGCTTCAATTCAGAAAAACAGAAATTTTACCCAAGTAAAATTTGTCGAGTATCGTAAGGGATATTCGTCGAATTCGTCGTGAATCATTGATATTCATCGAATTCTTTGTATATACTTATTATGACCCGTCTAATTCTTCATATATACTTGTGTAGAATTTCTAAAATAATTGAAAAAATAGTTAAGTAAAATTCATCGAGTATCATCAAGTATACTCATCGAATTCATTAAATGTATCTAACGATACTCGCCGAATTCGTTGAATATACATGACGATACACGTGGAATTCGTCGAGTCATTCCGATGCTACTTCTCTGTTTTTTCCTAAGGAAAAAGCGTCGACTTCATCAATGGCATCGAGAGCATTGAGTCTACTAGCCTATACTTATCAAATTCGTTGAGTATACTAGCTGATACTCAACAAATTCATTGAGTATAGATTCAGTCTTGGCATTGAATGCATTGAATGCGATGGCATTGAGTGCATCGAGTGCAATGGCGTTGAGTGCATCGAAAGCTTTGAGTCAGCTATCCTATACTCGTCAAATTCGTCGAGTATACTAGCCGATACTCGACGAATTTGTCAAGTATGACTTGAGCCTTGGCGTTGAGTGTCTAGCCAGCTTTAGCTGAATTTCTCCAATTCATTTTTGTCGTATATCAATGACTATTCGGAAAGTATACTAGTGATACTCGATAATACTCGACGAATTTGACTTAGGTCATTTTTCCAACAATTTGTTTCTCCAGGATCGGGTTGCGGCGGCCATGCACAGTAATTTCAGAAGTTATTATTTTTGGAATTTCTTTTATAATCGTTGCATTTGATGTTGCCTATAAATACTTAAGGTGGATTTTTCTTCAAACCTAATCGTGTTATTACTCTAAATTTCAATTCGAGAATCTTTCCAAAAAGAACCCGCCGGCCTCTGTACGATACACGAGATCTGTTCGGCCGACAACCGCAAGCAAGAAAGATCTCATCTTCTGTTCTCCGATTCAATAGGTTCCAAGTATTCTATAGATTTCCATTCCTCTAGATCTAGTCGATTGAAGATTCAAGATTCAAGGTCTTCCAAGAATTTCTATCTTCCAAGTTCTCCAGAATTTTTAAGATCTACCTTTTTAAAGAATGTCAGAGTGAAGACTTGTAATCTTTATTATATTGTAATATTCCTTCATATATTGTAGGAGATTTTTCTCCAAGTTGTAGATCCGTTTGTGGATAGAGTAGTAGATCCGTTTGTGGATCCAGTAGTAGATCTGGTTGTGGATCGAGTTATAGGAGAGATTGTTCTCCGAGTGGTTGGAGTTTTGTCTCCGAGTTGTCGGAGTTGTGGCTATGAGGTGTAATATTTGAATAAATATTAGTTTGGTGAAGTAGCTAAATCTATCCCTCGTGGTAGATAGGAAAGGCGGGAAAGTGGGTGTACCCAACTCGGGAAAACACTATAAAATCTCAGTGTTTGTGTGCTTAATTTTTTAAGTATTTTTATTCCATAGAAAGACAAAGACATCACCTATTTGCCCCCCTCTAGGTGATTTACGTAGATGCTAGATACTTTCAGTTGCAGAAAACAAACTAAGTGTTATAGCATTGTGTGACAAGCCTTCACTCAACGGTTATGATGAATTATCTGAATTTGACTAAGTCCACAGGTGCTGGCATCAATAAAAATTCAAATGTTACGGGAAGTGAACAGTACACGATTAATGGCGCCGCTTGTCCATAGTACTGCATTTAATGCTAAAGAAGAGTTGCAGCTACCTACTACAGGTTGTCCTACTACTCAAAGAGTCGTTGGATGGCAAAATAGAAAAAGAACGGATCAAAGAAAAGAAATCAACTTTTGGAAAGTGAAGAACCTCATCTTCTTCCTTTCTGATGAGTTACAGAGCTGGAGGAAGTAGTTCATTCTTCTGTTCTGAAAGTTCAAGCAAGATAGTTGTTAATCTACTCATCTTCAATGGTAAGTTCAGAGAGCTATCTCTCTGAGTTAGAAGTTGCAGCACAAGCAAACCTTAGATGTAGTGTCTTCACAGCCCAAGCTGAACTTCTCCTGAAGATACATTCCTTGAGCTGTGAAGAAAGCAGGATTGAGCCATCTCAGTTCAGGAAGAGAAAGACAAAAAGATTATTTTTCTCGTGTCTTACATCAACGCCAACCATTTCATTATATAGGATCTTAATAGATCTGAGTTGTAAGCCTAAATCATAAAGGCTGGGTGGTAGGGCATATGTGCCTGAGTTGTAGGATTCAGTTGTGAATTTGAGTGGTAGGGTTTTTAGCCTGAGGTAGGATCTAGTTCAGATCTGAGGTAGGAGAGTCATTCTCTCTGAGTTATAGGGTTATCCTCCTAGCCTGAGTTTTAGGACTTTAATAAAAGTCTGAGGTAGGTGATCTGTGGATCACTGAGCTATAGGAGCATTGCTTGCTCTGAGTTGTAGGGTCTTGGGCCTGAGTGTGGGACTTGAAGGAGTCTGAGAAATCATGAGGAATTTGTATTATAAGCTCACTGAGATGAGTTTGGAGAAGGTGGCCTTGTCTAATAATCTATTACAAAGGTGGGAGGGACTGGATGTACCCATACTCTAGGAAACTACTATATATTACTTATGTGTTGGTTGTGTTCTTGAAAGCTATACTATAAACTAAAACCCACAACACAGTAAACCAGGAAAATTTAAGAAGGAAGCTCAAAAAGACCTTATCCCTATTCACCCCCCCAGGTGATTAGCTACTCTTGAAACTAAAGACTTTCAAGTCCTTCACTCGACGCATTTGTACTTAGAATGATTTCAGAGTATTTTCACTGAGGCTATGAGTGATAGTTAAACTGTCAACGCTCTTTGGCCTCGGGCACTGAGTGATGTGTAATCACTCAACACTTTTATACTTAGTCAATTTCCTAACTTCCTAGAACATGCTGACTTCTTTCCAGCCATACTTCTATTACTCTCAACCTATCTAATCACATAATTACCAATATCCTACACATGTAAACTTAGACATATATCAAATACAGGTTTGTGTATATTATTGACTTGTGGGCCTTCTTTAAATCTAGGATATTGTGGTTAATGTACCTAACACTGCCCTACGGGAGTTCATAGGGAGTTTTCTTATACTTCATGTTTATAGAGGCTCTATTGAGAACATAACAGGATGTGTTTGCTGCCTCAGCCTAAAAATATTCGGGTAGTGAGGAGTCACTCAGCAATGTTCTTTCATCCTCTATAAGGGACTTGTTTTTTCTCTCATCCATTCCATTCTATTATGGAGTTTTGGGAGAAGAGAACTCCTGGGAGATGACTTGTTCTTGACATAATTTTGTCATACCACAGGACAAAAATTTTGTACTGTGGTCACTTCTTACTTTGACCACAGTACATCCCATTTCATTCTGAATGGACTTAACAAAAGACATGAAGATATCCAATGTATCTGACTTCTTTCTAAGGAAGAATACGCATATAAACCTAGTGCGATCATCTACAATTATATAGGTGTACAACATCCCTCCCGAACTCTAAATGTGCAAATGACCATATAGGTCCATATGTAATAAGAAAAGACATCAAATAGAGTCTTTCAGAGCAATGTTCTTAAAAGTGGCCCTAGTTTACTTGACCATTTGGCATGCATGACAAGAACCATTTAATGCATTTTAATTTAGGAGTATCCCTAACTAAAATCTCAGAGAATAGTATGTTAAGTGTCGTATAGTTAATGTGAGCTAATCTCTTGTGCCACTATACACAAAGAGATTCTTTCTCATTAGCCATAAGGCACACAAGAGTTGTAGAATTAGAGTATATAAAATCAAAGCAATATACATTCCCACTCCAAGTGCTTGAGAGAATTGTCTCTAAGTCATTAGACTTTTTGATTAGACACTTATCATTTTTGAATTCAATGATATAGCATGGGTCACAAAGTTGGCTTATGCTTACAAGATTGTGGTGCAACCCTTCCACATAAGCTATTCTTGTAATTGAAACTATGTCATTGGATATTATACCATAACCTTTGGTGACTCCCCTATCAAACCGTATAAAAATGACATTAGGTCCATTCTTCACTAAAATGTAATTTTTTAGAAGACTCCTTGTCCTAGTCATGTGTCTGGAACACTTACTGTCCAAGTACCATATTTTCTTTAGATTAATACTTGAACTAACCTGCAAGATAATATTTATTTTAACTTAGAAGCCCAATTAACTTTGGTCCTAATTTATTATTAGAATTAATAAAAATGTTTCTGTTAACAGATGCTCTAGAAGGAAGGTCATTCCTTACCTGTAGCACAGAGGGATTGTGCCAACAATCTATGGCAAAATGACCCACTTTACCGCAGCACCAACACTCAAAAATATTGTATCTTCCCTTCTGAATATTCATGAAAGTTGAAGGTACATGTGATTGTCCATGTTCAACAAAGAAGGCCGTGACATTCTTCTTATTTCTCTCAGTAATTAGCTGGCTATGAGCAAAATGATAACTAATCTTACTCAATAATATTGGCTTGACAACAACAGATGTCGACTAGATAGCTGACAATGTGCTGAAGGCATCTGAAATTGCTTTGTTAGTGTGAGTTACTATTTTGCCAATAGCATTCTTTTCTTATTTAAGTCATCTGGGAAGATGCGACACCTTTACCCTTGACTGAAGGGGTTGGTGTACCAAAAATAAATTGTTCATATTGACCCATTTGAATTTCATCATGGCGAGCTTTCAAAGCACTCAACCCTATGCCCTCTCTTCCTCTACAGTAAGGTGCATTATTACCCTTTTATAGTAACTTCAATTCTTCCAATGATCATACATGTTATTATGGTCATACATGTTAGAAGGGAGGATTATATTCTAAAAGGTGGTTTGAGTAGCTGCAGCCTTACCTTTTCCTGATTTCTAACTACTGATGCAGCTTTATTAAAGCCAACTCCCCATCTAGTATTTTAGGATGAGAAGGAGTCAATGATTGGCAGTAAAGACTATGGCTTGGAGAACTAAGCCACTAGCTTCCTCTCCTTTAAGAGCTTCTCTTCAAGATCCTTGATGAACTTGTTCTTCTGGATGATGGTGCTTACTTGGATGATTGTTATTCCTTTCAGCTAACTAATCTCTCTACTCATTTGAGCCGGCTGAATAGCAGACTCAGAATTTTCAGATTTGTCTTGCTAGAGGGATGCAATCTCCGCAACTTATTTTTTGGCAAGCTTCTTGCTCTTTTTCAAATCTTTCAAGAGGGCACCATACTTGTCAATCAATTGATTGACATCATCATCAGAGTCTGATACATCCTCATCATTTGATGAAAAGGATGTTTCAGATTTTGGGCCATTCTCATAGTCAAATTCAAAAGATGACATGTTTAGAATTATTACCTCATCAGGAATAGAGTCTTCCTGATCATCTTCATATATCATGGCCATTAAGCAGTAACTCTTTTTTTCTTCCTCGTTATCATTATTTGAGTATAACAAGGGGTCCCTGATGCCAATCCTTTTAGTAGGTGCATCTTCTTCTTCATCATGATCAAACAGTCCAATGTAGGCTTCATCATCCTCTGACTCAGATGAGTTAGTGTCACTTTGGCTCCAGCTTTTCTCCTTCTTAGCAAGGTAAGTCTATTTAGACTTCTTGATCTTATAATTCTTCTTTTCACCTGCCACTTCCTTTTCTTTTATTTTGACTGGGCAATCAGCAATAGCTCACAATATCAAAATAAAAAAATTTACTAGATTTAGAATCATACTTTTCCTCCTTAGGGTCCTTCTTAGTTCTTTCAGATTTTTTATGCTCCTTCTTATAGTTGGAGGATGAGGAAGGTTTGCCCTTCCACTACTTCCTCCTAGTCATTATTTCCTTAAATTTTCTTGAGAAGGCAGGAAATTTTCTATATGTCATGTCAGCATCTGAAGTGTTGGGCTTAGAATATTCTAGCTCAGGCACTTTCTCGGGTGGAGAGGGAATTATCTCCTTGTTCTTCCTTGAGCCTGCAGCCTTGAGGGCCATAGAATTCTCCTTCTGATGGGACCTGGTAGCAGCCTCCTCTTCCTTACTTGCATTTAGTTGCATCTCATAGGAGAATAACTTTCTAAATAAAGTGTGGGAAGGAATATTGGCTAGGTTCTCCATCTCCCTGATGACACAGATCTTGTTGTCCCAAACTCTAGTTAGAGACCTAAGGAACTTATCATTCGAAGTCTGTGAATACTCTTCCATAAATCTTCAACTCATTAACTGTCTTAAAGAATTTTTCAAAGCACTCAGCTATATTATCCTTGCTACCTTTTCAAAAGACTTCATACTCCTATTTTAGCAGGGATTTCCTATCATCCCTTACTTCCTCAATTCCCTTCATATACACCATGTGTGTATTCCATAACTCAATTGATGTCTGACAATGGATCAGATTCTAAAAGGTTGAATCATCAATAGCAATAACATTTATTTTTTAGGTCTATTATCCATAGTAGCCAGTACTATCTCATATCTGGTCATCTTAGAAAAAAGTTTAGGGACTTGAAGGTTTACATCTATAGAAGAGACTTTCATGGGGATGAAATGACCATGTTCTAAAGTCATACAAATTCTTGGATCAAAAGCTTTCATATATAACTTGACCCTCTTTTTCAAGATGCCAAAGTTTTCTTTCGTGCATATGGGAAGCTTCATTGAGCTCATCGCCTTGTGACTCTCACAGGAAGCCATGGTGATCTATAGACAACCCTTGTTAGGATCTTGGTCAGACTATTAAGTACTTTTTGACCAACCGAGCTCTGGTACAAATTGAAAGATTGTTATTGGTAGTCTAAATCACATAAAGGGGGTGAATAGGTGGTCTGGCAATTTGTTGGTCTCTTTTAGAGTTTAGCAATTATAAATAAATATGAAAACAACAAACCACACAGATCACATTACACTGTTGTTTACAGTGGTTCCCTAGGGTATGGGTACATCCACAATCACTCACAACCTATCTAGTAGTTAGCTAAACTCGACAACCTCCTCCAAAACATGGATCCAAGATCTTACAATACATATTCCTCAGAATCTCAACTGAGGACTTCTCCAAGACCCTACCTCAGGCACAACTACCCTACCTCAGAGTTATCCAACTCCTACAACTCAAAGACCCAGCTAGTCACCTAACTCAGATCTACATAAAGATACTACCTCAAACTTAACAGCAAGTCCTACATTCCAGCTTTGGGTTCTGCCCTATAACTCAGATCTAATAATAGATCCTATAGATGAATGTTTATAATAGATTATAATTAAAAACTCTATAAATTTTACCTTAATATTTCTTCTGAGTATTCAATTGACTTTGTTATAACAACAAACTTCTTGAAGCAACCCCTGAATAAAGATGTCTTTTGTAACACCCCTATCCGTCTAATAGCATATAGCAGTAGGTCTGGTCGGGGCCCGATGCCATATACAACAGACAGACCGGTGAGTTACGAGATGAAACCATTCAACCAATACAAACGTCCTACACAGAGCATCTAACGGAATCAAATTATTAAGTTGCAAAGGCAAGACCCAGCCATAAGCATGAATGTCAACTAACAAAACCCAGTAGGAATGAACTATATAATACACAAAATTACTAGCCTTATGGCCTTACATGAGTTCACAATAATTAATCAGTGTCTTACAAACTTCGGCTCGCAGGCCGGCCACACATGATTTAAATAATTAAACAAATAAGGCCTTCAAGGGTCGACACAGCAACAAGGGCTTTGGACCGCTATTTACCGCTCGGCTCCGCAGCACCTGCAAGTACAATTCACCGCAACGGTGGCAAACAAGAATAACGGTCAGCTAAAGCTGGCCAAATTATAACGATTTCGCACTCAAACTCGAGGCGGCAAAGCTCCTTCCCTGCACTTGTTAGCAAAATAAGTAATATAGTGAATAAACACAACATCATAGGTGCACGCCCATAAGGCCATACACCTCGTGCTCTCCGGGCACTTACTCGGTGAAGCCAGTCCAAACCCGGTCCAATCCTTGGCTCCACCACATCCCCCAGGGCGGCAAACCTCATGAGCATTTAGTCCTTTCAGCCGAAGCCTAGACTTGTTCTCCAAATCATCGGTAAGTGTCACGTAACTTTTGGTCTCTTTAACCAAAACAGACAGAGCGGGTAGGGTTCCACCTGTTCGTTGCTCACCCCGCCGCGACCCTTTTGCCTTTGATGTGGGCCCAGCTTCCCCCAGTCCCAACTTTCGATAAAATACGGTATATAGCCCTGCTATGTACCTGGTTGGCTCCCAGACCACCAAATTGGCAGGAATGCGTTTCCCCCCAGATTTCTGGGTGAACCTTGGGGTTAATCCCCAAGATTCCCTGATGCATTCTACCGCATAGCAAACCCAAAACAACCAAAATGCATGGAGTCTTCTCCGGCTAAATATGCATAGTAAAACATCACCAATCCAGACCAACTTGTCCGGGTAGGCTTCACAAACCATGCCTATGTCCATTTCACGATATCGGACTCTACATTGCAAACAAGGGGGACTTTACATATCTACCCCAAGGAACACCGCAACTCACCGCACACTCACGGGAGAGGGTTTTCCCTATGCAAAATAAGAAAAGCTTCACATGATAAAGATGAGAATCATTACCATAGCGTTTCTCCTCGGCGCCATGGAAAACTACACGGATGAAAAGCACCGCGACGATCTTGCCTCCGCAAATCTGGGCTCGGTTTGCGATTTGGCGCTCCGAATCTCCTCTAGCGACCAGATCTCCCTCTACCTTCTTCCTCCTTGCTCTCCCTTCTCTCTAGGACTTAGAAATAGAGTGGCCAAAGGAATATGAGAGTTTAAACCCCCAATCCCGGCCTTAACCCTAGCATGGAGAGGCCTGAGTCGTTAGATCCCAAAATAAGGAAACAAACGGCTGCGATTCATCCCGAAAATAAATTTCTGGGCTGAACATGGCTTGTGACACGCCCGTTTCCAAGGCCGTGTAACTCATTCGCCGCTGAAACCATCGCGTCCCGAAAAGAACACGGGCACTCGACACACCTGTGTCATCCAGTACACGCCCGTGTAGCTGGGTGTGTTCCTCCATCGACTCAGGACCAAAACGTCTATAGCCTGACACGACCATGTGACACGCCCGTGTCACATACTATGTGATAGACACGCCCTGGGACACGCCCGTGTCCTAGGCCGTGTAGCTTCCTTAGCATGACTCGCCAAATTACCCGAGCAGGATACGGCCACTAACACGCCCATATCTCAGGCCGTGTGCCCTCACTCAACGATTATTGAGTGAAAAGCATTGAGTGCTGAGGCGTTGAGTGGCTGATACGCCCTGGGACATGCCCGTGTCCCAGGCGGTGTTCACTGCCCCGACGACCGTTGACTGCAATTTCATCGACCACGCGACCTGTCATCGAATACGCCCCTGACACAGCCCTGGGACACGCTCGTGTCCCCGGACGTGTGACCTGTACCAAGGTCCAAACATGCCTCAAATGTTGCTCGTTCCTCTTTTGAGTTTTGGGGCATTACAACTCTCTCCCTCTTAAAAGAATTTCATCCACGAAATTACCAAAGGAAAAGAAAACAGAAAACCAAAAGCGGTACCTGAGTGAAATAACGCTGGGTACTCCTCAAGCATGGGCTGCTCCCATTCCCAAGAGAGCTCCTCCCGACCAAAATTATCCCATTGAACCTTGACCATCCTGATCTCCTTATTACGAAGTCGCTTGACTTCAAAGTCTTTAATACGAACGGGCTTGACCCTAGTCGTCAACCCTTCGTCCACCAGTACTTGATCAAATGCGATCACCTGCGAAGGCTCTTGCACCGCCTTCCGCAAAACTGATATGTGGAATACATCGTGTAAACCACTCAACTCTATTGATAGCTTCAAACGGTAAGCCGCTTCACCGATCCTCTCCAGGACCTCAAATGGTCCAAGATACCTCGGGCTCAGCTTCTTCAAGTGTCGTACCCGTGAAAGACCCTTGAACGGCTTTATCTTCAAGTACACCCAATCGCCAACTGCGAATTCCACGTTCCGATGCTTGATATTGTAGTATTTGGCTTGCCTATCCTGAGAAATCAGCAAACGCTCTCGAATGGTTCGCACCAATGAAGTAGCATTTTCCACCTCTTGCTTTTTATACAACCTTGCCTCACCCGTTTCTAACCACGACAACGACGTGCGATACTTTATACCATATAAGGCCTCAAAGGTCTCCATTTGTATTCTCATTTGGTAGCTATTACTGTACAACCCATATTCGACGAGGGAGGGCCCTACCACCGCCAGGTCATCAAAAGTCAAAGTCAACAAGACAAGGTGGGGATCCAGACTAGCACCCCGGGCCGCGGAAGGTTCGGGCGAGTATGGCGAGCTCCCCAGGCCAACTCGCCAGGTGGCGACTATGGCCAGATGCTCGCCTCTTCTAGGCGAGCTCCCCAGGGAAGTCGCCAACTCGCCAGGGTGGGGGTATAAGTAAGACCCCCCCCCCCCTCTTTGGTTTTCCCTATAAATAGGACCCCAGGGGTACGAAGGAGAGGACAAGCAATTCTCGGCCTGAGCCCTTGCGAGCCCCAGCAACTGCCCTTGACTCGTTATTGCTCAGCTCGCCTCCTTCGTACCTAGCTCGGCCAATCTGGTTGAGAAGGGTTGCTTCTCCTAAGCAACTGGGTACGTGGTGGGACCTTCCCGCCGTAGCAACCTGGGGTCTTGTTTGCGCAATTCGTTCCTGTTTCCTGACCAGAGATCATCTTCCCGACTGGTCGACCAGTAACTTCAGGTTGCCTAGTCCGATTTCTGAGGTTGAGAATTTCTCGGCTTCAACACTTGGTGCGGTGAGCGTGGATAGAGACCGAAGAAGAAAGTCGTGGTTGGAAGATGGCCGATGGTGGAGATCGGGGCGAGTTGGGAGGTAACTCGGCGGGAGCTGGAGTCCCGGGGCAAGGTAGTGAGTATGTGACGGTGGCGGCTTTTGAAGAGTTCGCAAGAAGAGTGGAGAAGGCAATACTCGTCGGGTTGTCCAATCCGCCTGAGGTGACGGCGACTTCCCCCCGCCGCCGGACACCCCCGGGCGAGGAGATACCAACTCGGCGAGCAGGGAAGGAGCCCGCTTGGGCGAGTGGAGAACAGGTGATCCCGCCGCGACATCACCCGGCGAGTAGTCAAGGAATCCGGTTTCGAGATCCAGAACTCTCGGCGAGGTATGGAGATACTCGCCGATGGAGCGAGTATGCCTGCTCGAGCGGAGAGGATACTCGCCGCCGCCAGGAAGGGAGGAGCCCCTTTTGCGACGAAATCCTCGCGGCCCTCGTCCCCGACAACTTCAGAGAGCCGGTCCTCTCGTACTACTCCGGCAAGGACGACCCGGTGGGACATCTTCAGTGGTTTGAGGATGTGGTCTCCATTCGCAACATGTCCGATGCTCTCAAGTGCCGGCTCTTCTCCATTACCTTCAAGGGTAGCGCGAGAGATTGGTTCCACCAGCTGCCAGCCGGGTCAGTTTACTGCTTCCCAGATCTGCGAAGGGGCCTTTTAGCAAGGTTTGCGACGTCCAAACGGAGGAAGAAGGAGGCGACCGCCCTCTTCAAGATCGTGTAGGGGCAGCACGAGAGTTTGGGCCGGTACATCGATCGATTCCAGGAGGAGGTGCTGGAGGTGGAAGAGGTAGACGGGTTCACCTTGATGGTGGCCCTCAAGTTCGGGCTGAAGCAGGGTCTGTTCAACATGGAGTTGGGGCACAGGCCGCCCAAATCGTTCGAGGAGATGGTGGAGAGAGCCAATGTGTTCATCCAGGGAGAGGAAAGGAACAAGGAGTTCCTGGCACGGCTCGATGGAGACCTACCGCTTGGGCAAGACAAGGGAAGACTGCTGGAGAGGGAGAGGGCGCCGGAGGGGCGCAACGACAGGAAGCAGGAGAGGCCGCGGGAGAAAGAGGAGAAGAGAGAAAGGGGAAGGGAGATCAGAATGGTGGAGAGGCAGGAGAGGCGGGAGAGGCCTCGAAAGCAGGAGGATAGGAGGCCCGTCGGAGGTCGAGAGGCGAGGAGCGAGGAGAGAAGATTCCAGTACCCGAGGGATCGCCCCCAGTGGAGGCGGCCCATCCGTCAGGAGGAAAGGAGGGCTTACAACCCTCGGGAGCAGGGAGGAGGAAGAAGGGAAACCATGGCCATCACGCAGCGAGCCGCTAAGCACCGGCGGAAGGAGAGGCAGCAGGAGAGGAGGTAGGAAAGGCAACAGGAAGCGGCGATTCCCCTCTACTGCGATATCCATCGAGTGGAGGGGCACGGAACCTTGGCTTGCCCTGAGTTCTGGGAAGCAAGGAGGAGGATGGAAGCAACGGCGGCCGAGAGGGAGCAGCCGCAGCAGGAGGCCCAGGTTGGGCAGGTGGCCTACCAGGCACCGCAGAGAAGGAGGAACGAAGACAGGATCGACCAAGGAGGAAGGGGGAATTTCATTCCCGGTCCGGGAGGCGGGCACGTCGGAGTAATCAACGGAGGGGCGGGGCTGGGAGCTTCCCGCAAGGGAAGTCTCCACCAAATATACAAAAGGAGCGTCGCTTCGACGTCTCAGACCCCCCCTCCCTTGAACGAGATCACCTTCTCGGAGGAAGACATGCTCTGGAACGAGAACCCCTTCGATGACGCCCTGGTGATTCAAGCAGCAATCGAGGACTTCACCGTCGACCGAATCCTTGCGGATAACGGGAGTTCGGTGAATGTCATCTTCAAGAGAACCTTCGTCGGCCTTCAGGTGGAAGCGTCCCGGGTTCAGGCAGCAGATGGGCCTCTCTTCGGCTTCTCCGGGGAGAAGAAAGAGGTGGAAGGAGGAGTTGAGTTGCTGGTCACCCTCGGGGGAACTTCGATCCGATGCCACTTCGTCATCGTCGACGCACCCAGCGGCTACAACGCCATCTTCGGACGGCCCCTCATCAACTACTTCAAGGCCGTCCCTTCATCATATCATCAATAACTGAAGTACTACAGGGACGACGTCCAAGTCAGGATCAGGGGAGATCCCAGGGCCTCCAGGGAATGCTACCTGAATGCGGTTAGCACCATCAGCTGGATGGGCGACGCAGAAAGGTTGGAAAGGATGATGGAGCAGGAAGAGGGCCTGCAAGCTGCCGAGGAGCTGGAGGAAGTGGAGGTGATCTCCCTGCGAGGAAAGCCGGAGTTGCTGAAGATCGGAGGAGCCTTGCCCCCGGAAGGGAAGGTGGAGATAGCTGCCTGCCTACAGGAAAACGCGGACGTTTTCGCATGGAGCGCCGCCGAGATGCCAGGGATTGATGCTGATGTTGCCTGTCATCGCCTCAACCTGGATCCAGCGACGACCCCCGTCCGTCAGAAGCAAAGGAAGAGCGCCGCCACTCTAGCGGGACCCATCCGGGAGGAAGTAGGGAAGCTGCTGGAAGCAGGTTTTGTTTCGGAGATCCAGTATCCAGGTTGGGTCTCCAATGTTGTAATGGTGAAGAAGTCCGGAGGGGGCTGGAGGTTATGTATCGACTTTTCATTGTTGAATAAAGCTTGCCCGAAGGATTGTTATCCCCTGCCTCAGATCGACGCGCTGGTTGATTCCGCCGTCGGATTTCCTGTGATGAGTTTCCTTGATGCTTTTTCAGGATACCATCAGATCCGGATGCATCCCCCCGATTGTCGCGACGTTTCCTTCATCACCAGCGACGGGTGCTATAGCTATAAGATGATGCCCTTCGGGCTCAAGAACGCTGGCGCGACATATCAAAGAATGATGGATCACGTCTTCAGGGAGCAAAAGGGGCGGAATCTGGAAGTCTACGTGGATGACCTGCTCGTTAAGAGCAAGAGCGCCGCGGAGCACGTAGCGGATCTGACAGAGACCTTCGCCACCCTGAGGAGGTACAAGATGCGGCTCAACCCGACCAAGTGTGTTTTCGGCACGGGAAGGGGGAAGTTTCTAGGGCACCTCCTTACTCCCCTAGGGGTGGAGCCTAACCCCGACAAGGTGAAAGCCATCGTGGAGATGGCGTCCCCAAGGGATTCCAAGGAAGTTCAAAGGTTGACCGGAAGGCTGGCAGGTCTTAGCCGGTTTCTCTCCAGGGCCGGAGAAAAGTGTTCCCCTTTCTTCAAAGCCCTTCGGGGGAACCAGAAGTTCGGGTGGACCCCGGAGTGTGAGGAGGCCTTCGTAAAGCTCAAACAACAGCTGACTCGAGCTCCTCCCCTTCAGGGTCCGCAGGGCGGCGAGGACCTCTTGCTCTACCTAGGGGTAGGGGCTGAAGCAGTCAGCTCGGTGTTGGTCCGAGAGGAGGGAAAGAAGCAGCTTCCAATCTACTACGTGAGCCGGGTGCTAAGGCAAGCCGAAACGCGGTACCCCATCCTGGAGAAGTTAGTCTTTGCCCTGGTAGTTTCGGCCAGGCGACTCCGTCCATATTTTCAAGCCCACTCTATCAAGGTAGTCTCCGACCACCCCTTGAGGAGTATCTTGGACGGAGTGGAGCACTCCGGCAGGCTCGCCAAGTGGGCTGTGGAACTGAGCGAGTTCGACATCTCCTACCCCCCAAGGGTCGCGATCAAAGCACAAGCCGTGGCGGATTTCCTGGCCGACTTCTCGGCCGAGGTCGAGGCAGACACGGATGTCTCTCGGCCGGTCCCCTGGAAGATGTTCATAGATGGCGCGTTAGGGAGACACTCCGTGGGAGCCGGGGTGGTGCTGGTTAGTCCTCAGGGGACCAGGATTGAGCAAGCCGTCAAGATCCATTTTCCGGTCACTAACAATCAGGCGGAGTACGAAGCCATGGTGGCTGGCTTGCGACTCGCCAAGGAACTGGCAATCAGAGATATCAGGGCTTTTACCGATTCCATGGTGGCAGCATCTCAGATTCGGGGAGAGTTCGAAGTCCGAGATCCCATCTTGCAGCAATATCTGGTTAAGGTCAAAGGCTTGATCGGGGGGTTCCGATCCTTTCACGTCGAACACGTGCCCCGAGAACGCAACTCCGAGGCAGACAATCTTGCGAAATACGGCCCTCGGGCTGGGGGAACCGCCATCGAGTTGTTCCGACCATCCATCGAAGAAGGCGAGTTGATGGAGATCGATCAGCGGGCCTCGTGGAGAGATCCGTTCATCACTTTCCTGGCGACAGGCCGACTACCATCTGACGGGCAAGATCAAAGAAAGTTCCGGTATAAGGCCGCGTACTACTTGCTGCAGGACGGCGAACTCTATCGCAAAACCATTTCAGGCCCTCTGGCCCGATGCTTGTCAGAACTCGAGATTCCCCGGGTCCTCGAGGAGATTCACTCAGGAGAGTGCGGCAGTCACTCCGGGACCCGCACCCTGGAGCAAAGGATTCTAAGGCACGGTTACTTCTGGCCGACCATCCGAAAGGACGCAGAGGCCTACTCCAGAAAATGCTCCCAATGTCAACTCTTCGCGCCCCTCGCGCTCCAGCCGGCTCAGCAACTTCGCTCGATTACCGCTCCGTGGCCCTTCGCAATTTGGGGAATGGATTTGATCGGCCCGTTCCCTCAAGCTAGCGGGCAAAGGAAGTTTGTCCTGGTAATGGTTGACTACTTCACGAAATGGATCGAGGCTAAGGCTCTGGCCAGGACCACGTCTCAAATCGTCAAAAACTTCATCTGGGGGGAGATCGCATGCAGGTTCGGGATCCCTCTGGCCATCATCACCGACAATGGGCCGCAGTTCGCCAACCTGGAACTGGGGGACTTTTGTAAACAGTTGGGAACCGACCTTCGGTTCGCCTCGGTACATCACCCTCATAGCAATGGGCAGGTAGAAGCCGCGAACAAGCTCATCATCAACTTGCTGAAGAAGAAGATCACCAATCTCAAGGGGAATTGGGCCGAACAGCTCCCTTCTGTCCTCTGGGCCCTCAGGACCACCCCGAACTCAGCCACAGGGGAAACACCCTTCAAGCTGTCACACGGGTCCGAGGCGCTCATCCCGGTCGAATTTGAGGTGCATAGTCCAAGGGTCATCGCAGCCGACGACGGAAGCGAGGAATGGCGGTTAGAGAATGAAGAGGCTCAGAGGCTCTCCCTAGATTATGTGGAAGAGCTTCGGGACTTGGCCTCCATGCGCCAGGAGGAAACCAAGAGGCGCATGGCGAGACACTTCGACAAAAACGTCCGCTTGAAGAACTTCCTCGCGGGGGACTTGGTCATGAAGAAGGTGGACGCCGCTGGGCGGGGAGCCGCCGTAGGCAAGCTCCATCCCAACTGGGAAGGACCTTTCATCGTCCAAGAAGCCTTGACCGCAGGAGGCTATTACCTACAAGACCAAGCGGGAGAGCAGCTGCCTGGAACCTGGAGCGGGGATGATTTGAAAAGATTTTACCCGTAGCGGTAACTCATGTATCAATTTCTGTTAAAAACTCTTAAATGAACAAAGAATGCGGGATTTCATCTTTTTTGTGTTAAATATACCTCAAGGTTTCTGAGTGTTTCCATGGTCCGCCTCGTAGTCGACCTCGGGAGACAACGGTCGGTTTGTTCCTCATATATAGCCCAGTACGGATGATGGGACGATGCTTCGGGATTTTAAGCGCTCTTGTAAGACCGAGCCTCTGTATTGTCGGCCGAGATCAGCTCCCCCCTTGCATGTCGGCCTATGTCCCCCCGAGTGCATCTCTCTTCCGTCTGGAGGACCAGCGAGGAACAGATCTGCACCCTGATCTCCCGGACTCAAGGAGAGGCCGGCCTCGTAAAACACCCAGAAGAAGAACCTGCCAAAGACAGGGTATGGACGAGCCCGGAGGGAGGTGTGTGAATTCCGAGCGCGTTCGAAAAGGACCCTCGATGAACACCACCCCCATCCTGATTGTACCTGTAAGCGACCTTCACTGCCGAATCGGGATGCGGGACTCCAACCCGTTCTCACTAAATAGCCTAGTTCGGACGATAGGACGAGGCTTCGGGACTTTAAGCGCTCTTGTAAGACCGAGCCTCTGCATTGTTGGCCGAGATCAGCTCCCCCTTGCATGTCGGCCTAGGTCTCCCCGAATGCATCTCTCTTCCGACCAGAGGAATTCTGAGGGACGGGTCTGGACACCAATCCCCCGATTCGGCAGGATCAAGAGCATCCCTTCAGGGGGAGTTTCTTTCTTGCCAAGATGTCTCTGGGATTAATCTCCAAAATGTGTAAGGACGCAGGATTTAATTCAAGACTTCGAGTTGAGCAGCGTCGTAAGACTGGTATCCCCACGAGCTCCTCTCCTCGGGAATCGGCCGATCTCCTCGATCGTAATACAAGACTTCGAGTTGAGCAGCGTCGTAAGACCGGTATCCCCACGAGCTCCTCTCCTCGGGAATCGGCCGATCTCCTCGATTGTAATTCAAGACTTCGAGTTGAGCAGCGTCGTAAGACCGGTATCCCCACGAGCTCCTCTCCTCGGGAATCGGCCGATCTCCTCGATTGTAATTCAAGACTTCGAGTTGAGCAGCGTCGTAAGACCGGTATCCCCACGAGCTCCTCTCCTCGGTAATCGGCCGACCTCCTCGATTGTAATTCAAGACTTCGAGTTGAGCAGCGTCGTAAGACCGGTATCCCCACGAGCTCCTCTCCTCGGGAATCGGCCGATCTCCTCGATTGTAATTCAAGACTTCGAGTTGAGCAGCGTCGTAAGACCGGTATCCCCACGAGCTCCTCTCCTCGGGAATCGGCCGATCTCCTCGATTGTAATTCAAGACTTCGAGTTGAGCAGCGTCGTAAGACTGGTATCCCCACGAGCTCCTCTCCTCGGGAATCGGCCGACCTCCTCGATTGTAATTCAAGACTTCGAGTTGAGCAGCGTCGTAAGACCGGTATCCCCACGAGCTCCTCTCCTCGGGAATCGGCCGATCTCCTCGATTGTAATTCAAGACTTCGAGTTGAGCAGCGTCGTAAAACCGGTATCCCCACGAGCTCCTCTCCTCGGGAATCGGCCGATCTCCTCGATTGTAATTCAAGACTTCGAGTTGAGCAGCGTCGTAAGACCGGTATCCCCACGAGCTCCTCTCCTCGGGAATCGGCCGATCTCCTCGATTGTAATTCAAGACTTCGAGTTGAGCAGCGTCGTAAGACCGGTATCCCCACGAGCTCCTCTCCTCGGGAATCGGCCGACCTCCTCGATTGTAATTCAAGACTTCGAGTTGAGCAGCGTCGTAAGACCGGTATCCCCACGAGCTCCTCTCCTCGGGAATCGGCCGATCTCCTCGATTGTAATTCAAGACTTCGAGTTGAGCAGCGTCGTAAGACCGGTATCCCCACGAGCTCCTCTCCTCGGGAATCGGCCGATCTCCTCGATTGTAATTCAAGACTTCGAGTTGAGCAGCGTCGTAAGACCGGTATCCCCACGAGATCCTCTCCTCGGGAATCGGCCGATCTCCTCGATTGTAATTCAAGACTTCGAGTTGAGCAGCGTCGTAAGACCGGTATCCCCACGAGCTCCTCTCCTCGGGAATCGGCCGATCTCCTCGATTGTAATTCAAGACTTCGAGTTGAGCAGCGTCGTAAGACCGGTATCCCCACGAGCTCCTCTCGGGAATCGGCCGATCTCCTCGATGACGAGAATGAGGGGCCCGCAGGCTATGTTCGACGACTAAGCCCGGTTCAATTTTCGTCACGCGCGAGCAGACGAGCGGATCTCGCGCGAGTAGGCGAGCAGACCCCATGCGGGGAGGCGAACTGGAATCGCGCGAGTAAGCGACCCCCGGGGGGGTGCGAGTATGTCCCGCACGCCACCCGCGCGGTTCTCAGCAGGTCCACGAGTATCCAGGTGCAGGGGCGAGTAGGTCCCGGCGAGCGAATGGGTGATGTCGGGACCATCCCCCTGCGACCTAGCGAGCGTCCCTCTCCGAGCCTATGAGCCTAGCGAGTAACATCCAGTCAGAGGAAGAACCAAAACTTTGTATAAATCATTAAGTCAAAAATTTGATTTACAAAAAGAATATCGGCGAGCAACTAGGACTCGTCGTCGCCAGTATCAGGCCGATATTCATCATCACCAATATCGCCAATATCTGCAAAGTCGTCGCTCTCTGCACTCTCGCCGCTGCTGTTTCCGCTGCCGCTGCTGTTTCCGCTGCCGCTGCTGCTTCCGCTGCCGCTGCTGTCAGAATCACCGGAGCTGGTCGGCGACGACGCGCCATACGGTGGGACAGTCCCCTCGGCGAGCAGCTCGGGAATGAGCTCGTCGACAGTGAGCGGCTTCTCCCCCTCGACGAGCTGGCCCCCGAGCCTAAGGCGCGCGAGTATGACGTTCCCCTCCGCCCGCGCGATCTCGCGGCGAACGGAGGATCTCTCCTCCCAGAGGACGCGCGATTGCTTCACCACTCGCGCCGGGTCCTCGGGTAGCGAGGTTGAGGAGTTCGGCCGTCCTTCAGCAGCGATCAACCTAGTCTCCATCACCGCAGCGCGAGTTTGGGCCGCCTCCAGCTCGGCCTGGGAGGCGGCGAGCTTCTCCTCGCACTCGGAGAGCTTCTTCGCCGCTTCTATCTCGGCAGCCTGCGAGATGACCAACGTCAGAACCTATCAATGACACAAATCGAGCAACCCACCCAAGGACAGCTCACCTCGAAGTCCTTCCAACGGACTGACTGCATGCCGAGGTCGATGGCCTTCTTGGAGACGACCTTGAGGGCGTCGGTCACCTCCAATAGCTTCCTCGCCGAGTAATGCCCCAGCTCGGCAGACCGCGCGAGCGCGCAGGCCAACTGATGGGCGAGCTCCGTCGGGGTCAGCTCCATGACGGACTCCGCGTCGGCCCGACCGTAGATGGCGTGGAGGACGGCGAACGCCTCCCCATTGTCCTCCCAGTCAGTCGACCAGGACGGGAGGTTGGTGCTCAGCGACACCGAATTTTCCCCCGCCGACCAGGTCACGAGCGGGCGACCGAAGGCGTCCACCACCCCCTGCCCGAGGCCGTAGTTGGGGTGGAAATGGGGCGACTGGGCGCCCGTCGGCGACCGGCAATCGACGGATCGCGGCGACGAGGTCTTCGCCCTCTTCCTCGCGGGACCCTGCGAGCTGGCCCGCGACTTTCCCTTAACCGCCTTCTTCTCCCCAACGTCGGCAGGAGGGCGAGAATCCGACTGCGTGGCGGCGACTTCCTTCGCCAAAGGAAGCGGCTTCTCCGGAAGCTCGTTGGAAACTGCAAAAACACGCGACAAGGTTAGCTTCAGCGGCAAAAGGGCGAGCGAGTAACCAGGGCGCATTTCGAGTTCGGCATACTTTCGTTAGGGTGGACTGGCTCGAGCACGTTGACGTTTAGTCGCCAGAAAATGACGTCAAAACGCCGACCGCGAAAGTATTCGAAGAGCTGCTCGCGAGCTCCTTCGAGGATGGGGGGAAGGAAGGCGACATCCGCTGGTTGATGCGGCCTGCCGAGAATACCGCCGAAGTCGCCATGGATGACAATCAGCTGCTCGCTCCAGCGATGGACCTTGTTCGCGGTCCCGACCAGGGTGCAGACATGGCTGCTGAAAAAGATGACCCCCTCCGAGGTCGCCGCAAAGGCGAAGATGCGGCGGAAGACGGAGAGGTCGAAAGCGATCCTCTCTTCCCGAAGGAAGCAGAGGAATCCCATGATGATCGCCACGCCGTTGGGATTGATCTGCGCAGGGACAATCCCGAAGTAGCGCAAGATCTCGCAGAACTCCGGCCAGAAGGGCAGCCGCAGGCCCGCGTCGAAGTGACGCAGTGACATTACAAGCGAACCCTCAATATGGGTATTGAGGCGCTCGCTGCGAGTGGGGAGTCTTGCCGAGTATCCGTCAGGCAGGGAGCGTTCCTTGAAGGTCGCCAGTTCCTTCTCGGTGGTTATGGACTTCTTAAAAGCCGCATCTGCGAAGTTAATTGCGTGGGCCTGTCGGCGAGCGCTGGCGTCGTCACCGACCATGATGGCGAGATCCGAAAGCAACGAGAGCGGCGAGTTGATTGTTCAGATACTCGGCAGGAGGAAAGAAGGTCGCTACAGCAATACGCTTTATGACCCACCTACCCCTCCTATTTATAGATATGACAAGCCCAAGGGGAAGGGGGGGGTCAGCCGTCTCAGCGAGTATCTAACGAGCTCGCGCGATGAAGATCAACCTGCGATATAATCAAATGAACTAAAGCTCGGCACATCGAGAAATAAAGCGCGCACACAGAGGCGAGAATATTCGCACACACGAATTAATCAAATTAGAAACAGATGTCCGGAAGTACAAGTCGCGCGAGGCGAGTTACATTCGAAAAATAATGAAAAATTATGGCGCCCTCGGCCGCTCAGGAGGGTGCGGATGTCGCCCAGCCCAGCCGATCTCGCGTACACGCCGGTAATGCTCCGTCGCCAGCGCTGTCGCATCATCGCCGAGCCTGAGCTGCTCCTCCATCCTCGCCAGACGTCCAGCAGACCCCATGCTCGCCCGGATGCCGGCCAGCTCGTCAAGCACCAGCTGCAGACGGTGGTTGTTCAGCTGCAGCTGGCGGTCATTTTCTTTGACCACGTGAAAGCGAGCTTCATAGTTTTCCAAGGTCGACTGGAGCCCTTCGACCTTGGCCATCCTCGCCTCCAGAGCCGAGATGCGTCGGTGAGAATCGCAGATAGCGAGCTGGTCAAACTTGCTCTCCAGCTCCATGTGGGCGCGAATGGCGGCCTGGCGATACTCGCTCCCGGACAGCCCGATAGCGTCGAGGAAAGTCGCCCCAGAGGTCGTCGGGCGATCTGACAAAGCAGGAAGATGGATCGTCAGGACAGAAAGCAAAAAGCAGAGCGGTATTCAGTGGTAGGAGGCTCACCACGGCGAGGAGATCGGGATCGGCGCGGCAAAGGAGGTCGCCCGGAGGTATCTCGCCTCCCCGAAGAGCTGCTCGGAAGATCGGCAGGCCTGCCCTGCCCGCGCTCTCCAGACCCTCGGCCGACGTAGTCGGGGTCTCCAACCCGCGGAGGAAAGTAGGGTGGCCGAGGCCTCTCCGGCTTCTTCACCGGCGGCGAAGCTTGAGATGAGCTCGTAGAGTGGTGCGGAGCCCTCGGCGCAGGAGGCGGAGGAGGTCGCGGATAGTCCGACTTCGACAGAGGCGGCGGAGGGGGCAGGCCGGTGTTCAGCGTCTGGGCAGGAGTGGCCGCCGCGGGCGGCGGCGGCGACAATGGAGCGCTCACCGGGGGTATCTTCTCGCCGCTCGCAACAGTAGAGGCCTCCGTACTCGCCTGAGGAACCTCGCGCACCGGCCCAGACGACCCGGCAGGAGTGGCCTTCGCCGACAGCTCCTTACTCACAGGCGGGGGGTCCTTCACCAAAGCCGACCCAGACGCCTTCCCCGAGCTGAGGTCTATCCTGACCGTGCGGGCGATCTTGAACGGCCTGTCGGCAGCCAGGGCAAGTAAGGGCGCCGAGCTGAGGGGGACGACATCAAGTGCCGCGTCCGCGGCAATCGGAGAATCTGCATAAGGAAAGAAGTCAGCAAAGTGGCGGCGACAACCCAGCAGGGAAGAGTTCGAGGTAGCGACCTGTCAAGGTGACCACCTCGGCCTGAGGCACCACGGATTCCTTCACGGCCGCGAGCTCCTCGGTCACTCCCGGATTCTCCAGCGGGCTGCCCCGAGTCGATCCAGGGAGGTCGTCGAGCCCTAGGTCGTTCAACACCCTCTGGGTGGTGGACGACACTACGGGATTTTCGGTCGCCGCGGCGACCTGGTGCGCCAGCGGAGGCGAGCCGACCACCGTAGTGGCGGGCTGCTTGACCTTTTTCGTCTTCTTCTTCTTCTTTGGCGGGAGCAAGGAAGTAGGATCATCCTCGCGCGGTCTTTTCGACCTGGCTATGCCGAGGAGGCCCGACAGGGCGGCGAGATTGTCCTTCAACAGCTGTTCAGCACCCGACATATTCGGCGAGCTCCAAGGACCGTCTCAAAAACGAAGCCCTCCCCCCCTATTTATAGACTACTCTACCAGCAGGCGACGATGCGAGCTGTCCAGATACTCGGCAGAGGTCCTCGCCGAATAAGCGTTGGATGATTCTTTCCGAGCTCCTACGTCGCCCAAAAAGAGCGGGGATTGTGTACAACCCATATTCGACGAGGGAGGGCCCTACCACCGCCAGGTCATCAAAAGTCAAAGTCAACAAGACAAGGTGGGGATCCAGACCAGCACCCCGGGCCGCGGAAGGTTCGGGCGAGTATGGCGAGCTCCCCAGGCCAACTCGCCAGGTGGCGACTATGGCCAGATGCTCGCCTCTTCTAGGCGAGCTCCCCAGGGAAGTCGCCAACTCGCCAGGGTGGGGGTATAAGTAAGACCCCCCCCCCCCCTCTTTGGTTTTCCCTATAAATAGGACCCCAGGGGTACGAAGGAGAGGACAAGCAATTCTCGGCCTGAGCCCTTGCGAGCCCCAGCAACTGCCCTTGACTCGTTATTGCTCAGCTCGCCTCCTTCGTACCTAGCTCGGCCAATCTGGTTGAGAAGGGGTTGCTTCTCCTAAGCAACTGGGTACGTGGTGGGACCTTCCCGCCGTAGCAACCTGGGGTCTTGTTTGCGCAATTCGTTCCTGTTTCCTGACCAGAGATCATCTTCCCGACTGGTCGACCAGTAACTTCAGGTTGCCTAGTCCGATTTCTGAGGTTGAGAATTTCTCGGATTCAACAATTACTGTACGTAAACTCCACCAAATACAGATAGTCTTCCCACTGCTTTCCGAAGTCTAGAACGCACATGTGAAACATGTCCTCAATCGTCCTGTTTACCCTCTTGTTCTGCCCATCCGTTTGTGAATGAAAGGCTGTGTGGAACTTCAACTTAGTCCCCAGCATTTTCTGCACCAACCTCCAGTCATTGGACATAAAATGCCCATCTCTATCACTCACGATGTTGCGGGGTACACCGTGTAGTCTAACAATGTTATCTACATACAGCTTTGCCAGTTTCTTCACTAAATCATCCTTCCTATGCGAAATGAAGTGCGACACTTTTGTTTACCGATCTACGACCACCCAAATGGCATCATTTTCCTTCTGCAATCTTGGCAAGCCATGCACAAAGTCCATCGAAATGTCGTCGAACTTCCACTCCGGAATAGACAAAGATTTCAAGAAACCCCTTGGCTTTTGGCACTCTGCCTTCACTAAGGCGCAAGTCTGACATTTAGCCACATATAGTGTCACATCCTTCTTGAGTCTTGTCCACCAGAACAACTTATTTAGATCTCGGTACATCTTCGTGCTCCCTGGGTGAATTGAATACTTGGTATGATGAGCCTCGTACATCAACTCTGCCCATAGATTTCCCACGTTTGGGACGCACAAACGACTGTCCTTCCTTAGCAGTCAATCTTCAACTGGAAACTGGGAATTTGACCCATCCGAACCTGTATCCAAGATCTCCTTCATGCTGCTATCCAATTCCATAGCCTGCCGAATCCGATCAGCCAGGTCATACTGAACTTCCATCCAGTTCAATAACACTTTGGCGCTAGTCTGCTTGTTAACACAATAGATGTCTAACGCCTCCAACTCCTGAATCAACCTCTCATCACGAGCCGACAACCAATTGGCTTGGGCGGGAGCCCTGCGACTCAACGCATCTGCAACTGCATTGCCTTTCCCAGGCATATAATGAATTTTGAATGTATAGTCTCCCAGTAACTCCATCCATCTCTACTATCTTATGTTAAGATCCTTTTGATCCAACAGGTATTTCAGGCTCTTGTGGTCGGTATAAATATCGACCTTTACGCCGAACAAATAGTGCCTCCGTAGCTTTAGCGCAAAAATCACGGCCGCTAACTCCAAGCCGTGGACCGGATAATTTCTTTCGTGCACTTTCAGCTGACGCGAGCCATACGCAATAACACTACCATGCAGCAGCAGCATCCAGCCCAAACCACTGCCTGAGACATCGTTGTATATCTCAAAACCTTCGGTCCCACTCGACGAACTTAGCACTAACGTCGTGGTCAACCGACTCTTCAACTCTTCAAATGCTTGCGCGCACTCCTGCGTCCATACAAACTTCTGATTTTTCCTTGTCAACGTCGTTAGAGGTAATGCTATCCGCGAGAAGTTCTCTACGAAGTGCCTGTAATAGCCAGCAAGCCCCAGAAAACTCCGGACTTCCGCTACCGAAGACAACACAGGCCACTCCCGTATCGCGACAATCTTCACCGGATCTATCGCAATCCCTTCACCACTGACTATGTGACCAAGGAACGCCACAAAGGAAAACCAGAACTCACATTTGGTGAACTTTGCGTACAGTTCGTTCCTCCTCAGCGTCTCCAAAACAAAATGCAGATGCTTGAAGTGATCTTCTTCGCACTGCGAGTACACCAATATGTCGTCAATAAAGACGATCACAAAATGGTCTAAGTACTCCCTTAACATCCTGTTCATCAGATCCATGAATACTGGTGGCGCATTAGCCAGCCCGAACTGCATGACCGTAAACTCGAAATGCATATACCTTGTGTTGAACGCTATCTTTGGGATATCGCTCTCTCTTATCCTCAGCTGATAGTAACCGGACTTAAGATCCTATTTTGAATATACTGACGACCTGACTAACTGATCGAAAAGGTCATCAATCCTTGGGATCGGGTATTTGTTCTTTTCCATTAACTTGTTCAGTTCTCTGTAGTCGATACACAGCCGCAAACTTCCGTCCTTCTTCTTAACAAAGAGGACCGGTGCGCTCCAAGGTGACGAACTTGGATGCACATAACCTTGCTCCATCAACTCTTTTAGTTGAACCTTTAGCTCCGCCATTTCCTTAGGCGCCAACCTATAAGGAGAGTGTGACACAGTTTTGGCACCTGGCACTAGCTCGATCGTGAAATCGATCTCTCGCTACGGTGGGGCTCCAGGAAGATTATACGGGAACACGTCGGGGTACTCACATAGCACTTGGATACTACCCAAAGTGGGTTTAGGCTTTACAGCCTCCACTAGCATGAAGAACAGTTCTGTGCCAGCACGAACTGCCTTGACAACCTGAAGAGCAGACATCAACGTCTTGCTCGACCCCTTCAATCCCGCAAACATTGTCTCCCACCCAGCACCCAGCTTGACCTCTTTACAATTGCAATCTATATATGTTGTTTGCTCTGAAAGACAGTCCATAACGAAGATGACGTCGAACTCTACTAGCGGCAGCAACGATGCTAGCAAGTCGAACTCCTGACTTCCAATATGAACCCTTACAACACATACTCTGTCCGTACGCATAGAACACCCATTCGGCAACAACACGTCCAATTTGTCCTTCGTCATCGAAGAAGGGACTCCGATGCGCAATATGAAACTTTCGGAAAAAAAGGAGTGCGAAGCTTTCGTATCGAATAGTGCTCTTGCCGGCCTATCGCAAATCAGAACAAAGCTTATACAAACAGTAATAAGCTAACAAGCACTAGGTAACAGTATTTAAAGCTAACTTGCTATAAATTTAAACCGTACCTGTCACCACGTCTGCTTATTTGATGGCCTCCTGCTGGCCCAAATTATAGACACTTGGTTGAGTCGGAGCATAATGGGATGCGGTTGACTCCACCGCCTTGCCATTTTCTTCATAGGTTGCTCTCTGCTTCCTCTCGAACTTTGGATGTCCGCTCCAACAGTCACGGGCAAAATGCCCCGTCTTACCACAAGTAAAACAAGCGCCCGGGGTTCGGTTGGTAGTTACCCCCGAGGCACCTGAAGAAGGGGCTGGACCCAACATCGTAGCCTTCTTATTCCACTTTCGAAAAAAATACTTTGCAGGTGGCACCTTGAACTTTGACTTCCTCCCTCCGGAGTCCTTCTTCGCATGTACATTCTTCATGTCTTTATCTAAAGACCGGGTCGTGTTGACCAAGGTCGGGAAACCCTGCATCATCGGCCCTGATAGTAGTAGTCTCAAGTCATCCGTTAGACCTTCATAGAATCGGTTGGTCTTTCTCTCCTCATCAGCGAAGGTAGCGCTCGCACACCGACCTAATCGAGTAAACTAGTGGAGATAGTCATTCACGCTACTCTCACCTTACACCAGCTTTTGGAACTCATTTTCCATTGCTATCCTCTAAGCTAAGGCGTGGTATCGAGCCAAGAACGGTCTCGAAAACTCCTCTATCGAGACATTAGTAAGCTGTCTACCCCTTAGATGGTATAGCTCCAATCCTTCGCACCATAGTCTTGCATCACCATCCAGTAAGAACGTGGCAATTGTGGTCTTCTTCCACTCTTCAGTCTCAGTAGCTATCAGCACTCTCTTAATTCTTGAGAGCCAATCCTCTGCTTGAGTTGGGGTTCCCGTCCCCGAGAACAATAGAGGATTGAAGCCCATCACGTGCTTAAGTTGTTTCTCCATTGCTCTGCTAGGCAACACTGGCTCCACTATGGTGGACTGAACCGACTATCAACCCGAAGAGGCAAGTGTACCTATCGAATTGTAGTACCAAGGTCGTATTTAAACTCGGGGCTGTCAAGTACTGCTACTCACGCTTCTACTATTATCCTACCTAAAGATTGTTGGGTTTTCAGAATTTTTAAATTAAAACTAAAGATAATTTTTTAACGAAAACTTATGATAAAAAAGCTAGCATTCGATCAATGATTCACCATGAAATGAGACGAGAGGGATAAAAATCTAGATTTAAAATTGCAAATTAAACTCGGCCGTGACGGATCCGATATTAGGAAGTAATTTCGCTAGAGCATTAAATCCCCTAAATTGTGGACGTTTTGACCGAAATCTCTTTACAAGTCAAAATTGCCTCAAGTCGCATTACCGAAGTGATCCGCACTATTGGATTTGACTTCAATCCGGAGGATTTACGTCATCCTATCTCTAGGGTTGCGTGCAACTCCTTCCTTCTTTGAGTGATCTTTCAAGCCAACGAGTCTCTCGACTTCTATGGAATGAGATCAAATGCCTACTACCGTATACCGGAAATACGGAGTCAATGCGAGAAAAATCAAAGAAGGACCGATAATAATTTAGACAAAATTAAAACTAAGAAATGAAAATAACCCTCATCTCACTTCATGGCTCCTCACGATCGAATACTAAGGAAAATTAGCTACTCATAATGGAAATTGAAATCAAAGTAAGATGAAAGAAATTCATTTTCATTACTTGCAAAAATAAAAGAGAACACAATATTTAAAAAGGACAATATTATATTAAGATAAAAAAAAGATTACAATAATGAAAAGACTACAAGAATAATGAAAAGAAAATAACAACTCACTAGCTCTCTTGCTCTCTACAACTCAACTCCAAAACTTCACTAAACTTCTTACATAAAATTGCTTACAAAAAAGTGGGTTCCTAACAAGAAGGGGAGGGGTTCCTTTTATAGGAAATGGAGAAGCTTCTAGATTAAGGGGAGACAAGGGGTGGCCGGTCATGCATGTGTGGGAGAGGTGAATGAATTGCATTTAATGATAAAGAGAGGGAAGGTTCATTGTATGCAATTTAATGGAAATAGGAATATTAAAATATCAAGGGGAATGAATGGAAGTGTGTAGAAGGGCCAAAGAGAGGGGGCCGGCCACTTCAAGGTGAGATGCATGTATGTAATTAATGAGGAGGGGAGAGATTCAATGTAAATGGAGAGGGGAAATGAAGTGGGTGGCCGGCCAAGCTTAGTGGGCTGCTTACATTGGGCTCGGGTAGCATGTAGGGGCTGCTCCTTGGGCTCGGGTAGGCTGCTTGGTTTAGGTGGGCTGCTCCAAAGTCTCGGGTAGCATGTAGGGGGCTGCATCATGATGTGGGTTGCACCATAAGTGGTCGGGCTGCTCTAGCTTGATCCATGTAGGCTCGGGTTGCATGGGCTGCATCAATAGCTGAACTTGAACCTAACAAAATAAGACAAAACATTAATTATATTATTAGATATATAAAAACAAAAGAAAACATAAATAACATAACATACTATTATAACAAAACACAAACCTTTAAACATAAACCTAAACATACAAACATGACAAAACAAAATAACATAACCAAAATACATAAAACATAAAATAGAAATAGAAATTTAATACATCATAACAAAAGACATCAAAAAAGAAATAAAACAAAATAAGCATAAATATACTTAAAACATATAATTTAAACTAGGAATTTTGCATGCTAGACTACCCCAAAAACGATTACTAAAACAAGTCATCACACTACCACCTGCTCCACTCTCCTTGGCTCCGCCGCATGGAGCGGTACTTGCTCCACAGTAGGGGCAGGTTGCTGCACCTATCTCGTAGGCTGCGCATTAATCATTGCAAACACTGCCTCCGCTACCAATCAAATGGTCTCAGCCGAAGGAGGTGTTGCCAGCGCATCATTTGGTGCGTTGCTTGCCTAAGAAACTGGACGTTCTGACGGCCCAGCATCACTCCTGGTCACTTATAATCGTACAAAACACCGATAAGAGACCAAACAACATTGCAAAAAGCACTTACAGGAAAATTCAAGTTCCTCAAACATGTGTATTTTTATTCCTAAGTGGACATTCATGGGTTCTTTTCATGTTATAACGATGACGCACACACATGTGCTCACCACCCCTTAAAGTGAATTCATCCACGAATTTATTTAAGCCTGACCGAAATAGGTAGTTTGATACCAAATTGTAACACCCCTATCCGTCTGAAGCATATAGCAGTAGGTCCAGCCAGGGCCTGACGCCATATACCACGGACAGACCGGTGAGTTACAAGATAAAACCATTCAACCAATACAAATGTCCTACACTGAGTATCTAACGGAAGCAAATTATTAAGTTGCAAATGCAAGAACCCAGCCATAAGCACGAATGTCCACTAACAAAACCAAGTAGGAATGAACTATATAATACACAAAAGTACTGGCCTTATGGACTTACAAGAGTTCACAATAATTAATCAGTGTCTTACAAACTTCAGCTCGCAGGCCGGCCACACATGATTTAAATAATTAAACAAACAAGGCCTTCAAGGGCCGGCTCAGCAACAAGGGCTTTGGCCCGCTATTTACCGCTCGGCTTCGCAGCACCTGCAAGTACAATTCGCCGCAACGATGGCAAACAAGAATAACGGTCAGCTAAAGCTGACCAAATTATAACGATTCCGCCCCCAAACTCGGGGCGGCAAAGCTCCTTCCTTGCACTTGTTAGCAAAACAAGTAATATAGTGAATAAACACAACATCACAGGTGCACGCCCACAAGGCCATACACCCCGTGCTCTCAGGGTACTTTCTCGGTGAAGCCAGTCCGAACCCGGTCCGTTCCTTGGCTCCACCACCGCCCTTAGGGAGGCAAACCTCGTGAGCATTTAGTCCTTTCAGCCACAGCCTAGACTCGTTCTCCAAATCATAGGTAAGTGCCACGTAACTTTTGGTATCTTTAACCGAAATAGATGGAGCGGGTATGGTTCCACTAGCCCGTTGCTCACCCCACCGCGGCCCTTTGGCCTTTGACGTGGGCCCAGCTTCCCCCAGTCCCAACTTTCGATAAAAAATGGTACATAGCCCCGTTATGTACCCGGTTGGCTCCCAGGCCGCCAAAATGGTAGGAATGTGTTTCCGCCCAGATTTATGGGTCCATCTTGGGGTTAATCCCCAAGATTCCCTGATGCATTCTATCGCATAGCAAAACCAAAAACAACCAAAATGCACGTAGTCTTCTCCAACTAAATATGCATAGTAAAATATCACTGATCCAGACCAACTTGTCCGGGTAGGCTTCACACACCATGCCTATGTCCATATCACGATATCGGACTCTACAATGCAAATAAGGGGGACTTTACATATCTACCCCAAGGAACACCGCAACTCACCACACACTCGCGGGAGAGAGTTTTCCCTATGCAAAAGAAGAAGAGCTTCGCATGCTAAAGATGAGAATCGTTACCCTAGTGTTTCTCCTCGGCGCCATGGAAAACTACGCGGATGAAAAGAACCGCGACGATCTTGCCTCCGCAGATCTGGGCTCGGTTTGCACTTTGGCGCTCCGAATCTCCTCCAGCGACCGGATCTCCCTCTACCTTCTTCCTCCTTGCTCTCCCTTCTCTCTAGGACTTAGAAAGAGAGTGGCTAAAGGAATATGAGAGTTTAAACCCCCAATCCCTGCCTTAACCCTAGCATGGAGAGGCTTGAGCCATTAGATCCCAAAATATGGAAACAAACGGCTGCGATTCAGCCCGAAAATAAACTTCCTGGGCCGAACACGGCTTGCGACACGCCTGTGTCCAAGGACATATAACTCATTTGCCGCCGGAACCGTCGCGTCCCGAAAAGAACATGGGCACTCGACACGCCCGTGTCAGGTTTGACACGCCCGTATCATCCAATACACGCTCATGTAGCTGGGCGTGTTCCTCCATCGACTCAGGACCAAAACGTCTAGAGCATGACACGGCCATGTGACACGCCTGTATCACATGCCGTGTGATAGACACGCCCTGGGACACGCTCGTATCCCAGGCTGTGTAGCTTCCTTAGAACGACTCGCCAAATGACCCGAGCAGGACACGGCCACTGACACGCCCGTGTCTCAGGCCTTGTGCCCTCACTCAATGATCGTTGAGTTAAAAGCGTTGAGTGCTGAGGCATCGAGTGGTTGACATGCCCTGGGACACTCCTGTGTCCCAGGTCGTGTTCACTGCCCCGACAACCGCTGACTGCAATTTCGTCGACCACGCGACGTAGCATCAAACACGCCCCTGACACGACCCTGGGACATGCCCGTTTCCTAGGCCGTATGACCTGTACCAAGGTCCAAATATGCCTCAAATGTTGCTCATTCCTCTTTTGAGTTTCTGGGCATTACAGCTTTAGGCAAAGTAGATCTAGGGTTGTTCTTCTTGACATTCTTCTTTATTAGGAAGAAGACCTAACCAGAGCTATGTAGAACTCTTTCTTGCTCCTTAAAAAAACTTCTGAGAGATCTAGCTTCAGTTGTCACATAATGCGCTGCTTCTTGACCATTTTATAATTTAGCGAATTCATGCAGTCTCTTGTTCGATTGCCCTAACTTTTCTTTTTATACACTTTACGTTTTTCAAAGGTCGTTTGACTAGAAAAAGTCTTTTCATAGTCTGGGCAAAAATAGGATAATCTGACATCACTTTATGCGTCACTGTCAAATTTGAAATCATGTCAAGTATGTGTGCTCAATGGTAATATTAATCTCGTCAAGGCAGTATTGTTTTGAAAATACTTCTTTCAAAACAATTCTTCCCTTAGGTGCTGAAAGCGGCTTCTCAGCGATATCGACTTGAAGCATACCACGATCAAGCTGATACTGTGGAGAACAATATACCAAACTCAATAATATTTTCCTTTAGTATTGGAGCTTGCTTCTTCTCATGCGTTGGGACGATACCGTCTTGAAGCACTCCTCGTTCTGTACGATAGGGTTGAGAACACTTCATCTATCTAAACGATATTGCTCCATATGCACTTACTCTTCTCTAAATCTGTTTCAGAGACAACAAATATTTCATGCATTGATAAAAAAACAGATATACCATCAAATACAATATGCACTTATCATTGCAAGAGATGTCTCTTCAAATCCTAGAATATTTTGTGCAATATTACCAACACCCCCATCATGTTCGCCAAGGTTCGAAGGTCCTACCTTCACACCACATCTTAGGATAGCCTGTATTACGATGGCCTCGACCTCTCACTACCCCGAATCGAAGGTCCTCCCATCGCCCTCATAGTAGGTTGCGATATGGTCAGGGTTTCATTCCTAAAAATAATGGTTATGGATCAAAGGTATGTTCTTCGACCCCTATAGTTCCCGTCAAAGACAAGAAAACCTGCATCACAGTGGCCTCAACCTCTACCCCAACTCGAACGCCAGCCCTTTGCCGCGTAGTAGGTTGCAACATCTTTAGGGTCTCTTCCCCATGCCGCCGACTTATAAAGACAAACAAAGTCATAGAGCTAATGCCATAAGAGCTAAGTTACTACACAAGCAATATTTCAAACCAGAAAATTCACAAACAATATTGCAAAGTGCAAAAAGCATCCGAAAGTGCTATAATAGCAAACAAAGGAACTACAAAATACAAAGTTATAGTGTACAAACACCACTAAAAGAGCAAATGTACAATGATAAAACAAAGGATGAACTACTCCTCACCCACAATATCCACATCAGAATCAGAACTCTCCTCCTTAGAAAGATCATATATGATGAGGCCCGTTACATCGCAACTACGTGCTTGCGCCACCATCCGATAAGTCTTCTCAATCCCTTGCTTGAAGACTATCTCCCACTCATCCTCCTTCCGGGGCTCCACCTCCATTGTCCAAACATCTTTACAAATCTCCTCAGAAAGAATACAACGATCCCACATATATTCAAAAGAGTCCTTGTAATTAGAAACTCATGCAACCTTCAGCTCAGCAATCCACTCGTGTAAAGAAAGACACTCCACTTCAGTCCTCAAAGACCCCAGCTCGGCCTCCAGGTAAAACAAATCCCCATGCACGCTTTCTATATGTTGCACCATCTTCTCCACGAGAGCCATCTCTATCCGAAGCTCCACTCGTAACTGCTCTAGCTCCACTAGCAGGTCAGACTCAATTTGCTAGAAGTGGGACAAGTCTTGGTCCCGCCTCTCCATCAGAAAGAGAGATCTTTTCTCCCCAAAGCTCCCCCCAAAGTGCTAAATATTTGACCTTTAGGCTCGCGTAATGGTCATTCCACATAAGGGCGATGTTAGGCATGACACTGATCCGCGACAAAAAAAAACAAGTTAGTTTCATTCCAAAATAACAAATAAATCAATATAGAATGATGCACTTACTACATTGTCCATCACTCCCAATAAGGAAGACATGTACTTTGCCTTAGCCATTAGCGGCATAGGAGTCCCCTCAGGAGGTTCCAAGGGAATAGAAGAGCCCAAAACATCAAAGTAAGGATCAGCAGACGCCCATCAACTCTGAACCTCCATTAAGCCGCCCCGTCAAAGCACTCTCTTACCAGAGAAGAATTTCAAGAATCATGGACCAAACCACAGTCCTAGAACACCAGTTTTATCTTCTACCCGTAGTCCAAGGGCATGGCAGCAGCACGCTCAGGATCAGTAGAAATCCTACACAAGAGCAAATGCTTCTCCTCCACAAACACCGAGATAGCAAACAAAGGGTTCGCTAACGTGTGAGGCTCGATGAAGTCCAGCAACGGCGTAAACTCTCGCTCGTGCACCTTCATATGGTGGCAACATTTGGGAAGTCACTTCCAAAGCTTTGGTAAGCCCCATGAGTTCCTAACATAAACCAACAAAGAGTTCACATGGCAGCAGTTTGCACGGTTCTGAAATTCGAGCTAATATTTTGTACTATTGACCTCGATACGCCCGCCTCTGCCAGTACACACCTCACACCATCTTTAAAAAGGACAAAGAAATATCTCGAGCAATACTCCCCGAAGAGGGCAATCATCCACATAATGTGCATCATCCCGGTAGGAGTAAAATGGGATACTGGAACGCCGCAATGCTTCAAGATATCAACCACCTCCTCATGCAGCGTCAAGCGGAACACGGACCTCAGTGTCGACTTGCATAAGGTCATCCAGTCCGTCAAAGGATTCTGCACTCGCACCTCAATATGCAGGATTTTTATCTCCAACCCGGTAGGTATGTCGAACTGCTCCTTCGATACGTCAATCTACTCAGCAATGAGTGAAGAACGCAACCGCATTGATTGACCTTGCATATAGCGCCTCAGGGACTGAAACAGACACACGTCAAAACTTAGTAAAGACAAAAAGCTCAAAAATATTGTCAAAGCATGTATAAATATCCTCGAGAGAACAAAACTCCGAGCAATGACCCACGCGAGATAAAGGGGCAGACCATACATGCAAGTTACAAAAGCACATGCGTAATGCTGCTCGCAATCATATTGCACGCAGGTGCACCCCCGGGTGCGCAGCGCGTAGGTGTGCCTCGTACGCACCGTACGCGCTCTCCTTGTGCTCAGGTGCGCCCCAAGAGCGTAATGCCTGTGATGCACGCCATGCGAGCGGGCGTTCACTGCGTAAGGGTGCGCCCTGCTCGCGGGTTGACCCGTACGCGCCCCATGTGCGCTGGTATGACCCGTACACTCAGGTATGCCTCGCGCCTTGCTTCCTTCCACGCCTCACCTTAGCACCTTCGCTGCTTTTGCCAGTTCCTTTCCGCGCCCATTCATTTTCCACCACAATAGTCGCTGCAATTCATTTATGAACGAAAAACTCCCCGCTCTCCTCTCACTCCTGCTCTAGACTTCGAGGACTTTGGAGGAAAATGATTGAGTCATCCTCAATTTATAAGAACCCAGGCTGTAAATAGCCGGCATTCCTATATTCCCTGCCACTTAAATTAGAAGTTATGGAAAAATCTACATGCGCGCGATCCGCGCGCGTGATCCAAGCACAATTTGCTTGCCAACCTCCCCATGCGATTCCTCCACCGCACCAGATGCCGGTGGCCGGTCGCTCGATCGGTCACCGCTACTTTGGACGTTGCCCGGCGGTCGCACCCCCCATACGTGCACCCATGGGGGGTAATAGACGTCTGGCCTCCGCAAGGTCGGTGCCCACTCGGCCTCAGCTCGATCGGCTTCCGCTCGACCGGCCTCCGCGAGACCTGCCCTAGCTTGACCTCCGCGAGACCGGCCCCAGCGCATCCTATGCCTGACTAGCCTCTGTGAGGCCTCGTCTATCCTCCACCATCCGATCTTCCCCGGGCAATCTCCTCTGCCCGATGTGTGGGTAACCACCAGCACAACGACCAACGTAATCACCCATTATGCATGAGTGCAAATAGTCGAAATTATGTTGGTTTACGCATAGAAGAATATTATAAAAAATACTCGTTCCAAACTATACTAAATTGGTCTGCAAAAAGTAAATATGGTGGTTATGATCTGCGGATAACCGCGTAGGCACCATAATCATTCCTGGGACCTATAAATAGGACCTCATTCTCTTCTTCATTCTCACCCTTTTTTCCTCCTCACCTTCTCCCCCTAGGCGCCCGAGCTCTCTAGAGATCTTCTTCGCCTCCTTCAAAGATCTTCGAGCATCTTTAGGATCCTTCAAAATCCATCGTTCTCCTACGTGAAAAGCAATTTGCAAGCTTCGCAGACCGCACTCAGAGTGTGTTTCACTCAGCATTCATAGTAAGTCCAGCATTCAGCACCTGCCAGTCGACCGCAAGCATTCTCTTCTCTAGCCTACGACCACAAGGAGAAGACCACCAAGACTCCAGAGCGTGCTCGTCCTCTACTGCATGCAAAGACAAATATTTAGCTTCGTGAGCGGTGGTCTGTCACCATCCATACGCGTCACTCTCTTACCCCTGTCAAGTAGTAACGATGAGCGGCTTGTCACACTCGAACTCTCTCAAAAGCTTTGTATACAAACAATAAATATTGATGTTCGGTTGGCACAACAATGGCAGCGTGGTTTTTCACCACTTTCTAAGGTTTTCCACATAAAAAACCCTTTTTGCCTACTATCTCTTTCTTCTGTGACTGTTTGCGCGCTCGACCGCTCCAGTGCTAAGACGGTCCAATTTAGTTCGGCCTGCCAAGAGCCTCAAGCGACCCCCAACATATATATTTATATATATAAACAGATCATATAATTCCATCAGTTTTTTTTTGTAAAATATAATAGGATTATGCCCAATCTGGTACTTATAATAAATGTAAAATACGAAAGCTTCATATTCCTTCAATTTGATAAGATTAAAATTAATCATTTTCACCCCATAAGAAAGTTGATCTATAGCAAAAAAAAGAGTATGTCGGACCATCTTTGAGGACCGTTTTTTCACAAACAGGGGCTCAGTTGACCTGATTTAAAAACTTGGGATGCCGGAGGTATCCTTTTCATCGGGCATCATTACATGCGAATGAGAGTGACATATAGTTATGTGTGAAAACGATGATACCCAAGAAACTGTGTAGAATAAAAAATGAATGCCCAATTCTCTCCAAACAAACGTACACCGAGTATTTTGAACTCTTCATCACATACGTTCAGTCCTATATATGCCAATATGTATATCCAGGTTATACAACTCCTCAAGTAAGATGGCTCCCAAGAATACCTTTGGAGTTTTTCTTCTGTTCTGCCTCATTCTGTTGCTGCTTTCTGTAGAATCACGCTGGACTTCTTTAGGCACACATGAAAAATACTTCAGTTCATTGCGGAGAACCAAAGCTAGCATCCACAATACCATTCTACCTGATTTTGAGATGAGAAATTACACTCAAACTTTGGATCATTTCAACTTTGGGCCAAATAGCTATGATACTTTTCTGCAGAGGTATGCCATGAACTTCAAGTACTGGGGAGGAGCAAACACCAGCTCGCCCATATTCGTCTACATTGGTGACGAGGAGGAACTTTTCATCGATAAGTTTACTACCGATTTTCTGGTCACCAACGCCCCTCACTTCAAATCTCTTTTGGTGTTCATAGAGGTGAGCATCATTTATTTATTCATAAGTGAAGTAATTACTTTGGTGTAATGTTAAATTAGGCTAATCATTTATTCATTTTTTTTGTCTATTCTATATAAAAAATGAGCGATGAGAAGTGTTGGAATCAAAGTATTTTTGATGTGATATTTATGTTTGCTAAACAGCATAGGTATTATGGAGAATCCAACCCATTTGGTTCAATGGAGGAGGCGTATAAAAACTCTAGCACTCTTCAGTATTTAAGTTCAGAACAAGCACTTGCAGATTGTGCCCAGTTGATTACCGATTTAAAAAAGAATTTGTCTGCGGAAAATTCTCCTGTAATTGTTGTTGGAGGATCTTATGGTGGAAGTAAGTCAATTACTATGTCAATTCAACGTATTAATTTACATAATATTTTTTGAAGTAGTTTATGACATTTGTATTATTTTCCATCAGTGCTTGCAGCCTGGCTTCGATTGAAATATCCACATATAACCATTGGAGCCTTGGCTTCATCGGCTCCCATCCTCTACTTCGATGACATCACCCCGCATAACGGATATTGTAGCGTTGTCTCGCGTGATTTTAGAGTAAGTAACAAGAATTCCCTATTAATTTTAGGGAATAATGTATTTGATTTTTCTATAAAATAAAATTTTGAGTTGTGATTTTCCATTAATTTGATAGGAGAGCAGTGAGAGTTGCTACAGGACTATCAAAAATTCATGGCATGGCATTATGAAAACTGCAACACAGTATGAGGGGTTGACTGCATTGAGTCAAATGTTCAATACGTGCAGGTTTGCTCGCTCCTATGAATATAAAATTAAGCATTGCCTTTATGCGTACCTTCTCAAAACTAACATTTGTGATTTTTTGCTTAATTTTGACCGATATGACAGGCCTTTGACCTCAGTTGAAGAGCTCACTAATGTTTTGGAACACATTTATTTTGTAAGAGCACAATACAATGATCCCTCGTCTAATCTAGTGAATGAGCTTTGTGAAGCAATTGATAAAGATTCACATGAAATTAATCCTCTAAGAAGGATAGCATATGGAGTCAAAGCAATACATGGCTTTTCTAGGTGCCTGAATGTGTGGAGTGTGGAGGAAATGAATGAATTTGACAGACTTTTTGGATGGAGATGGCAGGTGTTTCTTTTGATTAGTGTTTTTGACTTATAATTCGTATATAGGTCATTGTAGATATTTATTAATTTCGTAAATTTTTTGTCTATGACCACCAATTAACTCGATCGAGTAGGAGTAGCAGCCCAACCCATGATTTTTATGGCGCAACACTCAAGCCCATCTGGCGCTTAATACAGGGTTTTGTACTGTCATTTGTTTAAAGAGGAATGGTTATTGCATTTTTTGTAAGTTTGGGCTTATAAATCAGTTGGGCAAGCATTTGTCCTACAATATCATTAATCAACTTTAAATGTATAAACACATATATATAGGTACCTTTCAATATTTTTATACATTTTTTTTCAATCCTAAATTTGATTTTTTTTTTTCATTTTTCAATTTTAGTCATGCACGGAGATGGTGATGCCAATAGGTTGTACCGGCAAGGAGCAAATGTTTGAGGCATCGCCTTTCAATTACACAGATTACATGTCGCGGTGCAAAACATTGTTTAATGTGCTTCCAAGGCCTCATTGGATAACCACGGAATATGGTGGTCGTGTACGTTTCTATTCTCCCTCCCATATTATTTTTTTCTCGAAATATTTTAATTTCCCACTACAATTCTTAACTACATAATTATATATTTCCATTTTATAATCGCATTTGTTTTCTCATTGTATTTTGACGTGATTGAGAAATTGGAGGCATGTGATTTTAAAAAACATAGTATTTCAAATAATATATTTTATTATCTACGTTCAATAATATTTGTTCAACAAATTATGCAGAATATTAAAGAAGTTCTAAAAGACTTTGGAAGCAACGTGATATTCTCCAATGGTCTTAGAGATCCCTACAGTAGTGGAGGGTAACTACAGTATTTAACATAATTATTGTTTGCACTGAACTATTATTTGATTTTGATTTGATGATCGAATGCCCTATCTTTCAATATATTTTTGGGTATTAATACTATTGCAGGGTCTTGCAAAACATATCCAGCACTATAGTGGCTGTAACAACAACAAAAGGTATTCCATCCGTATCTGTTTGCGCACGCATGGGCGCATAAATATAATTCCAGCAGATAATATTTGTTATGTTTTTAAATGATATATTAACAATTACAATTTACAACTATACACACACACACATAGGGTCTCATTGCCTGGATATAGCGGAGAGGGATGTTTCCGATCCAGATTGGCTAATCTCGCAGAGGAATATGGAAGTTCAAATTTTGGACAGTTGGATTGCGAAATATAATTCGCAGAATTACAAAAGTTGAAACAAGAGAAGAGCAATATCAACTTGGAGCTACAGTGATTTGTCGTAATAAAGGAAATGAAGGAAATTGTGAGACATTTGAATCATTCTCTACTAAATCTTGTTAAAGCATGTATGAAATATCTTTCTATCCACAAGCCAAACAAATAAAAGTGCAAATGAGTGGACTTCAACTTGAATTTGTTATTTTTAATATCAAATCAAATAAGTGATATATATATATATATATACAAGCAGTCGTGCACGGGGGACCCCGTGCGGACAACATTCATCGTGGATGCGACATTCGTCGAGGGTGCGACATTGGTCGAGGGTGCGACATGGGTCGAGGGTGCGACATTTGTCGAGGGTGCGACATGGGTCGAGGGTGCGACATTTGTCGAGGGTGCGACATTTGTCGAGGGTGCGACACTTGTCGAGGGAGCGACATTTGACTGAGACGGCAACATTGGTCATGGGTGCGACATTTGTCGAGGGGGCGACATTTGTCGTGGGGGCAACATTTGCCGTGGGGGCGACATTTGTCGTGGGGGCGACATTTGTCACGGGCGGCGACATTTGTCCAAAGCGGCGACATTGGTCGTGAGCGACAACATTGGTCGTGGGTTGTATCATTGGTCATGGGCGGCGTCATTGGTCGTGGGTTGCATCATTGGTTGTGGGTTGCATAATTGGTCGTGGGTGGCGTCATTGGTCGTGGGTTACGTCATTGGTCGTGGGTTGCGACAATAGTTGTGGACAACAACAATTATCCGCTAAAAGCGGTGCATCTTTAATCAATCAAATAACAATTTGTGAGGTAACATAGAAGACATAAAAATGTAGACAATACCAAACAAACATGGATATAAAGCTTACATTTAACCAAAAAACTATAATTTTAGCATATATAAAGCTTGCATTTAACCAAGAGAGAAGAAACTTTTAGATATGAATCATGTGATTGAAGAATGGAACCCAACTATCTTATCTATGGTCTTAACCAAAGGTACTATACTTTTAGTGGATATAAAGCTTGCATTCAGCATATAAGCATTCAACTGAAAATGTGAGAAATTTCATAAAGCACTCAAACTGGCTCTCTTTTACTACAACTGCAGTCTTTTGGCACCATTAAACTCATAAAGTGATGGCCTAAAATAAATAAAGTAAAATGTCATTACCTAGTTACTCTATAACTGAAACTTCCTCTGTGGACTCTTGCACTCCTTCAAGTGGGACATCCTTTTGTGTATTTGTGTATCTGTGAGCAAATGCCTCGCTTTGTGAAGGAGTGTTGAAGATTGATTAAAAGATTAACTCAATAAGAAATAAAACCAACAGTACCTTTGAAATATGCATTGGTGTGCAATTTTCCAAAGAAGTGTAGAACATGATCCGTGCCGAATAGAACAACATAAATGAGAAGGAAACGCGAGTTGCCTAATTTATGCACTATGGAGCCGACATAAATGAGAAAGGAATGCAATGGAATGAATCTAAGCTACAGTTTGTATGTTGATAAAAACAAAAAAAAATCAAAGATATCGGAACAGATATGAGTGAAGAAAACATGGATAAGCATAAAAGTGCTCGAAAATAATTACATCTGAAATGGACAAATTTGACTTCAGGGTTAAAATATTTTAATATTTAATGGACAACAAAAATAATGAATACACTAAGAGGAAAATAATAAGATAAAATGTACCTAATTAACTGAGTTGGCTGCAGTTTTTGGACCAATCCTGGTCCTCTAATACAGTCAATCACACTTTGAACCTACAATGAAGAATAAATATCACTTCAAATATTCTTCGTGAATGATATAGCTTCTCAAGCGAAGTCTTTTGTGGGAATTTCAACGAAAAGATTGTGTGCATGGGAAATTAGACAACAAAAAGTATCATGCAATTAAATGTGATTTTAGTTAATGGGAGCAGAAAGGTAAACCAGAAAAAATATGGCATGAACAAAATAGCATAGCAAAGAAAGCACAAAATAATCAACGGTTATACACGAAACTCTGTAATGAATGATTAGGGTATTTGTGAGCTTTTTTCTTGCTTGAATAAAGATGTTGTGAGGCCATGCCGAGAGTGAGACTATTGGTCGTAGGGGGCGACATTGGTCGTAGGGGGCAACATTTATTTATCTTGCTCACATGGTTTTATCAGATGATTTTATTGCGAAGGAATGGACTACTAAAATGAAATGCATGGATAAATTGGATTAGTTTTTATATGGTGGGAGTGAAAAGCATGAACGCAAAGAAGGTTATGTTGGCATAATAAAGAAATAAGGAGCACGCAAACTACAAAAATAAGTCATAATATCGTGGGCATGTGAAACAACAATGGAGAAAATTGATCATTGCAGAAACAATCTCAAGGAGAAACAATCTCAAGCAAAAACTACAAAAGATCAGTTAAGAAAATGACTATTGTGAAACCTACATTATGAGCAGTGATCACCTAAATTTTGTTTCCAGCTGGCCTCTTCATCATTTTTAAATTTTAGTGGCTAGAAAACTACATTAATTCTATCAAAATTGGAGCAAAACAAATTGGGGATTTAGCTCAAACTAAGCAAAAAATATCTAAGAAATAAACCGTGGGAGATGTCGGTGAAGGAGTGCAACTGCAGATGCTTTCATCATAATGCAGGTGCTTTGAGTAATACATTGAAGTAATAGGCTGAAAGAAAACTACATTAATTCAATCAAAATTGGAGCAAAACAAATTGGGGATTAAGCTCAAACTAAGAAAAAATATCTAAGAAATAAATTGCGGGAGATGTTGGTGAAGGAGTGCAACTGCAGGTGCTTTCATCCTACTGCGGGTGCTTTAAGTAATACATTGAAGTAATAGGCTGAAAGATAAATCAAATGCAGGTGATTTCATCAATAACAGCAGTAAGGGAATATTTTAGGGCGAGAGGCTGCAGGCTCGCAGCTCCAGAAGCATAAATGGAGTGTTTCACAAAAGTAATGTAGCAAATTGGGAACAAATATTCAAATGAAAATAATCAAAGTGGATTATAATGCAGTCTCACCAAATGCACGTGATTTCATCACAACACAGAACAAAACATGATCACAAAACAGAACAAAAACAAAGTTAGGTTTATTCAAAATATGAAAGAAAACAAAAACTTATTTGATCTCAGTGCTTAGCTAATCAATTTTTGCTCTCCTCTCCTTTGTTATGACGCAAATTTTTGTGCAAAATTGCTTGGGTGAAAGGAAAAAGGAATTAAAAAACCTCTTGGCTCACTCGTCAACATTACTATAATAGTTTGCTCTCATTTTTTTGTTGAGTTACAGAGGATAAACAGATTGTGAGCATGTGAAAGAGAATTAGCTTACTAAACTAAAGATGTGTCTATGAAAGAGTGATTGAGAAGCTTAATACTTACAGTTGAGACCATAAAACTTTTATCAATTGGATTATCAATAACAGCAGTAAGGGAATATTTTAGGGCGAGAGGCTGCAGTCTTGCAGCTCCAGAAGCATAAATGGAGTGTTTCACAAAAGAAATTTAGCAAATTGGGAGCAAATATTCAAATGAAAATAATCAAAGTGGATTATAATGCAGTCTCACATCTGAATCTGATTTACATTCTGATTCAGGGTAACAAATTGGTAAGGAGGCAAAATGTTCATCTTCAAATGAAAGTAATCAAGTGGGAGCAAATTGAAAATTGAACTGTGAAAGTGCCAAAATTATACCTGAAGGCGGTGCAAGTCTTCGTCAAAATAGCAAGACTTCGTAAGGAGGCAAAATGCCCAGGGTTAAATATGCTGCTGAAAAAGTATGACACCCTAAAAATCAAAATAGCAAGATGGAGTTTGAGAGAAATCTAATCTAGGTTAGAAGAATAAGAAAAAACAAAAACTAACAACGAATGAACACAGTGAGCACCTGAATGTCAAACACGTGCAACTGCGGGAATGAGTGCAATTGCGGGCAGGAGATTTAGGTTTTTCTTCAAAACTCTTGAAGCAAGACAGTTTTGCTGGAATGAAGCAACTGCGGGAATGACGTACATCCGGTGTTGCTGCCTGGAGTGCGATGGGATCGCGGGTAGGAGATGAGCAAAAGCCGTCGCCAGAGGAAGGTGCTGCTGCGATGGGATCGTGGGTAGGAGATTCGGGTTGCGGAGTAGCCTTCTTCTTGGAGTGTAATGGGATCGCGGAGTAGGCAGAGGAAGGCGCAAAAGGATACCGGCGCGATAGAGGATTTAGGGCAAAGGAAAGGAGAAGGGAGCGGGAGGAAAAAAAACTGTAATGCTAAAATCTTACGGGAAGCAGCCAATAAGGCCGATCTGTGGCCCTTTGATTGTTAAGATCGTGTGGTGTGGAAAATCTGTTTCGTGGCCTTTTATTATAAATGATCCTTTGCCTTTGATTTTTTTTGATCAAACGGTGGATATTGTTGGCGGGAAGCAGCCAAAAAGCAAGGGCAATTTGGGGTTTATTAATGTTACACCGTAGCTGAGGGTAATTTGGGCAACTTGAATGTTACACCAAAACTAAAAACCTCTTTGCTTATAGTATAAAGATATATATATATATACTAGTGCCCGACACGGGGCTCCGCCCCAATGACTATGTGTCACAGTACCTTGCCCGTGACGGCGGGCTTCGCCTGCACCTGGCTGCGCCCGCCCCGCGTGGCCATAGCCCGCCCCGCGTGGCCATAGCCCGCCCCGCGTGGCCATAGCCCGCCCCGCGGCGAGCTGCGCCCTTGGAGGAGGGCACCGCTTATATTTAAAAAACCTGCTTATATTTAAATATTATTATAATATTTATATAATATTTAAAAAAATATTTTAGAAAACAGTGGGGGATTTAATAGCGGGATTAAATCCCGCCTAACTTAGGCGGGATTAACTCCCGCCTGCTTAGGCGGGAGTTAATCCCGCCGGCTTAGGCGGGAGTTAATCCCGCCTGTTAGCATGCGGGAGTTAATCCCGCCTGCTTAGGCGAGAGTCAATCCCGCCTGTTAGTAGGCGGGAGTTAATCCCGCCTGTTAGCAGGCGGGAGTTAATCCCGCCTGTTAGCAGGCGGGAGTTAATCCCGCCTGTTAGCAGGCGGGAGTTAATCCCGCCTAAGTTAGGCGGGAGTTAATCCCGCCTAAGTTAGGCGGGATTTTATCCTGCCTGCTTAGGCGGGATTAATCCCGCCTAATTAATCCCGCCTGGGATTTAATCTCAGGCGGGATTTAGTCTCACACCGGCAGTTTTATTTGGCGTTTCGGGTATATATAGGTTTGCCTCCTTAATGTTGTTACTGCGGGTCCGGAACTGGCGGGTCGGTGGGTTAGCTAAGCAGGCATGCGGCCCTATGCTTTGCTGTTCTTGTTGACGAGCTTATATTTGCAGGATTTTGGGCTTGATTTTGTAGCCCGCATATTGGACTGGGCTGATGGGTTGTAGGGTGCTCTACAAAATATGTAAATTTGAGAGGCCCTATATAGGTTTATGAGACCTAAGAAAAAGTATGAACGGTCATGATTCGTTATTGCGATCAACGGTTGCGATCAAATGTTTGGTTTATATTCAACGGTCGTGATCTGATTCTGATACTTCTTTATAATAGATAAAGATATATATATATATATATACCACTATAAAAGAAATATAAATTTATGAGTTCGAAATTCAAAAAGCCGTCTGATCATGCTTTGATAATTTATCAGCCGTCGGATTGTTTTATTATTAGAAAATTAAAAAATATAGGGCTCCTAAAGCTAGAGAGAGGGGGAGAGAGAAAAAGAGAGGAGAAAGGGAGAAAGATTAGTTGTTGTAAGTCAAAACGCACATTTATTTACAAAATAAAAATTGCAATCGTGATTAATATTTTTTACGGTCATTTTGAGTACTCATATGTATATGTTGCGGGCACGGCCGTCGGGGGCGGGCGAAGCCCGCCGTCGACGGGCGGGTACTGTCCATTTGGCCGTAGGGGTGGAGCCCCGTGTCGAGCACTCGCCGTGGGTGGCGGGCGAAGCCCGCCATCGCCGGGCGGGTACTGTGGCGCTTAGCCCTCGGGACGGAGGCCCGTGCCTGTCACTCGTGTGTGTGTAGGCGAGGATTCGATCCCCCGCCACCTTGATAAGGCCCTTTCAACACAGGGCTCATCACCAACTGAGCTTATGAAACGTATAAAATTAATTTCCAATGCACTAAACTAGTAATCATTAAGTTCTTATCATTAATTATAGAAGAAACGCTTTGTTTATAAGTGTGGAGGACCTATATTCAAGCCATGAAAACCACCACTACTAATGAAGGGGAAGATTGTGAACAACATGCTTTAAATCCAGAAAAAATCTGAATGATTCAAACTGTGAAGATGGAACTAATGAGGAGATACGGAGAAGTAGCAGAAGTGGGAAGTCATGAGACTCGTACCTCAATCTGTAGCACTCGAATATTTCAGAACTCACGCTGCAGCACTCGAACTGGCGGGAGAATGTTGTCGATGCAGCGCTCAAACAGGGAAATCATAAAGCCGGGATTGGGGAAGAAAGAACCGAGCATGGAAAAGGCTTTTTAGTAGCCTTGCTTTCGGCGGACTTGAAGTGGATTAAATTCCCAGAAGATGCGCGATGTTGAGGGATATGCGCGGGAATTAGTAAATGACCCATTAATTATCGTTTTTGAAATAAAGAGATGATTTTTTGAGGGTATTTTAGACCTCAAAATGTTACACCATGAACACTTTTGCCTTTGCTTATAGTATAAAGATATATAGAAATAGGGGTGATATTTAGTACAGGCAAGTGTACTGTACGGGCATGCGGGCGGCTGATAATAATCGCATTTTTTGGCTTTGTTTCCTGCAGCTCAAATTTAATGAATTATATAAATGCAACTCGAATTATATATAAATTCGATTATATAATTTTTAAATGAATTATATAAAATTATATAAATGCAACTCAAATTTATATAAATCAGATTATCACTATATATATATATATATATATATATATATATATATATATATATATATATGCAATTTGTAAGGGAAAAAAGCACCAAAAAATGATATTTGTAAAAGAAGAGAGATTGGGGAACTTTATAGGCACCCAAATATAATGATACGGTCGGCCATGGCGGACGCTCCGGACACCGACCGCCATCCATTCACCGGCGTGCATGTGGCGAATTGAGGGTGGTCGGGGGACCGGCGAGCCCTCCATGGCCGGCCGCTGAAAGTCTTAAAGTTCAAGGTAGCTTACAACCTAGGGGGGGTGAATAGGTTGTCTCAATATTATTATTGTTTTTTTTTTGAATTTCCTTTAGTACTTAGTGTGTTGACAGTAATTAGCTTTCAAGTACCTATACAAAGAAAATCACACAGAAAAGCACACACAGATTTATAGTGGTTCCCCAACTTATGGGTACATCCACTCTCCTCCCACCTTGCCAACTTCTTGTTAGTCAAGTCACTTCTTCAAATCACTGCTCCAAAGAGCTTACGCCTCAGATCCCTCAGGACCTCTGAGCCTCCTCCAAGACTTACAACTCAGCCACAAGGGCCTACAACTCAGTGATCAGCAGATCACCTATCTCGGGACAAAGACCCTACACTCAGGCTGGGAGGACAGCCCTACCTCAGATCCACTAGGGATCTTACTGCTCAGGCACAGTTTCTTACAACTCAGTGAGAATGACTCACCTACCTCAGACTTGAACCCAAGTCCTAAAGCTTAGATCTAGTAGGATCCTACAACTTAGAGAGTTTAACTCCCCTACACCTCAAACAAGATTGCCCTACCTCAGGATTAGCAAGCCCAACACTCAGATCCAATTGGATCCTACAAGGAGAAAGGTGATTTAATTTATTTGACACATAAATGTTTTTCTGTGTAAACAACTAGGGCTGAGATGTCTCCGCACTATCGAACTACACAATAGTAGGAAGAAGTTTTGCCCGTGCTGGAAGAGTTTCAGAATGAAGATTTTGATCTTGCTGAAGAAGAAGATGAACCGCTGGATCTCGAGTTCTTCAATCAGCCAACTGAGCCCACTGGAGAATGATAGCTTTACTCACTTTCTCTATCAAAAATCTTTTTGATTATGACGTAGCAGATGAGGATTGTTGGATCCCTAGTTTGGATTTGGGCTACGTTCACTAATTAAGCTATTGACCCTCCTTGTATAGCCTAGGGTCGAATTGTTAGGTCTCGATCAGTCTGATTAGGTTAGACGAACTTTGATCCAGCCCTCAGAAGATTTCAGAGATCCAGACTTAGAAGAAATGCAGTTTTAAAGAGTTTAGAGAATCAGTTAGAAATTTTTTGAATTCAGCTCGACGATCGTCGATCTCAGATCGACGAACTCAGAGTTTCCACTCTGAGATGAGCTCGACGAAGACGATTTCTCAGCTCGACGAACTTTGAGTTCAGGTCGACGAAATCTGTCCTGAGTTCGACGATTTCTGTCTGTATCATATTTGGCATTTTCTCTGTCATTTTGATTTAAATTGGCATTATTCTAAGGCAGTAATTCTCTGATAATTAATGCTTATATTCTCAAGAATATAGTCGTTGCTTGGCACCATTAATTATGGATTTCACATAGTAGATTACTTGACTTATTGGCTGAGACAGTTGAGGGAATACATTAAAGACAAAGTCCAACCGTTCTCTCCCAAGGATTACAACATTAAATTCAGGATCTTTTTCAAATTCAAATGGCAGAAATCCTTCATACCGATAATTAACATTGAATTCTAATTTATATTAATCTCACTATGACTATTTAGATAAAGATACATTGGAGTGTTAAATTGATGAAAAGATGAAAGTTAGGAGCATTCACATGAAACTACTTTTGCATTGAATCAAATCTATTTAATCATGTAATAGCAACATTATCAAATACATTGTAATGTATGGGTAAATCATTCATTAAATTCTCTCTCGAGCAATTCAAAATCTAATATAAGTGAGTAAACTTTCTCTCGAACAGTTTACAATACTCAAATTTTCACTAAGTACGTTACCCTAAATATTACACAAACTTATGAAAGGTTATCTCTAACATATCCTAAAATCATTTATACATATCAAAATTTTACAATTAACATATCTCTCGATCATGAAAATTGCGGTGTAAACAAACATAACTCCTAATTATGAAATTATTAACATCATTTCAAACATCCAATTTCTCAATCTAAAGGTTTGAAATTCATGAATAACAAAAGTTAAATTCATATTTAGGATAATCATTTTTGTTCCAAGAAGTATATATGCATAAACTACCACAAATTTGAGGAAAACAATGCGATGCATGATTAAACAAATTTTTCAAATACAAAGTTCATGTAAAATTATGAAATAAGAAAAGTTAAATTACCAAAATAAGATCAAAATTAAGAAGATACAATGAAGGATTAAAGGCATACAAAAGAATCCTCTTAAATTATCCTTCTCTTGGGTGCTCCACTTTTGTCCTCCAGAAAAGCTCCAATGCAAATGGATCCAAAAGTGCAGAATAAAATTTTCTCCAGGTTTTTATAGTCTCATCGCAAACATGGTCAAACACGGGTTCCGATACGGCCGTGTTGCAGGTCGTGTCGGCAGTTCCAGGGAGGTTCCACACGAGCAGACGTGTTTGGTCATGGGCCGTGTTAGATGACACGGGTACTGACACGGCCGTGTCGTAGAACACGGCCGTGTTGTTCTTCATGTTCTTCAGACACGGGTAGGCTGGATTTAATTCTTCAATTTGTCCCGAAAAGGACACGGTCTGGACATACGGGCGTGTTCCGACCCGTGTGGTGCTTTGAGTCTTCCTTCATTAAATCGTTTCAGCTAGGATAGAACACGGGTAGGCATACAGGCGTGTTCCTACCCGTGTTTGACCAATTCTTCTCCTGTGATCAGCCCTGTTGGTCCCGTCAACTCTCCTGTTTGCTCCAAGACTTTTAGATCCACTAGTTAGTCGTACCTGCATTAGAGAAATGACGTAGTAAGTGGGGAGTTCAATACATAAAATAGTAAAAACTCTAAACTATGCTCTACTATTCATGACAATACCAATTCTAAACTATTTTGCGCAATTACTTGAGTAAAGAGGTAGAAAATAGCGGACATGATTACAATTATGATAGTAAAAATCTACCATAATTGTACTCATCAACAACACCTTTTATTTTCCACTATAAAAAGGCTTTCTAACTCCCTTCAAAAGTTATCACCTGGTTGACAAGTCTCCTAATCAAAAGACTTGGATTGGTTTTTGGGCACCTGATCAAAAGCTCAAAGGGTTGTGAGATCTACCTAGAAATAGATCTTGTGGTGACAGGGCACCTGAGAAAAAATCTGTTGGTGGCAGGGCACCTGATCAAAAACCTGTTAGTGGATTCCTATCAGGATGGTAGAAGAGTGGATGTACCCAGTTGGGGAACCACTATAACTTTCTTATATTATCTAGTTGTTCTTTTCTTTATTTTTGCTGAGCTAGTTTCTCTTTATATATATATATATATATATATATATATATATATATATATATATATATATATAGATATATATATATATTGCAATCACTTATTTTAATTCCACTATAAAAACTAATTAAGTTTTAAATTACTCCATTCACCCTTCTCTAGAGTAAGTCAAATCTATCCCCTCACTTTCAATTGGTATCAGAGGGTGTGTTTCATTTGATTTCACCAGATAATACCTGAACCAAAAGTTCCTTGATAGATCCTAACATCTCTAGTGTCTCTCTTATATCATGGCACAAAATAAATAATATTCAAGCACCAGACCTCCAGTCTGCAATCTAAATAAGTTTGCAATCTGGAAGACAAGAATAAGATTATATATGAACTCTATTGATGAAGATATCTACAATTCCATTTTGACAGATCCTCCAAGTCAAGAGGCTACTACTTCAACAAGTACAAATGCTGTTCCACCACCTGAGTGGACTGATGCTCAAAAGAAGGCAAAGATTGTTGATGCAAAGACCATGAACATTTTGGCACAAACCATGTCAGATGACATTTTCTAGAAGGTGGGTGAATGCACTTCAACAAAGGCCATTTGGGACTCTCTAAACCAAATGGTTGCAGGATCAGCTGATGAGAGAAAGGACAGAAGATCCCATCTCATCTCTCAGTATGAAAATTTCAAGAAAGATGAGTCTGAGTCAGTAGCTGACATGTACAACAGACTTAGCTTAATTGTAAATGAGCTGAAGAACCTAGATAAAAGTATCCCACTGACTAAGATAAATGATAAGATTCTCATGTGCTTACCCAGCTCATTGGACTCCAGGATCTGGTCAATCAAAGAGGCCAGAAACCTAAATGAGATATCTACTGAGGCTCTTCTAGGCAAGCTCAAATCCTATGAGCAGCTGATAAAAACTAGAGAAGCAGCTGAGAAGAAGACCTCCTCATCAGGAAGAAAGGAGAAAAATATTGCCTTCAAGGCATCTGAAGAACCAGAAGCTCCCTCAGTAAATGAAGAGCTCCTAAGCTTGCTGGCCAAAAGATTCTATAAGATGGCCAGGAAAGATTTTAGAAGGAAGTCATCAAGACAAGATGACAAACCAAGATTTGACAAAACTCCTACCAAGGAAATTGTCTGTCTTGGGTGCAGAAAATCTGGGCACATTCTTCCAGAGTGTCCAAAAAATCTGAATAAGGAGAAAAAAAGAAAAAAAAGACTTTAGAAAGAAGTACAACAAGACCTCCTCAAGCAAGCACAAGAGGAAGGAGAAAGATTTTACCTAGAGTGAAACAGAAGAAGAATCTTCATCTTCCAGCTCCAGTGAAGATGATGAAGAAGATAAAGCAAAGGAAGCTTGCTTGATGGCTATCAATGCATCAGACAGCTTTTTAGAAGCTGAAAATTCAGAGAATGAAGACTCTGGATCTGAAGAGGATCAGATAATATCCTCATTTGATTTTAATTCTGATCACTTCAAAACTGAATTTAAATTATTATGTAATGATCTAATAAAATATGAGAAGGAAATCAAACTTATCAGAGATAAATTAACTGAACATGAAAACTTATTAGCGGAAAACATTGAAGTAAAAGATAAATTAGTTACAGCTTCAGAAGAAATTAAAGCCATAAAATTTAAACTAAATGAGGCTAAGTAATTTGAAAAATCCATAAATGGGAGAAGCATCAAATTGATGGACATCACAAGCACTGTGAATGCCAGGCTTAATGGCAAGCTGAGATTAGCTGCTTCATCAATTTAACCTCATTTGATTCAGAAAATAGTCTCATATGTAACGTCCTAATTCGCACTAGGCCCCTCGTGCGCGCTTTTGAGTCATGAGAGAGACGATTTGGGCTCAGGGAAGAGAAATCGCCAATCCAGAGTAGGACACGGGTAGAGACACGGGCGTGTCCATACATGTGTGGTGCTCTGGTACTCGGGTTAGGAATTCGTGGAAATTCCAGAGAAAGACACGGGTAGTGACACGGGCGTGTTCATACCCGTGTGTATGATGACACGGGTCTAAGCACGGGCGCGTCCCCTACCGTATGCATAACTGGCAATCGCAGATCGTGAGTCCCGAGTAGGACACGGGTAGGAACATGGGCATGTCCCTACCCGTGTACTATGTCCCAAGTGTGTCTCGAGTAGGACATGGGTAATGACACGGGCATGTCCCTACCCGTGTGAATATCTCCAGGAAGCCGGCGTGTCTCCCGAGCAGGACACGGGTACGAACACAGCCAGGAACACGACCGTGTCATTTTGACACGTGTAGTGAACACGGGCGTGTCCCAACCCGTGTTTGTCTGCACACGACGCTATAACCATCGCCGCCGCTTCACCCGAGCGTGACACGGGTAGGAACACGGGCGTATTCCTACCCGTGTTGGTCCTATTTATATAGATTTGGTCTGTTTTCTTCCTCTTCCAAGCCTTCTTTTCTATGGATAAACTGTTGGAGGAGGGAAGGGGGTTCTGGAATCAACTATACTCTGTGGAGAGCCGACGCCGCCGAGGAGAAGAGGATGCCGCCGTGAAGGGTCACGCGATCCATGGCCGGAAACAGCGGAAACGCAGGAAATAAGGTGAGTTTCCTCCCCTCTCCCTTGGTGCTAGATCTATAGTTAATCCTGTACAACCCCATATTCGCTGGGTGGGACCTAGAGGCACAACGGTCGGGGGTGGGCCAGCCTCGGGCTAGCTTAGGCCTGGAGACCAGAAGAGCTTCCCGCCCAGGAATAGGAGAGATCCCGCCCCCGACCAGAGGTGGGCGAGAAGGCGTTGAGTGGTCCCAACGCCGCGTTGAGTGAGCTCCACTCACTCAATGCCGGGGTCAGCAGCAAGGACATTGAGTGAGCTCCACTCACTCAACGCCACGTCCAGCGGAAAGGGCGTTGAGTGAGCTCCACTGACTAAGCGTCGGGGTCAGCAGCAAGGGCATTGAGTGAGCTCCACTCACTCAACGCCACGTCCAGCGGTAAGGGCGTTGAGTGAGCTCCACTCACTCAGCGTCGGGGTCAGCAGCAAGGGCGTTGAGTGAGCTCCACTCACTCAACGCCACGTCTATCGGAAAGGGCGTTGAGTGAGCTCCTACTCACTCAGCATCGGGGTTATCAGCAAGGGCGTTGAGTGAGCTCCACTCACTCAACGCCATGTCCAGTGGAAAGGGCGTTGAGTGAGCTCCACTCACTCAACGTCGTGGTCAGCAGCAAGGGCGTTGAGTGGGCTCCACTCACGCAGCGCCGCGTCCAGCGACAGGGTCAAGATTAGAGGAGCTCCCGCCTAGTGGGAGCTCCTGCCTGGCGAGGGGCGAAAGCGTTCACCCTCGGTCAGCCGGGACCCGCTCTCGGCAGGGTCGGCGAGGAGGATTGAACCGGCGAGAAGGCGGGGGCTGGCTCAACGTGAGACTTTGACACTTCTTTTTAGCTCCCGCCAAAGGAAGGCGAGAGGGTTCTCGGCATAGAGCTCTCGCCGAGTGTGGCCCAGGCTCAGGGTAAAATGTCTTAATTGCCCTCGGGTAAAATTACCCTTATACCCTCAGGGGCTGCTTTTAGCACTTCTCAAACAGCGGGATTTGGCTATTGGCAGACCAGCCAAAGGTATTTCAGTAACTTCAGGTCAGCAAAAGGTTATAAATAGACCCATAAGGGCTCCTTAGAAAGCACTCTCATTTTTCTCTGAATCTCCAGTGCTTTCTAAGGAGCTCCTAGCCCAGCTTTTTGCTTTGGAGGGGAAGCTCTCAGAGATCTTCCGGGTGTGATGTGGGACCTCCCTACTTAGGCTTTGGGTCAGTCCTAGGGTGTTAGCTACCAGTCGAGGGGCAGGGCTTGAGAGAAGTAGGTGGTAGCTGTACCCCTGTTTTGAACATTCGTTTAGGTTAATTTTGGCTACAACAGTTCTGGTGCGGTGAGCGTGGAAGGAAGCCGGTGCAAGAAAGCCTTGAGTTTGGTCCCATGACTGGAGGTGAAAGTGAAGGATCTGGCTCAGGAGGATCCCCAACCCGGGGAGAAGAAGTGACAAGGAAGATGCTAGAGGACTTCAGGCGGGAAGTCCTACAGACAATCAGTTTGGCCTTTTCGGCAAGAAGTGAGTGGGCGACACCTCAGGTTCCAGTAGAGGTTGTCTCGCTATTGGGCGAGAACGCCCCAGGGCAGCGCCCCGGGAAGGAGGTCCTAGTGGAGGTTGGCGAGAGGGACGTGGCCGCATGGGAGATTTTCCCAGGCCAACGTCCCGGAAAGGAGATTCCGACAGACTTGGACAAGAGGGAGGCGGTAGTGCGGGAGTTATTCCCTGGGCACGGTCTCGCGGATCGTTCCAGCCAGCCGAGGTCGCGAGATGTGCCCTCTCGCCAGGTAGGAGGTGAGACCCCCTTCAGCGAGCTCATCGTCTCAGCCCCGGTCCCAGAGGGGTTCCGGGAGCCGGACATGTCCTACTACTCAGGTAAGGATGATCTGGTGCAGTATGTTCAGTGGTTCGAGGATGTAGTCTCAATCTGGCAGATGACAGATGCCTTCAAGTGTCGGCTGTTTGCCATCACATTGAAGGAGAAGGCCAGGGACTAGTTCCACCAGTTGCTAGCAAACTCAATCTACAGCTACGAGGATCTACGTTAGGGTTTCTTGTTGAGGTTATCGACATCGAAGAAGAGAAAGAAGGAGGCAGAGTGCCTATTCGCGGTGAGGCAGAAGCAGGACGAGACGCTGGGTCATTACGTCGACCGGTTTCAGGAAGAGATCCTCCTTGTCCAGGAGGTCCTGGGGTACGCGCTGATGCTCGCTTTTACCCTGGGGCTGAGACTAGGTTTATTTAGCATGGAGCTGAAGAGAGTTCCCCCCCCCCCCTCTCGTTTGAAGAGCTTATGGAGAGGGCGGCGAAAGATATCGACTTCGAGAGGGCGAACCCGGCGTTTGCCAGGAAGCTGGCCAGGTTGGCAGAGGATGATAAGGAACCAGCAGCAGAAAAGCAGAGGGAGCAAAGGGAAGAAATAAGGAGAGAAGAGCCCCGAGGGCAGCGGCAACAGCAGGGATGGGGAGCCTGGGAGCCGAACAACCGATTGGGTTGGAGGCCTCAGGAGGGTCGCCCCCAAGGCCAAGGAGGAGGTGTTCAAGGAAGAGACAATCTTCGGGAATCGAGAAGGTTTGACCAGCAGGCGTGGAGGCAGGGATCGAGGGGTCACTTCCCACCACTACAAGAAGCGATGGTGGTCGGTAGAGGAAGAGGAGGAGGAGGAAGAAGAGTCCGGGGAGTTAGGAGAAGAGGGGGAGGAGAAGGAAGGGGGCAGGGTGGCGTTACCCTTTTGTGACTTCCATCAGGAGGAGGGTCATACGACGGCCACCTGCCCGGAGTTTCTAGAGGTGAGGGAAACCAGAGGAGTTGGGAGACAGGATCCGCCGGTGAGGATCGTGAAAGTGCAGCAGGGAGGGGAGGATGATAGATGTGAGGCTCGGGTAGACGTGGGGACCCGAGGAGGGATCGGAGTGATCCACGGAGGGGTAGGGATTGAGGCAACCCGTAAGGGAAGCTTGTAGACCATGTTCCGCAGAGGGGTCTCCTCGAACTCCCTAGCTCCCCCTCCGGAAGAAAAAATCCTCTTTTCATCCGCGGATATGTCGGATAATGAGGACCCTTTCTGCGATGCTCTGGTGATTCAGGCGGCGGTGGAGAACTTTACAATTTCTAGGATACTGGTAGACAATGGGAGCTCGGTGAACGTCATCTTCAAGAGAGCCTTCGATGAGATGAAGGTCGAGGGGAAGAGGGTCCTAGCCTCAGATGGACCGTTGTTCGGGTTTTCTGGAGAAAGGAAAGAGGTGGAAGGAGGAGTAGGACTACATGTAAAACTGGGGGGGCATGTCACGGAACTGTAGGTTCGTGATAGTGGACGCCCCAAGTATTTACAACGCCATCTTCGGGCGTCCCCTCATCAGCGCCATTCGCTGCGTCCCCTCCTCATTTCATCAATGTCTCAAGTTCAATAACGGAGGGGTGCAGGTCAGGATCAGGGGGGATCCAAAGGTGGCAAGACAATGCTATGTGACGGCAGTTAACACTGTGACTTGGATGGCGGAGGCAGAAGAGCTGGAGAGGGAGCTAGCAGAGCAGGAGGAGATGAGTCCGGAGGTAGAGGAGCAAGTGGTAAGAGAAGCCGAGAAGGAGACCCAGAGGGGGGAGAAAGTTGAGCCACAACAAGAGGAGAGCCTGGAGGAGACAATGGAGATAGAGGAGGAGCTAGCCGTTAGAGTTGAACAAGAGGGTTTGGAGGAATTGATGGATGAAGAGGAGGGCCAAGTTGCGAGAGTTTGGCAGGAGGCCCTGAGGGGTGTGGAGATTCATCAGCTCCAGGAGGAGAAGCCGGAGGAGGCGATGGAGGCTGAAGGAGGGGAGGAGTTGGAGTTCGAGGAAGAAGCAAGGGTTGGCTGGGAGCAATCGCGGTTGGAGACGGCCAAAGAAGTGGTTGAGATGGAGGTCTCCACCAGAGCAGGGCAGGTGCAGAGGGTGCGGATCAGTGGGGGCCTAAGTCTCGAGGACTAGGAGCAGATGAGAGCTTGCATCCAGAACAACGTCGACATCTTCGCCTAGAGCGTGGCGGACATGTCGGGCATTGACGCGGATGTGGCCTGTCATCGCCTGAACTTGGACCCCCGAACTCGTCCCATACGCCAAAAGATGAGGGCCATCACCACCAAGCTGGAGGAGCCCATCCGCGAGGAGATCAGAAAGCTCTTGGAGGCGGGCTTCATCTCGAAGGTCCAGTACCCAGGCTGGATCTCCAATGTGGTAATTGTTAAGAAAGGGGGAGGGAAGTGGCACATGTGTATTGACTTCTCTTTATTAAATAAATCGTGCCCCAAGGATTGCTACCCTCTGCCTCGAATCGACGCGTTGTTGACTCAGCCGTCGGTTTTTCTGTTATGAGTTTTCTTGATGCTTTTTCAGGTTATCACTAGATTCGCATGCACCACCCCCCCCCCCCCCCCGACGTCAAAGACGTCTCCTTCATCACTAGGGAAGGATGTTTCATCTATAAGATGATGCCCTTTGGGCTGAACAAAACACAGGAGCCACATACCAGCGCATGATGGATCGAGTCTTCCAGGGGCAGAGAGGGAGAAACTTGGAAGTCTATGTCGATGACCTGATGGTGAAAAGCAAGTGTGTGGGCTCACACCTGCGGGACCTCGAAGAGACCTTCGCCACCCTACGAAGGTTCAAGATGAGGCTGAATCCCTTGAAGTGTGTCTTCGGGGCCAGCCGCGGGAAGTTTCATTGACATCTCTTGACTCCGGTAGGGGTGGAGCCAAACCCGGATAAGGTAAAGGTCATCCTAGACCCGAAATCACCTCGAAATGCCAAGGAGGTCCAATGCTTGGCGGGCAAGCTGGCTGGACTAAGTAGGTTCCTTTCTCGGTCTGGAGACAAATGCTCATCGTTATTCAAAGTGTTAAGGGGTAACTAGAGATTCGAGTGGACAGCCGAGTGTGAGGAAGCCTTCCAAGGACTGAAGAGACAGCTCTCCCAGGCTCCCCTACTTCAAAGCCCAAAAGAAGGGGTGGACTTAGCCCTATATCTCGGGGTGGGAGTGGAAGCCATGAGATCTGTTCTAGTCAGGGAAGAGGGGAAGAAGCATCTACCCATCTACTATGTAAGCCGGATCTTGAGGAAGCCGGAGCTCCGTTACCCCATCCTCGAAAAGCTAGTGTATGCTCTGATCATTTCGGCAAGAAAACTTCGGCCATACTTCCAAGCGCACACGATCAGGGTGGTAACCGACCATCCTCTCCGCAAGATCTTTGAAGGGGTAGAGCACTCGGGGAGGCTGGATTAGTGGTCCATTGAGCTGAGCGAGTTCAACATCTCTTTTGTCCCAAGGCTCTCGATTAAGGCGCAAGCAGTGGCGGATTTCCTGGCAGACTATATTGTTGAAGTCAGGGAAGAGGAGTCGCGGCAGCAGGGGGGTGGAAGGTGATGGTTGATGGGGCCTCAGGAAAGCATTCCACGGGAGGAGGAGTGGTGTTGATAAGCCCCCAGGGGGTAGCTATAGAACAGGCGGTGGCCTATCACTTTCCGGTGTCCAATAATCAGGCAGAGTACGAAGCCGTGATAGCCGTTCTTCGTTTGGCAAAGGAGCTTGGGATCCAGGATGTGGAGGTCTTCATGGAATCGATGGTGGTGGCATCGCAGATTCGAGGAGAGTTTGAGGCTCAGGAACCTACCCTCATAAAGTACCTATCAAAGGTAAGGACAATCATCATAGGCTTCCGATCGTTCTCAATTCAGCACGTTCCTCGGGAGGAGAGTGTGGCTGCCAACCAATTGGCAAAGTTCGGGCCTCAGGGAGGAGGGACCTTAACCGAACTGTTTCGACCAGCGATCGAAGAAGGGGAGCTGATGGAGATAGGCCGGCGACCCTCGTGGGTGGACCCACTGGTGACCTTCCTATCAACCGGCAAACTGACAGAATAAGTAAAAGATGCAAGAAGTTTCAAGCGTAAGGCAGCTCACTACCTGATGTTGGAAGGGGGGTTACATCGTAAGATGTTGTCGAGACTCCTAGCCAGGTGTGTGACCGAGGAAGAAGTCCCGAAGATACTTGGGGAGATACATTCAGGAGAGTGTGGCAGTCACTCGTGGGGAAGGACTCTAGAGGCAATGGTGGTCAGGCAGGGGTACTTCTGGCAGACCCTGAGGAAGGATGTGACGGAATTCGCGAGGAGATATAAAAAGTGCCAGCTGTACGCCCCCCTCCATCTCTTGCCCGCTCAAAGACTAAGGAGCATAACGTCACCATGGCCTTTTGCCATTTGGGGAGTAGACTTAGTAGGGCCTTTTCCTCCCGTCAATGGACAGAGGAGGTTCCTCTTGGTAATGATTGATTACTTCTCCAAGTGGCTGGAGATCAAGGCTCTAGCCAAGGTCACTTTCCAGGTCATCAGGAACTTTGTTTGGGGAGAAATCATATGCAGGAATGGGCTACCCTGAGCGATAGTGACAGATAACGGTTCTAAGTTTGCTAGTGAGGAGTTCATCAGCTTCTGCACCCAGCTGGGGATAGACCTCAGGTTTGCCTCTGTCCATCACCCCCAGAGCAATGGCCAGGTGGAAGCGGCAAATAAGATTATTGTGAATTTGCTCAAGAAGAAGGTGGAGAACCTGAGGGAGAACTGGGTAGAGCAGCTCCCCTCCATCCTGTGGGCCTTACAAACGATCCCGAACACGGCCACCGGTGAGACCCCCTTCAAGCTCTCTCATGGGTGCGAGGCTGTCCTCCCAATATAGTTCGAGGTTCGGTCTTCGCGGGTCACGACTGCAGGTGAAGGAGATGAGGCTTGGAGATTGGGAAACGAAGAAGAGTTGCGCCTCTCGCTAGACATGGTAGTGGAGCTGCGGGATGTTGCATCCATTAGGCAGGAAGAGACCAAGCGGTGAATGGCCAAGTACTTCGATAAATATGTTAGAATCAAGCAATTCGCCGAAGGGGACTTAGTGTTGAAAAAGGTTGATGTGGCAGGGAAGTCGGCCCCTGTTGGCAAGCTCAACCCCAGCTAGGAAGGACCTTACATAGTAAAGGAGGTTCTGGAAAACGGGGGTTACTACCTCCAGGATGTGGAGGGGAGGACCTTGAGCCACACCTGGAGCGGTGATGATCTAAACACTTTTACCCGTGAGGGAAAAAGGGGATTGTACTATTGTAGTCAAATATTATCATTTCGAAATATTGTCATACCAAAATGCTATCAGGACATGCTTCTTGCTTTGATCTAATATCTGCTTTCTCATCTTAATGATAGGATAGGTCTAGCTTGAAAATTCTTCATCAAAACCCCGAGCTCGGCTCATCCCCAGGTAGACCCACTGCGCAGGGTCTCATCTAGCTGGAAGGTCCGAAGGCTCGCCTGTGGGGGAGAGGACATATGTTTGGAAATCTTCAACAACACCCCAAGCTCGGCTCGACCCCAGTAGACCCGCTGCGCAGGCTCTCATCTAGCTGTCAGGTCCGAAGGCTCGCCTTTGGGGGAGAGGTTTGGTTCTGAGATCTTCATCAACACCCCGAGCTCAGCTCGACCCCAGGCAGACCCGCTGCGCAGGCTCTCATCTAGCTGGCAGGTCCGAAGGCTCGCCTGTGGGGGAGAGGACTTATGTTTGGAAATCTTCATCAACACCCCGAGCTCGGCTCGGCCCCAGGTAGACCCGTTGTGCAGGCTCTCATCTAGCTTGCAGGTCCGAAGGCTCGCCTATGGGGGAGAGGACTTATGTTTGGAAATCTTCATCAACACCCCTAGCTCGGCTCGGCCCCAGGTAGACCCACTGCGTAGGCTCTCATCTAGCTGGCAGATCCGAAGGCTCGCCTGTGGGGGAGAAGACTTATGTTTGGAAATCTTCATCAACACCTCGAGCTCGGCTCAGCCCTAGGTAGACCCGCTGCGCAGGCTATCATCTAGCTGGCAGGTCTGAAGGCTCGCCTGTGGGGGAGAGGTTTGGTTTTGAGATCTTCATCAACACCCCGAGCTCGGCTCGGCCCAAGGTAGACCCGCTGCGCAGGCTTTCATCTACCTGGAAGGTCTGAAGGCTCGCCTATGGGGGAGAGGACTTATGTTTGGAAATCTTCATCAAAACCCCGAGCTCAGCTCGGCCCCAAGTAGACCCGCTGCACAGGCTCTCATCTATCTGGCAGGTTCGAAGTCTCGTATGTGGGGGAGAGGACTTATTTTTGGAAATCTTCATCAACACCCCGAGCTCGGCTCTGCCCCAGGTAGACCCGCTGCGCAGGCTCTCATCTAGCTGGTAGGTCTTAAGGCTCGCCTGTGCGGGAGAGGTTTGGTTCTGAGATCTTCATCAACACCCCGAGCTCGGCTCTGCCCCAGGTAGACCCACTACGCAGGCTCTCATCTTGCTGGCAGGTCCGAAGGCTCGCCTGTGGGGGATAGGTTTTGTTTTTTGAAGTGTTTCGACATGGCGGTTCTAGGCTAGGCAAAAGACACCCTGAAGACAGACCCAAAAGGGTCTCGGCCAAGAGAGGTCCCGGCCAAGAGAGGTCTCGACCAGGAGAGGTCTCGGTCGGGAAATCCCAGCTGGGGGATCTCGCCAAATGAAGTTCCTAGCGGGTCTAGGCAAGGAGACCCGATCGATTGCGCAAGGCGAGGAGGGGCGGTCTTCCCTTAAAAGGCCTATGAACGACGCTCACGACAAATGGTTCTCGACAGAAGGAGATCAAACGGCGAATGGCCAAGTATTTCGACAAGCATATCAGGATCAAGCAGTTCGCCGAAGGAGATTTGGTGCTGAAAAAGGTTTACGCGGCGGGAAGGTCGGCTTCCGTGGGCAAGCTCAACCCAAATTGGGAAGGGCCTTACATTGTAAAGGAGGTCCTTGGAACAGGAGGTTACTACCTCCAGGATGTTGATGGAAGAACTTTGAGCCATACCTGGAGCGGTGATGATCTAAAGCGCTTCTACCCGTAAGAGGGGGAAGGTGATTGCATTAATACTTTCGAGTGCTATCATAATATATCCCTTACCTTTGATCCATTGTCTACTCTTTTATCTTAAAGTTAGAATAGGGTTTGAAAAATTCATCGACACCCCGAGCTCGGCTCGGCCCCAGGTAGACCCGCTATGCAGGCTCTCATCTAGCTGGCAGGTCCGAAGGCTCGCCTGTGGGGGAGAGGTTTGGTTTTGAGATCTTCATCAACACCCCGAGCCCGGCTTGGCCCTAGGTAGACCCGCTGCGCAGGCTCTAATCTAGCTGGCAGGTCCGAAGGCTCGCCTATGGGGGAGAGGACTTATGTTTGGAAATCTTCATCAACACCCCGAGCTCGGCTCCGCCCCAGGTAGACCCGCTGCGCAGGCTCTCATCTTACTGACAGATCTGAAGGCTCGCCTGTGGGGGAGAGGTTTGGTTTTAAGATCTTCATCAACACCCCGAGCTCGACTCGGCCCCAGGTAGAGCCGCTGCGTAGGCTTTCATCTAGCTTGCAGGTCCGAAGGCTCGCCTGTGTGTGTGGGGGGGGGGGGGGTTGGTTTTGAGATCTTCATCAATACCCCGAGCTCGGCTCAGCCCCAGGTATACCCGCTGTGCAGACTCTCAACTAGCTGGCAGGTCCGAAGGCTCGCCTGTGGGGGAGAGGACTTATGTTCGGAAATCTTCATCGACACCCCGAGCTCGGCTCGGCCCCAAGTAGACCCGCTGCGCAGGCTCTCATCTGGCTTGCAGGTGCGAAGGCTCGCCTATGGGGGAGAGGACTTATGTTCGGAAATCTTCAAGTGACACCCTGAGCTCGGCTCGGCCCCAGGTAGACCCGCTTCGCAGGCTCTCATCTAGCCGGCAGGTCCGAAGGCTCGCCTATGGGGGATAGGTTTAGTGTTTAGAAATGTTTCGACACGGATGTTCTAGGCTAGGAAAAAAAAACACCCTAAAGACAGACCCAAAAGGGTCGCGGCTAGGAGAGGTCTCGGCCAAGAGAGGTTTCAGCCAGGGGAGGTCTCGGCCAGGAGATCCTTGCTGAGGGATCTCGCCAAACGAAGTTCCCGGCGGGCCTCTGCAAGGAGACCGATCGTTCGCGCAGGGTAAGGAGGGGTGGTCTTCCCTAATCCTATGAATGACACTCATCACAAATGGTTCTCGGTAGAAGGCGGGAGCGACGTGTCAGGGCCTTAGGCTCTCGGCAAATTCTCACCTATCGGCCGCTAAGAGAGACTATCCTAGAGGGAGTCGGGGGCCCCGGGCGAAAACACTCTTGAACAGCATTCGTTTTTTAACAGTTAGAAAAAAGGGGGGAGGAGAGAGGGGAGCAAAGTTACATTTACATTATAAACTGCTCATAATATTACAAAAATGGGAGCCTCTCGCTCATTACAAACGAAAAAAGGAAAAGAGGAAAATGACCCATCAAGGAGACGCATTATACCCACTCGAGCTACCGCTTGAGCTCTCGCGGGGGATCTCGCCTGAATCCTCCCCGGGTGTCTCGCAAGCAGCCTTGTCGGCAGTGTAGTAGGTTGCGGGACATCCGTGGGCAGGGAGTCGGGTGCGCCTGGAGGCTTCGGGATGGGCTCGAACAGCCAGGGAAAAAGCTGGGGAGCGGTGACGATCTTGCCACCCTGGTTCAAGCATCCCACGTCTCGCAACATCTCTAGGGTCAGCTTGACCGTTTCTTGGGCGTTGGCCTGCAGGAGCTTGTCAATATCGTATTCCGAGAAGTGGCGACTCCTCGGCCTCTCGTCCAGTGTGGGGGGAGGCGAAACCATAGCCGTTTCCGCGAGCTAGAGGTGGTCCTTTAGCAGGACGTTCTCGTATCTTAGCTCGGTCAGCTCCACGCGAAGAGCCACATTCTGAGCAGAATCCTGCAGAAGGGAGAAACAAATAAACAGACGTCTCGTGGATTACAGAGGCGAGAGCGAGTGCTTAAAAAGATCTCGCTTACCTCCTCCGTGGGGCGCAAGGAAAGGCGTTCCATAGCGTCCGCCAGCTGTGCCTTCAGAACCGCTGCCTGGGCCACCGCCCGGTCCCGCGCCTTCAGCATCTCGCCAAAGTTACGGTCAATGGTGATGCTCCAGTGTGTACACATATGTGCAAGCTCAAACCCACGCATCATGGCCCGGATAGAGTCAAAGGCCAGAAGCCGTGTGGGTAGCTGATCATAAAGGCCGGCGTACTCCCGACTGTAAAGGCCGTAGCCCAGCGCGAAGGCCTCGCTGGTGACATCGTCACGCTCTGCCTCAGCTTGGGAGCAGCGTCGAGAGGGACACTCGGTTGGCCTCCGGGTCCCATTATAGCAGGGGGTTCCCTTCCGCATCAAGGCACTTCACGCCGAGACCGAAATTACTGTGCCCCTATGGCGCCACCTTGGACGGAGACCGAGTGGAGGTATCGGCAGCCGCCCCCTCACCACCAGCCCCGCTTGCGGCTGGAGGGTTCTTGGCAGAGGCCCCGCCATTATTCTTGGAAGTAAGTGTCATCTCGCTGGCCACCTGCAGAACCTCTTCGAAGGACCGACCTGGCGCTAGAAGTCGGGCGGGAATAGTCGTCACGGATTTCCCTTTGCCGGCGGCAGTTGGCCTTGGTCTTTTCAGCGGCTGGGACGAAAAGGCGTCGGGCTTTCGCTTCCCGACGCTAATTGAAGGAGGCGGGGCTGGTTTGTCCCGGTAAGCCTGGGCCGCAGACTGCGCGAAGGCCAGCGAATCTCTCGCAGCCTGACCCTCGGTACCCTGAGTCTCGTCAAAGGGTTGGCGCAGAGGAACTTCTCTCTCTCCTGCAGGGGCAGCAACGGAATATGTTGAAGTTTAGGACGTGAGTATCAGGTTGAAGACGAGACCATACCTTCACCGGGAGGCACGGGAGGGAGAGAGTCGACGTCCCGCCGGAGGAATTGTACGTCAAACTCCTTCGTCCCGAAGAACTCTAGAATGGCACTCTCACGCGATCCCAGGGTAGGCGGCGTCCTCATACTGAACGTGCGCAAGAGGAACGCTGCCAAAATCGCCAAAACCGAAGATAAACTTCTCGCCCCAATGATGATGCTTGTTGGCGAGACCGGTTGTCTTGAGCAGCTGCCCAGAGAAGAGTACTACCCCTCCCTTCGCGCGGAAGGTGAATAGTTTTCGAAAGATCGGGAGGTTGAACTCGATCTTCTCCGATCGCATGTAGCAGATGAACGCTACAAGGATGGCGACTGAGTTTTGGTTCAGCTGGGCGGGAACAACACCGTAGTAACGGAGTGCCTGAAGCATCTCTGGCCAGAGGGGAAGGCGAAATCCCACCTCGAAGTGTTCGAGGGGGATGGCGAGCTCCCCCTTTCTCATGCTGTTTACCATGTCTCGATTGTCGGGAGCTCTCGTGGTGAAGTCGGCGGGAATGTACTAGGAAGTCATCCGTTGGTACTCTTCAGGGGTTAGGCGACAAGTGGGGAATTGATGTTTTCGGAACACTTCCGTGCAATGGGAACGTCCCTCGTTCTCGCTTGGCATTTTGTGGGGAGGATTGAAGATGAAAGGAACAGGAGAGAACAAGGGAAGAGGGCGGAAGAAAGGGGGGAGTTCTCGGCAAGCCACGAAAGCAATAAGGAGAGGAAAGGAGGTTCCGGATCGGAGAAATAAATGCGTTTAGTGACTTCTCTATTTATAGGAAATCAGGGTATTGATGTCTTTTCTAAAAAAGAGATAAAAATAGCGGCGGTAGTACAGGCCCCAGGTCGGCGACGCCTCGGGTTCTGGTTCGGGACGACAACGACTGACCTAGGGTTCAGACTCGTACAAAACATTTCGAAACAGCCATGCAGAGCGTAAAGGAAAACCAAAGCAGGGATCGCTCTCGTCGGGCGAGAGCCAAAAAGGACAAATAATAAAATCATAAGTGAGCTGTTCGAAATATAAAAAAAGAAAAACGGGGTACATTGCGAGAAGGGAAGGCCGAGAGGCGAGAAGGGGCGAGATTTCTTCAAGTCAATACGGTTCCGAGCGCCATCGTCCTCGCTCCCGCCGTCTGGTCCTCGGGGGCGCCGACGGGTTGTAGTAGGAAGACAGGGTGGTGCACCCTAGGTTGATCCGACGGGCTTGGTCTCGAATCTGCGCGATGCATCTCCCAGGAGAAGACTCGATGGAAGGCCCACCAGGCCGCCCCGTCTCGCCGAAAAAATAGTCGTGCTCGAGGGCCACCAGCCTCTGTTCCAACATCTCGCAGAATTCCATTTCCTCAGTGGCGCGGGCCCGCTCTCGCTGTACAAGCTTTGACAGAAGGACAACAGTCTTTTTCCCTCGTTCTTTCGTGCTCCCAGCGCCGCTCGCAAGGTCCTCCATCTCGCTAGATGAAGGAAGGAGGGAACTCTCGCCATCCTCTTCCTCTCCGCCTTCATCATCGTCTTCATCGGCCCCCTTTCGCGAGTCCGGATTCTCTGAAAAATAAAAAGTGGTGGTTACGGCGAGGGCTGAATAAGAGCTACGATAATGCTTCGCTTACCCGCAGTGTGATGAGAACCACTGGCCGGCGGCTGGCGAGAAGGCTCGAGTCCCCCCTCAGTCCCATAGAGGAGGTGGAGTGGCTTTCCGCGTCTTGGGCGAAAAGTCTCGCGCACAGTGGTCTCGGTCGTACCGGAAGCATGGGGGAAGTCGTCCTCTCTCGTAGGATGGCTGACCTCCTTTTTGGCAATGGAGGGGTCGATAGACGCCCCTCCCGGTCGTGCAGCGAGATTGGCCTCTTGGCCGAGCAGGTTAGAAGCCGACATCTCGCCCTCCCAAGTGGCGAGACCCGGGTCGGCGGGAGCTGAGGAGGAGGGGAGTCATCTCGACCATAGGAGACACTACAAATGAAATGGTCATAAGGGGACAATGAAAAAGAAGAAAAAGGAAGAATACCCGCGGTTCTCGGAGAGGACAGCCGGAGGAGTGTCCCCCGCGACCCGTGGTCTATCCTCAGGAGGGTGAAGCGACGGGTCCGGAGGAACCAGCAGTGACCCGGTGTTGTCACCTCGGGCCGCTTCCTGCAAACGATTCTGCCAGTTACCAACCCTTGCGCATAATCAGATCGTCATGGGCTCGAGATCTTGGGGATCAACAAATCAGAGGCATACCTTCGGCAGAGGAGGAGAAACGTCATCCGCACGATCGGGAGTGGGGGTAGGCAAGTCCCTGTTCTCTGAGCTCGTTCCAGGCGTCGAACTCAGGTCCCGTTGGACGATCACCTTAGAGCATTCAGGTCGACGTTTTCTGTCTCTAGTTAAATCCAATCTTTCTTCCTCAGGGGAGGATTGGCTGAGCTGGCGACTTTCTCGCCAGCCAAGGTCAAAGGGCAAACCGCATGCGAAATCATTCAGATTTATTTTCAGCATTTATGACAAAAGGTAGCTCGCGCCTGGACCGCGTTTGAATATTTGCGAATGTTCTTGAAGGTCTTGCGGGAGCAGTCTTGTCAATACGCTTGGAACGTCATGACTGAGTAACGGTCATCTTCAGGATCTGACCTCAGGCGGACGGCGGCAGACAAGATTTGAAAAAGATATACAGAAGAGAGAACAAGAAATTCAATCATCAACGGAATTCATCGTCTGAGAATAGACTCAGTAAACAAAAGCTTACAGAATTACTAGTCAGAATTCTAGAACATCATTGTGGATCATGGCCTTTCTACTCCTTCAAGCTTCAAGAGTTCAAAAGCTTCATTTTGAAGGACTCCAGACACGTCACACCAGCAGCGAAATCATCTATTGCTTGGTTGGACGTGATCTTTTCGAAGCAACTGCAGGTCACCCTAGCTCATCTTCCTGAAAAGATCTAAGCGGGGAGCTTGTGTACAAAATCCCACTTGTATTCGCTCAGATTGTTGGGACCCAGAGAAGAACAACTCTTATTTTCTTTTTCCTTTCTCTCCTGTAAAAGGGTTTCTCAGCCTCGGGTTTCTGAGACCTTAGGTGGCAAGACACCTTATCAGAAGTTTTGGTTTTTGAGCACCTTATCAAAAGCTCGCCCAGGAACACCTGATCAGACTCTTCCGCAGTAGATTCCTACCAGAGCGGTGCGTAGAAGGCGTTGAGTGGTCCCAACGCCGCGTTGAGTTGGGGAAGCTCCACTCAGCTCAACTTGTGTCATCTGGCTTGTTGTCAGCACTGCAAGGGAGTTGAGTGAGCTGCACTACACAAATAAGTAACGCCATTAAGTCTTCCACTGCTTTACAATTTAAATTGTAAATTATTTTAAAATAGGGCACCCCCCTTTAGAGTGAGCTTACCACTCACTTTCAAGTGTCAGAGGGGTTCAGCGAGTTCAAACCGGGGGGGGCGTACCTGAGTGAGTCTCAGGCAACTCGTGTACTCAATGTGGTAACCCCACGTCTGAGCAACGGAAAGGGCCATTGAGTGAGCTAACCCCACTCACTCTGAGCCACGGGTCAGCGCATGCCGGGGTGGGGGGAGACGTTCGTTCACTTGACCCGTAGCGCTCTGCTACTTATATAAAAAATTAAGTAGCACCCTCAACTCCAATAGTCCAGGGAAATTTTGGTGCAGTTGAGTGATGCGCTTGATCACTTCACTCAGCGCCGGAGGTCAGCAGCAAGGCTTCGTTAAGAGATAATATTGAGATTGAACTTCAGTATGTCCCAACTCATTTGCTCACCAACGCTTGGATGAAAAGAAACATACCTTCTTCTTAAATAAGCGTTAGAAATGGCGTTGAGATGGAGCTCCACTCTAAAATAGACTCACGACTAGGCTAAAAAGTATTTTCTAAGGGCTCTGAACTGTGGGCTCGACTCACCAAGATCGTCGAAGGAGATCGACGCTTTCCAAAAGATGTCGACCGGAGTTCAGCGTTTTCCAGACAGCGCTAGAGGGAGCTATCTTGCTTCTGGGGAGGGGCGAAAGCGTTCACCCTCGGTCATCAGAGATCGACGTTCTCCAGTATCGTCGAATGGAGATCGACGTTATTGAAGACTCTTCAGATTCCTTTAGAAGCCCAGATCGTCGAACGCAGTTCAACGATCTTTCCTTTCCGGCGTTGAACCCTAAAATAAAATCATTCTTTCGGCTGTCGTTCTTCTTTTGCGCTTTCATACTCTCTGCAAACTTTTTCTTTCCCTCCAAACTCTACTGCACTTGGTCGTGTTTGTTCATCTTTGCAGGTACATAATGGCTGTGTCTGTTGCCGCTCTTGCCAAGATGAAGTTTGACACAGGGTTTGATATCGACATGGACTCTTTTGATGGAAGCGATCAAATATTCAAAGACATTCTGGACCTATTCAAAGAACAACAGCTAGTGCAAATAATGACAACTAGGATGAAGATTGCAGCCGATGAAATTAAAGAATGGGTATATACAGCGGACAATTTGGATCAGAATACATTGGTTGGTACTATAGCCGGGACGCAGGTATCCCTAACACCTGCTCTTCTGACTGAAGTGTTTCAATTGAGTTCTGGAAATGATTCCATTGAGTTATTTGGAGAAGAATCTGCGAATATGTTAGATAGAATGGGACATTCTGCTGCTAACCCTAGCAAGTTGTTGAAAAAGAACTTATCTATTGAATATAGATTTCTCGCTGATGTTGTAGGGAAAGTGCTGTTGGCAAAGCACTCAGCACATGATACCATCTCTAGGTATTAGTTCTGCTTGATGGGAGCACTTATGGACAAGAAACATTTGAATTGGGGAGAGCTCTTCTTTGACTTGATTAAGAAGAAAGTGAACAAAAGTTTGGTAAACTTTGGGAGGATAATAGGGTTATTCCTGCACTCCAGGTGCCCTGAATTGCTGGTATCAACTGGAATGCACATCAATGCATCAAAGAGGCTGACCTGTGCCCTATTTGGGAAATGGGACAGGCAGATAGTCAGGACAACCCGGACTACTACTGCTTCAGGCACAAGGACTGTTGCAGTCTCTTCCCCTCAGGCCCCTGCCCTCATTGAAGCATTGCCTGCCTCCTCCTCTTCTCAACCTTTTCCAGCTCTTCCCTCAACCATTCCCTCATCAACTATAATCTTCTCCCCCTCAACAATCACCACATCAATCTCCTCCCCCATTACAATTTCAAATCCTCTGTCCACTCCTTCACCTCCTCCAGCCACCACAGAACAACAATTCCATCCACTTCATTATTATCCACCTCTTGACATTCCATCTTTCAACATCTTGGATGATTCCTTCATGGATGATTCCCCCTCCTCACCTACTGAGCTTCCCTCCACTTCCTCATACCAATAATTACTCCATGAGATTCTCACCCAACCATCCTTCACTCCATCCATCTCCACACCCATAACCTCTATTTCCACCATCCCAATCTCTCAACCCAACATCCTACCATCCCCACCCACTCATCATGCAACCCATCCATCACTAGCCACAATCATTTCTTCCTCCACCTCTACTCAAGTCCCACTTGAGCAAGTGGATCTCTCAGCACTGGCAGATAAGTTCTATTAGATACTGGCTCCCAAGCTAGTAGCCCTGAGACCTCCATGGCTCTACTCCTACAGTCCATCAAGGAGTTATCTTACAGGCTCTCCTCTCTATCTACTCCTCAGGAAATCCATTCTATGGGGTGCCTTGATCCAGTTCTCACTGAATCAAGGCAGGGGGAGATGCCCTAGGAAGTTGTGGTAGTGCATGCTATTTCAGAGGAATTGTTGCTAGAAATTGTTACTGCTGCTTCAGTTCCAGCCCCAGCACCAGTTCTAACAGTGGACCTCAGGTCACTGTTTTCAGTTTTTGATTCTCTTCACTTCAGCTGTTCACCAGCTCATGAAGTTGAAGATCTGACTAAGGCCATTGTGCCTATTGCTGTCTGTGATCCCAGCTTAATTACTTCTTATATCAGTTCTCTTGAGGCTGAAGAAGTTATTGTTTCTGTTGTTGCTGCTGTTGAAGTTGTTGAACCTGCTGATATTGATTTGTTGCATGTTGATCCTGTTGATGCTGCTGCTGCTGATGAACTTGATGTTTACTTAGAAGAACCTATTGTTTCTGAAGTTCCTGTCTCTACTCTTGCTACTATTCCAATAGTCTCTGCTCCTGCTGCTACTCCAATAGTTTCTGCTCCTGCTGCTGCTCCTGTTTTGTCTGCTAAGAAGTCAAAACAAACAGAAGAGTATATCAAAAGTATTGATGATTTATATGACAGACCCCAGAGTTCAGATAGTGATCAATTCAACACTGACTCTGATGATTCTTCTGGCACCATTGCCAAGAAAAGGAAAGCAATAAGTAAGGCTATGATGAAAGTACCCCCTACAAAAGTCAAAGATGACAATGATATACCCTATTACATTCTGCATGACTGCAAAATCACTGAACCATGGATGCAATACTCTGAGAACCAGCTTAAGGTCATGAGGAAAAAGAGAAAGCTTGACAAGTATGAAAAAGGATCATCTCAATTTCATCCTCCTCCACCTCCTCTAGATTCAGGATCTGGTGGAGGCTCAGCTTTTAAGTCATCTGCTACAAAGCATAGCTCCTCTCAACCTTCACAGAGATATCAACACAGAGGACAACGTCAAAGAGGTTATCAGTCTAGAAGAGGTAAGCATAGAGGAAGACAAAGAGATTACAGAACTTACTCCAGTCAACAAAGGGAAGGATAAGGCCCCACTGACTCTACATCAGGTCCTTTCCCATATAAGCTCAGAGATACAGTTGTCACCAGGGCTCCTCAAACCGATTCAGAGTCAATCAACAGATATGAACCCCCAGTTCCTTTTCAGGACCCTGAGAACAACCCTTTATCTTGGATAACTAGAATGAAAGAGCTTGCTGCATTGGATCAGATTAAGAAGGCTAAAGAGCAAGGCAGAGATTCTTCCAACATCACTACTTTGTCAGAACATAGAAAGAAAGAATTAGAGAGATATGCTTTAAGGAAATTCTTTAATCCAGAAGACTATATGAAGCTTCATCCTGAGGCTGTAGTTCCAAGGCCAAGATCTCAAACCTCCTTAGGTGCAGAAGATGATAGAAGATCCAAGAAAGAAGCCCTAAATCCCAACAGAGAAATCTTATTCAAGAAGGGCAATGAGTAACTTATGTAAGCTGATACTCATATTTACCTTCTGACTGATTCTGTGACTCTTGCTATGTTTCTACAATGCTCAACATATGTTATCTGCATTGTTGTTACTGTTTGGTTTTCTTTAATCCTGATGTATGCTTGTTATTTTACATTCTGTCATGTAAATAGTAATCCTAACCCAAATAGGTGGAGATTGTTGGAACACCCTATTACTAATTTGGGTAAGGATCACTATGTGATTAGGATTTTGTTTTTACCTTACTGTATAGTCTGATAGGTCAATTAGAATGAGTCTTAGGGTTAGTACTTAGGTTTGAAAGCTGCCCTCCAGGCCCTCTAAAGATCAAGATTCAAGTACTGAGACAAAGACAATTCTCGTCGAGCTCAAGTCGATGAAACGTCGAGCTCAGGTCGACGAAATGTCGAACTCTGGTCGACGATCTCTGAGCTCAGTTCCATAAGGCGTCGAACTCAGGTCGACGATCGTAGAGCTCAGGTCGACGTTTTCTATCTCTAGTATAAATCCAATCTCTGAGCTCAGGTCGACGATAGCTGAGCTCAGGTCGACGATTTTTCTGAGAGGTCGACATTTTAAGGATTCAAATTCAGGACAGTTATGGAATTCATTCAGATTTATTTTCAACATTTATGACAAAGGATTATGTAGCCGTTTCAAGCAATCTGGTGCAATTTTCAAGAAAGAATATTTGGAATGTTACTTAGGACTTTCCCTAGAGACAGTTGTCAATTATGGAAGTCATTTATGACTGAGTAACGACCATCTAAAGTCAGGATCTGATATACTACCTAGAGAATTATTCTGTATAGAAAAAAAGAGAAAACAGACAAGATTTGAAAAAGATATACAGAAGAGAGAATAATAAATTCAATCATCAAGAATTCATCTTCTGAGAATAGACTCAGTAGACAAAAGCTTACAGAATTACTGAGTCAGAATTCTAAAAGAACACAAGGAACATCATTGTGAAGGAGATCATCTTCCTGTCTACTCCTTGAAGCTTCAAGAGTTCAAAAGCTTCATTTTCAAGGACTCCAGACATCACACATTTCAACATCTGCTGAAATCATCTATTGCTGGAGATCTGAAGCAACTGAAGGCCTATCACCCTAAGTAAAGCTCATCTTCCTGAACCCTTACAGATCTCAGGGGGAACTTTAACTACATCTTCCACTTGTCTTCTCTCAGATTGTTGACAGAGAATAACAACTCAACTTATTTTCTTTTTCCTTTCTCTCCTGTAAAAGGGTTTCTCAAAACTCCCTTCAAAAGTTTTGTGGCTGGTTTCTGAGACCTTGTCAAAACTCAGTGGTGGCAAGACACCTTATCAAAACATCTAGTTTTTTGTTTTTGAGCACCTTATCAAAAGCTCATTGGTGCCCAGGACACCTGATCAACTCTTCCTGTAGTGGATTCCTACCTAGGGTAGTAGAAGAGTGGATGTACCCAGGTTGTTGGGGAACCACTATAGCTCCTTGTGTCATCTGGCTTGTTGTTCTTTTTACTTTGTTGTGTGTTGTGTGTTTCTGCTTTCTTACTGCTTTAGTTTTTACTTTTCTGCTAGCACATTACACATATAAGTAAATTAAGTCTTCCACTGCTTTACAGTTTTAATTGTATATTATTTTAAAATACTCTATTCACCCCCCCCCCCCCTCTAGAGTGAAGATAGATCTTACCCTCACTTTCAGATGCCTTCAGCAGGAAGGTACCGGAACCGAGCTCTGAGTCCTGACTGATGAGAATGGAGTTAGCACGGATGCTCGAAGCGATGGAGATTACCCTGGTATATAAAGACCAACTGAAAGGGTATACGGAGTACTTAACCGCGATGAGCATAGTCTGTGATATTCGAGAGCAGATCTGGATGGAGCAGGGAAAGGATGCGGATTTGGCCCCAGCATTTAAGTCAATAAAAGATGGAACAACTGATGAGTACTCCTTAAAAGACGGCCTCATCCATATCCGCAGCCGGCTATACATTCCCAAGGGTGGTAAAATTCGGGAATATATTTTAAGAGAGGCGCATTGCACTCAGTATTTTGTACACCCTGGGATTGCCAAGATGTACGCTGACTTTTGGAAGACCATGTGTTGGCCGGGAATGAAGAGGGACGTCCGATATTTTGTTACGCACTGCGAGGCCTTGTCAAAGGGTGAAGGCAGAATGCAGGAGCCCCGGTGGATTATTGCAGTCATTGCCTATCCCCGAATGGAAATTTGAGGATGTCTCCATGGACTTCATCCGCGGTTTGCCCCGCTCACGCTCAGGGAATGATTCGGTATGGGTGGTCGTTGACCGCCTGACAAAGGTAGCCAGGTTTATCCCTATGAAGAAAGAGGCTCACGTGGATGTTTTGGTATGCCTCTTCGTAAAGCAGTTTGTATGGTATCATGGTATGCCAAAGACGATAGTTTCTGACTGGGATGGTCATTTTACCTCTAAGAAATGGAAGGCGGTACAGTCATACTTGGGTTCACGTCTTACGTTTAGCACCATATTTCATCCTCAGACGGATGGGCAGAATGAGAGGGTCATCAGAACGTTGGAGGATCTATTGAGGTGATGAGTATTAGATAGAGGAGAACTGTGGGAAAGACTCTTACCCTTGGTAGAATTTTCATATAACAACAGTCACCAGGCCAGTATCGGTATGGCACCCCATGAAGCTCTTTACGGAAGAAGGTGTAGAACCCCCTTGTCATGGGTACAAGATGAAGACCCGAAGGTATTAGGAGTTGACTACATCGATGATATTGATGCGGTTGTCAGACTAATACGAGACCGCATGCTCGAGGCTCAAAGTCGACAGGCTAAGTACTATAATGTGAAGCATCGCGTGGTGGAATTTCAGGTGGGTGATAAGGCGTTTCTGAAGATCCCGTCGATGCATGGATTATCACGTGTGCGTGGAGTGAAGAAGCTCAGCCCAAGGTACGTTGGACCTTACACAGTATTGGAAAGGATTGGCACATTGGCTTATCGGTTGGAGTTACCGCCAGAGCTAGTGAATCTTCATGACATATTCCATGTGTCGTCACTTCAAAAGGCGTTGTTGCGACCCGATCAATATGTTACCACCACTAATGGAGCAGTTGCGACTGATAGGTTGATGCGACTAGAGCCTGTGCAGATAGTAGACAACGAGACAAGGATTTTGCGCCGCAAACGTGTTCCTTTGGTAAAGGTGTTGTGGTCTAATCATGGAAAGGAGGAGTATACCTGGGAGCTGGTGGACTTGATGCAAAACCGCTACCCGGAGCTGTTTCATCAAGGTAATCTTTAAAAGCATATTTTATTTAATGCTTTTCTCTCCCCATAGCCTTAGTCTGATTTCGGGGACGAAATCATTTATTTTGTTTGTAGTATTTGTAACATCCCAATTTGCGCTAGGCCCCTTGTGCGCGCTTTTGAGTCAGGAAAGAGACGATTTGGGCTCAGGAAAGAGAAATCGTCAATCCAGAGTAGGACACGGATAAAGACACGGGCATGTCCATACTCGTGTGGTGCTCTGGTACTTGGGTTGGGAATTCGTGGAAATTCCAGAGAAGGACACGGGTAGTGACCAGGCGTGTATCCATACCCGTATGTATGATGAAACGGGTATAGGCACGGGTGTGTCCCCTACCGTGTGCATAACTAGCAATTGCAGATCGTGTGTCCCGAGCAGGACACAGGTAGGAACACGGGCATGTACCTACCTGTGTACTATATCCCAAGTGTGTCCCGAGCAGGACACGGGTAGTGACACGGGCGTGTCCCTACCCGTGTGAATATGTAATTCCCCGAAACTCAAAAGCGATACGGGCGGTGTTTTAACCAAGTTCGGGTCTTGGAAGGGTGAACACGACCTGTGACACGGGCGTGTCATAGGGCGTGTCGTGCTCGGGTCGTCGAGTTGAGGTCGACGAGCGTTGAGTGCTCGAACATGGCCTAGGACACAGGCGTGTCCCAGGGCATTTCAGGCACACGGCATGGGACACGGGCATGTTACATGCCGTGTCTTTCTCGGGAAAGTTTGGTCCTGTGTCGACTGAGGGACATGGCCCAGACCACGGGTATGTACTGGTTCACACGGGCATGTCGCCACCCGTGTACACTATGGGACGTGACAGTTGGCGTGGCGGTTATTTGCGACACGGCCCCTTGTCACCGGCGTGTCGAGGACCCGACACGGGCGTGTCAGGTTGGGACACGGGCGTGTACCAACTCGTGTTCTTTTCTGTGCTCGATATTCATGGCTGGATCGAGGCACAAGGCCTGGGACACGGCCGCGTGCAAAGCCGTGTTCGGCCCTGGATTAAAAATTTGGGGCAAATCTGAGCCGTTAATTTTCTTTAAATACGATCTGATGGCCCAGATGAGATCCTGTAGTGTTAAGTTCAGGAATAGAGGATTAATCCCTCATTTTCCTCTTAAATTCTCTCTTTCTAAGAAGTTAGAGAAAGAAGAGAGCAAGGAAGAAGGAAGGGAGGAATCCGGAAACTGGCGGAGCATCGGAGCACCAAAGTGAGAACCGAGATCAGATCCGTGGAGAGAATTCCCTTGTGAAGCCTTCCATTCCGACTAGTTTTCATGGCGTCAAAGCAGACTTCAAGTGTAACGATTCTCCACTTGGACATGTGAAGTCCTTTTCTTTTCTGCATGGGGAAACCCGCTCCCGCGAGTGTGCGGTGAGTGCGTGGTGTTTCTTGGGGTAGATGTGAATAGTCCCCCTTGTGTTGCATGTAGAGTACGGAATCAAAGTACGGACCTGGGCATTGTGTGTGAAGCCTACCCGGACGTGGTTGTAAGGATCGGTGATGTTGCATATTGTATGATTGCCGAAGAAGACTCCGTGCTTTGTGTTTTCGGGTTTCTATGAGGTAGATTGCAGCAGGGATCCTTGGGGACTAACTCTAAGGCACACCCGGAAAACTGGGCGAAAAATGTAATTCTGCTAACTTGGCGACCGGGTAGCCAGCCTTGAACATAACTGGGTTATGTAATGTTTGGAAATGAATTAGGATCCAGGTGAAGCTTGTCCCGCGCATACGTCTTAAAGTGAATAGGCGGAGTGAGCAATAGGCGAGTGGAAACAGACTTGGACTGTGCGGTTCGGTGCGAGAGGCCCAAAAGTGGAACTGGCCATTGGCATAGTCGGGAGTCTTGGACTACGGTTTGAAAGACTAAAAATGCTCACAATATTTGTTGTCCCGAGGATGGTGGTGAAGCCACAGAATTGACCGGATTCACCGAGAATGGGCCCTGAGTGCACGGGGTGTTTGGTCGGGCGAGCCCATACCTGTGGTGAAATATACTTATGCACTTAATTGTTTAGCTGGGCTAATGAAATGCAGGGAAGGAGCATCGCTGTCCCGAATAAGGGGCGGGGTGGTTATAATTTTGTCAGCTTTAGCTGACCGTTGCTTTGTTTGCCACCGTGCGGTGGAATGTTGTTTGCAGGTGCTGCGGAACCAAGTACCAAATAGCGGGTTGAAGCCCAAGCTGCTGTGCTGGCCCTCGAAGGCCAAAGCGAACTGTTATTTTATTTTTATCATGTGTGGCCAGCCTGCGAGCCGATGTCTGTAAAACACTATGTTATTAAGTGAACATTTATAAGGCCAAGTACTCTTTTGTGTATTTGTTATAATTCATTCATGTGGCGAATAGTGGACATTCATGCTAGTGTTGTGCAATTTTGGGTTCTCTTTAACCATTTAAAAGCTTCCGTTAGAATTCTCTGTGTTAGGGCGAGTAGTTGAGTATTTGGTATTATTATGTAACCCTTCCGACTGTTTGTGGTATATGGCGTCGGGTTCCAGCTGGAGCATCTGTTACGACGGATGAGGGGTGTTATAGAATATCTCTAGGAAGCCGGCGTGTCTCCCGAGCAGTACACAGGTATGAACACGGCCAGTAATAAGGCCGTGTCATTTTGACATGGGTAGTGAACATGGGCATGTCCCAACCCTTGTTTGTCTCCACACGACGCTATAACCGTCGCCACCGCTTCACCGGAGCGTGACACAGGTAGGAACACGGGGGTGTTCCTACCCTTGTTGGTCTTATTTATATAGATTTGGGCCATTTTTCTTCCTCTTCCAAGCCTTCTTTTCTGTGGATAAACTGCTGGAGGAGGGAAGGGGTTGCTGGGATCAACAATACTCCGTGGAGAGCCGACGCCGCCGAGAGTTGACGTCGCCGAGGAGAAGAGGATGCCGCCGTGAAGAGTCACGCGATCCATGGCCGAAAAAAGCGAAAATGCAGGAAATGAGGTGAGTTTCCTCACCTCTCCCTTGGTGCTAGATCTGTAGTTAATCCTAGGCAAGATATTGACTCAAAAGAGTCTTTATGTGTGAGATGGAGACTCCTAGGATGAGGCCATGCTAGGACTTGTGTTCTAGGGATTAGTCGTCTTCAACCTCTACTTTTTTCAATGTGATGATGGAGGTCATCTCGTGAAGAGGTTTGGCCTGATGAGGGTGAATAAGGGAGGAGGATTTCTATTGTGGCTTGGGAAGATCCGCTAGAGAAGGAAGATGAACCGATGCCGTTTATTCCGCCTTAAAAGGCGTGCAGAAATCTGTGTTCTGCGCGCAGCAATCTTCGTGGTCTTTTAAGATGAGACATGGGAAGATCTGGGCTTCCGACTAAACACAAAAGTCATTTGCCTTGGATAGACCTTTCCAATGAGTGGTTACACGTCTTCAGACGAGGCTTGTAGCCACGGGAAAGCCAGGTCAAAATTGACGGCTGATAATGTAAACATGCTGAAACTGTAATTTGATGTAGCCGTCTTAGAAGCCGATTTCAAGTATGATATGGCCAAATCTGGGCTTCCGACTAAACACGAAAGTCATCGCCCATAGTAATACCTTTCCAACGATGGGTTACACATTTTCATCAGATTCCCGTAGCTTCAGGAATACCCGGTCGAAGTTCTGTATTTCATATTATTACTGCATACCTTGTTTTATTGCTTATGTAATTCCTACTAAGATTGGTAGTGAGATTGATGGTAGATAACTTGAAGGATTATTGTGACTTGTTGGTTGATCTTTTATATTCGAATGATAAAGTAAACTTACTTGAACGAAATGGTTGGATGGTAGATCCCTAGGTTCACTAGCGAGTAGACATGTTGGATTGAATAAACAACTAGATATGTGAATCGTTAATGTGAGCTCGAAATGTTGGAAGAGGATTGACTAAGGTTAGTGTATGGATATGTGTAGGGTCAATAGTGCGTGAATATTTGCTTCACTTGATCGTTTGTGATGATAAGGGATTTGGTGAGGAAACCTTGTGAGCTGTTGAGCTCGAGATGTGAAATAGCATGTGGTGTGAGTCCACACGTGGTGTCGTAATCCTGAGTTAAGGATAGTGTGGCAGGTCTACGGGCTCGCCAGTCGTCAAACCGATGGGAGTTGACGGTTATACCTTGGGCGGTGGGGATTGGTCCTCGGTGCTAATTCCCGGGGCTCCTTCCGTGCCAAGTGAACAGTTGGGCTTGGTCCTCGTGCTCATATCTGAGGCTCCTTCCGGGTCACAACATAGGCCACTTCGGGGCTAGGATCTCGGTGCACATCTACCCGAGACACCCGCTGAGCCGAAGTACGCGTGTGAGCTCCGCTGTTGTGTTCTTAGCGTCGAGGCGTACAGAGGCCTAGGCTAGTAGTGTCGAGACAAACCTAGTAGTGGAGAAGCCCGCTCCACTGTCACTGTTTGGCCACGACGGTTGACGCCTGAGAGGTTAGCTACCTGCTCGAAAAGTGGGAACTGCAGAGTGTGTCGACACAACAATTGCTTGTGCATGTTCATGGGTGAGTCATAGCATAGCGTTCATAACATAGCATTAAATCGCATACACAAGATCCTTATCGTATAAGTTTGTATGGGCACTCTTATACGATGAGTTACTTTCTGTTGATCCGATCCTCAACTTATATGTCTGTATGGGCATTCATATAAGTTGAGTTACTTTCAGTTATAGCTTTCATTTTCATACTCTGTTGTAGAAGTAGATCTGCTAGCTTAGAATGTTGAAGATATCGTTATACTTTACTTTTTTGCTACTCATGTCATATTTATTACTCCACCTGTTTGTACTACTGCTTTATTAAATATATTGTATCAAATCTATTAATAAAAGTGATTCACCCAGAATTCTGTACTTACTACATATAGATATAATTGGACCCATTACTGTACAGAGCTTGTGATGGAAATCTTATACCTTAGTTATTATAGATGACTTCTCTAGGTTCACTTGGGTGTTTTTCTTGAGAAATAAGTCAGATAACTTTAAAGTTCTTACAGATTTTCTTAAGAGCATAAAGATTGAGTACTCTACTCCAGTTGCATTGATCAGAAGTGATCATGGTACTGAGTTTTAATCTCTTCCTATGCAAGAATTCTATGAGATGGAAGGTATCAGACACTACTTCTCTGCTCCTAGAACTTCTCAACAAAATGGGGTAGTAGAAAGGAAAAACAGAACCCTCATTAAAGCTGCATGAACATTGCTTGCAGATGCTTACTTGCCACTATCCTTTTGGGCAGAGGCGGTAAGCACCGCAAATTATGTCTTAAATAGAAGTTTGATACATAAACTTAAGGGCAATACTCCCTATGAATTAGTAAAGGGGAAGCAACCTAAAATAGATTATTTTAGAATTTTTAGTTGCAGATGTTACATTCATAATAACAACAAGAAACATCTTAGAAAGTTTAAAGCCAAAGCTGCAGTGGGAATTTTTCTTGGATATTCCCAAGTCAGCAAGACTTATAGGGTGTTTAATAAATCAACCTTAAAATAGAAGAATTTGTACATATTACTTTTGATGAAGCTAACATATATTACAAGGAGAAGGATTCTTCTACCAGAGATTTATTACAGGTACCCCAACTGTGTGAGAAATTGGATGATCTAAACCTCACCAATGAGGGTATATCACATCCTTCTCCACATATTGAAGAAGACAGTGAAGAATATCTAAATGAAATGATTGCTGAACAACCGGCAACAAATATAATTCCACAAGAGGAATTAATTCCAAATGCTGTTGCTGAACCAACTCCTCCAACTGATCTTGTCACACTTAGAGATCATCCTGTATCTCAAGTGATAGGAGATATATTAGTTGGTGTGCAAACAAGGCATTAACTCAACCAAAATTTGATGCGTGCTTGCTTTATATCTTAACTTGAGCCCCAATTCATAAAAGATGCAGAGCAAGATCCCCACTGGATTATTGCAATGCAAGAGGAGCTCAATCAATTTGAGAGATGCAGAGTTTGGGATTTGGTTTCTAGACCCAAAGGTTTCCAAGTCATTGGAACTAAGTGGGTATTCAGAAATAAATTGGATGCATAAGGAGCCATTATAACGACCCGGCCCTCGGGCTAAGAGGCTGCCGAATCCACATGGGCCGCACAGCTTGTCCATTAACCGGCATCGTTATAGGGCTGCAGCCGAATACACCCCAACGCCCTTCCCGCCTGTTTCTCAGTAAGGCGCGTTGTTTGTGCTAGGTTTCGAACCCGCAACCCTTCATAACACTCTCTTCCAACAGAGTTCATCACCAACACTCTCTTCCCAGAGTTCTGTTGAAAGAGAGTGTTATGAAGGGTTGTGTGTTTGAAACCTAGCGCCAAAAACGTGCCTTGCTGAGAAACAGGCGGGAGAGGCGTTAGGGTGTATTAGGCTACAGCCCTATAACAATACCGGTTAGTGGACAAGCTGTGCGGCCCATGTGGGTTCGGCAGCCTCTAAGCCCGAGGGCCGGGTCGTTACAAAAAAGTGCACTCCGGGAAAATTTGCCGGTAGGTCCAACCTATAGCTTCGGGTAGCCTACCACGATATCTTAGTGTTCCCATATCATCAATAGAAAACTCTGGCAACTCACCCTTCGCAGCTCTACTATAAAGATACAACAGATCTGGATCCTCCTTTTGATGCAATCTAGTAAGCGTAATCCATGAAGGCTCTAACACTTCTAATTCACTAGTCGAGATCCTCTTCCCACTGAAATTCCCATCAGTAGAAATTCTTCCAACAGTGAATCCACCGAAAGGTTAAAAATTTTAGCTATCTTCCTTCTCAGGGCATCGACCACCATGTTAGCTTTGCCCGGGTGGTAATGGATCTCAACATCATTGTCTTCCACATACTCCAGCCATCTACGCTGGCGTAAATTTAGTTCCTTCAGTGTGAAGATCTTTTTCAAACTTTTATGATTAGTATAAATCTTGCATATAGCGTCATACAATAGATGTCTCCATAACTTGAGGGCATAGATCACTGCTGCAAATTCCAGGTCATGCGTAGGGTAATTCCGTTCATGAACCTTTAGCTGCCTAGACCTATACATAATAACCTTGCCCTCCTGCAACAATACGCATCCGAGCCTAACATGTGATGCGTCCACATACACAACATACTCCAGTCCTTCAGTAGGCAGGGTCAAAACTGGTGCAGCGCATAGTCTCCTCTTCAGCTCCTAGAACGCCTCTTTACACTTATCAATCCAAATAAAGGCTGCATGCTTCTGCGTCAGCTTTGTCAAAGGCGCAAATAATATAGATAATCCCTCCACAAACCTTCTATAGTAGCCTGCCAGCACTAGACAACTTCTTATTTACTTGGGAGTGGTAGGCCTACTCCAATCCATCACTGCAGCTATCTTCTCCAGATCAATCGTTATCCCATCTTTATTCTCCACATGCCCAAGAAGGAGACTTGAGGTAGCCAAAACTCGCACTTGCTCAACTTAGCATACAACTTATGCTCTCTCAAAGTTGGCAAAACCAATCGCAAGTGCTGCACATACTCTTCAGAATTTCGGGAGTAGAGTAGAACGTCATCTATGAACACGATGACAAAATGATCCAGGAAGTCCTTGAACACTCTGTTCATCAAATCCATGAATGCGGAGGGTACATTAGTCAATCCAAAATACATTACCAAGAACTCAAAATGTCCATGCCGCGAACGAAAAGCAGTTCATGTCATGTCTGCCTCACGAATCCTCAACTGATGATAACCCGAACGCAGGTCAATCTTGGAAAATACAGAGCTACCACGCAACTGGTCAAACAGATCATCGATTCTCGGCAAGGGATATCTGTTCTTGATGGTCACTTTATTCAATTCTCTGTAATCTATACACAGCCTCATTGATCCATCTTTCTTCTTTACAAACAGAACGGAAGCACCCCACAGTGATGAACTTGGCCTAATGAAACCGTTCTTCAACAGCTCGTCTAACTGGGTACGCAGCTCTCCCAACTCACGCGGAGCCATACGGTACGAAGCCTTAGCGATTGGACGGGTACCCGGTTCTAAATCTATGACAAACTCAACATCTCTCTCAGGCGAAAGACCAGGAAGATTATCAGGGAACACGTCAGGAAACTCGCGCACTACAGCAATCTCCTCCACAAGCGGTAAACTAACAATGGTCGCCAACACTGAAACCAAACAGGCAAAACATCCTGAATTCAAAAGCTTTCGATCACTTACCGCAGAAATGATCGGAGAATATTGGTGCGAATAACCATAAACGCTCATGCGTTGACCGTCATCCATATTGAAGTCCAAGCGCTTGACCTTGCATTGTATTATTGCATTATACTTAGATAGCCAATCCATGCCCTGGATTACATCAAAATCTTCCAAGTCCAAAACTTTTAGACCCGCAACCATGAGAAAATCTCCCAACTAGACTGGACAACCCTGAATCCCCTAATCCGACACCACGAAATCACCTGAGGGAAACTTGACACAGAACGGGTCGCCAACACGATTGAGGGTTAAACGGTGACGCTCTACAAAAGATCTAAGCAACGAAAGAGTGGGTAGCACCGGGATCGAAAAGGACACGTGCCCAGCGGTTACTTACCTTAAACTTTCCAATAAGAGTAAATATATGACTAAGGGAAAAGAACGTTGACATTTATATCCTACCATAGAAAATAAAACTATGTTAGAATCTAACCTGAAATAACTTGGGTCGACGTATAAGCTTCATCCGCGGACACCACGTTCAACTTGCCCTTCCCTTTGTCCATAAGCTGCAGTGACGGCAAGGCCTGAAGTGGCACTGGCTGCAACGGAGGTTGAGCCTACAGACAACAGGTCTTGACATGCCCCTTCCGCCCACATATATAATAGGTCTTGTCCTTCCAGCAATGGGCTGCATCATGCCCCGCCTTGTTACAACTGGAACAAACTGATCTCTCTTTGGGAGCGCCCTGAATCGCATTCACCTGCTCTTACTTCTGAGCTCCCAGCCTCCGGTAATATTTCTCGAATGGGTGGCCTACCCGACCACAGAAACTGCACACTTCCTTGCCTCTTTTCTTCTTAATAGTCCCAGATTCCTGTGATTCCTTACCTTCAACAGACTTCCTCTTATCCTTCCTCATCTTCTGACCCTTTACCTTGGCATTGTCAATGGATTCCACCTTCAGAGCAGCCTCTACCACCTCAGAATAAGTCCCGGATCCGTAGGCACTGGTAAGCTGCTGGATGCCATTCCAAAGACCACCCATAAATTGCTTGACTTTGTTGGATTCTAAAGATACCAAGTAAGGAGAAAAGCGGCTCAGCTTACTGAACTCCACCTCGTATTCACTAACGGTAAGCTGCCTCTGCTTCAAGTGAAGGAAATAATTCATCAACCGGTCTCTTTCAACAGACAGCAGGAACTTTTTCAACAACAACCCCTTGAAGGACTCCCACGAGCATCCATCCTTCAAGCTTTCTTTCTCCCTCAACCACCAACTCTTGGTCATTCCCTTGAGTTGATAAACGGCAACCTTCACTCTCTGGTCCACAGAGATACAAAAGTAGGTGAACATCTCCTTGATGGAAATCATCCAGTCATCTAATGCCATAAAATTTGCCTTGCCATCATACGTAGGGGGTCCTAATCTTTGAAAGTGCGAAATGAAAGTCATTTATGGTAGCAACACCGCCGGGGGCAGCAGAGGAGCGGGGGAAACGGGAATAGCTAGATCCACGGCGGGTTCTTGTGCTCTCTGCGACTGACTCGCCGCGACTGACAACAATGACTGAATCTGCGGCTGTATCTCCAGCATCTGCCTCGATAGGGCCTCATTGCTCTGTCGCAATCCCTCTATTACGGTATTACTCTGGGCACCAGAAGATTCTCCCTCTGACTGGGGAGTAGTTCTCATCACCAGACGCTTAGGCGGCATTCTAAACCAACAATAAACGATATATCAACACCTAGCGTAGCCTACTAGACTTACAACTTAGTTCAGACATACAACCTTAGATACTTACTCATGCTGCTAGCTTGCTCTAGGATTTAAAATAAATGATGGCATGTCCTACTTAGGGCAAAACACCCTCATCCTAATGACTCTTGTGTCTATTATATGAGTGCATGAATGATTATATTTTATTTCAAATCTTATGTGTACATATATCATCATGTAGATCTTTAATTTGGCACGTGTGCTTATACAATGATATGTTATGCATGTTGTGCTACGCATTCTAAAAAGGCCTTAATGCTTGTATGACCGGCGTACACATACGATGTCATGCATCCCATACTACATAATATTGTATGTAACGAAAAATAAAACATGCTAATGGGCATCCATGTGGGTGTGGTTATGCATCCCATATTATATAACTGTCACATGTTGCCTCTTATGGTGGATCCATATACAAACACATATTTATGCATCTCATACTACATAATATGCCCCGTATACTTCTTATTTTATGCTATGAGTGTAGTGTTCATGCTTCCATCAAGATCTACTGATGACATATCGGTGTGTGTATGCGATGAATGACACGACGAGAGTTTTGCTTAAGGGAGATTTGTTTGACTAACTTGCCAAACCAACTGTCCCTCTTGCAAAACGAACCTGCCTCTGATACCAACTGTCAAAACCAACATTTTTCACCACAACGACGAAATATCAGAGTAAGGGAAAATGCGCGTCATGATGCCACGTCAGCAGGGGATAACTGCAGATGCTCAGGCAACACTCCGACTCAATACTGAAAATATGATTTAAATGTTTTTATTGAAGAAGTTTATTTTAGGTTAGGCAATTAGCCACATCCCTCGGCTTAGTGGCTCACGAGTCCACCAGAAGAAAAGTAGTTAAACGCAGCGAAAAATACCATAGTATACAGGTTAGACATCCTACAAGAGTCTAACATCCAAAAAAAACTCAAGGTATGCATTACACTAAATTTATAATAATGATATCAAAGTAGTTTGTACGATATTTAAATATAGTGATTTAGAGTTTTAAAACATGATGTGCATGATATAGTAATAATGGTTTGTTTTATAATTGAAAATACTTATAGGCATCCTAGCATAAATCCTTCACAGAGAGCAAGAACTACTAACACAAAAGTAGGCACTAGCAATTAGCAGAATATCCAAGAACAACAATAAACAATCAATGGGCGTCAAACACTTGACACGAACCCACTAAAAGTTCTCAAGTCTTAACCAAATAATAAGAGTACCAAAAGCTACCTCGCAAACATGAGGTACACACAGCAACAACACCACTCAGCTGCACCACTAGCTACAACCCTGGACCTGGGGCATTCAAAAGAAGAACACATCAACAAGCAAAAAGTACAAGTGGCAAGAGTATAAGTAAACAAGTATGAAAAGAATTTAACAAAGGAGGGTGTACCAAACCCAACCCAAGGGAAACAGAAAGCAAAAAAAACATAACAACAATTAGCCAGATTTGATTGCGTAGAGAAAGGTTAGCCAATAAAATACCTCTGAATAAAATGCACCAAGTGCGAAAATGAACAAGTCTGAGCATAATCAGCAAAAATTAGCAAACTGTGGCATAAACCACAAGAAAACTAAGTGAGCACAATACGGCTCGGAAGAGGGTGGATCACAACACGTGGTATGACTGCGTTGCAGGCTGGAGAGGGGGACGGCCTCAAGCGCCCTAAGTCCAACTCCGGATCCTCAACTGTCTCACAATCGGTACTGTGGTCCACAAACATGGCCAAACCGGGCCAACCAGAACCCAACAGTGCAGGAAAGGAGAAACTAAGCATACCCCCACTGTGATGATCCACAAAAAGAAGGGGCCTCCCGACTGGGTGGTATGCTAACCACAACCAACACTCATATCCCCAACATCACCATCTCAAAATCGGCACAACACCTAAGTATTACAATACTAAATCGAAGACCACGATCTATAATCGACCTAAACTAAGCGCAACGCATCCTACGCTCAACGACGTCAAAAAATTTACCCTAAGCGTAAGCCTAAAAATATTTAACATCTTTTACTCTAAAAGAAATAGGAAAATTAATATAAGATGAAAGTCTTATAATAAGAACTTAGGAAAAATGAGAGGAAAGGAGCAACTTGCCTTGGCTTTACCAGAGAAAGCCTCCAAATCACTCCATGTCGAAGATCGGGGCAAAAGAATACGGGAGGAGTTGAAATCTAAACAAAAATGACCGAAAAGGGGGGTTAGGGCCGGAAAACCCTAACGAGAAAACTCAAGGAATGAGGAAAAATTTACCACGATAGCGTAGCTCTCGGTGAGAGCTTTCCGGATCTATGTTCGATTGAAGATTTCGAGCACCGAAGCACCGTCGGCGGCCACCGGAAGATTCACGAAAAAGAAACTCTCTCACTCGCAACTCTGGTTCGGGAGAATAAAAGCGGAGAAGATGAAGTTCGGTTATAAAACCTAAGTCTAAGAATATATATATATATATATATATATATATATATATATATATACGAGTGACATTGCACGGGGGGCCCCCCGTGCCCTCCGCGACAGTACACAGCTCGGGACGGCGGGCTTCGCCCGCCCCCCGGGACGGCGGGCTTCGCCCGCCCCCCGGCGGGCTTCGCCGCCCAGACTTTTCGATTCCCAAATCAAAGATCACGGAGGCTCTAAATCAAAAAATGATCAACATGAAGGTTGTTCGGATCGCCGAGATCTACAACTTTCATGTTGATCACTTTTCGATTTGAAGCCTCCTTGACCCCCAAAATCTCATGCTCGCATATGAACGGGTTACGGAGGCTCCAAATCAAAAAATGATCAACATGAAAGTTGTTCGGATCTCCGAGATCTACAACTTTCATGTTGATCACTTTTCGGTTTGAAGCCTCCTTGACCCCCAAAATCTCCTGCCCGCATATGAATGGTTAGGTTAGGATTGTTACTTTGGAGGGCCTCATTGTTACACCGTGCAATCCTATTGGCTGGCGGCCCATATTCATTTTGTACTCATATGTATATATATGCGCAATATATATATATCGAGCACGGGCGAATATATATATATATATATATATATATATATATATATATATATATATATTTATGCTTAAATTTTTTTTGTCAAAAACAGGTTATTACGAGCGCTTTCGCGGGAATCAAAACTAGAGGTCAATGATGGCTCCAAATCTAAAAGTGTCCAACAAAAAAGTTGTAGATCTCGTCGAGACAAACAAATTTTATATTTAACATTTTTTCGCACGACACCATTTTGACCCTCAAAACGGTGCCCGAACTCTGACTGTACAGAACCACTCGAGTGGAATGGGTCTACTCGAGAAGGAGAAGTCTACCCGAGAAGGTGACTCAAGAGGGAGGTATCTACTAGAGATGGAGACTTGGGAACTCGAGAAAAACATCTGGAACTCGAGAGAATTGGTATAGAACTCGAGTGGATCAGTTCTACTCGAGAATAAAGACTTAGAACTCGAGTGGATCAAGTCTACTCGAATTGGACATGAGCTGCTTCGGGAAACTCAAAAATAGGGGTCTAACATGGCTTCCAATCGAAAAGTGATCAACATGAAAGTTGTAGATCTCGTCAGACAAACAAATTTTATGTTAACCATATTTTTATACGATATCGTTTTGACCCTCAAAAAATGCGCCAGAATGTAGACTGTACATGACTACTCGAGAGGAATGGGTCTACTCGAGAAAGAGAGCAAAGTACTCGAGAGGAACATATAATACTCGAGTAAAATCACTAGGACTCGAGAGAATTCAATATTACTCAAGAAATAAACAATAATACTCGAGAAAAATCAATATTACTCGAGTAGATCAATGGTACTCGAGTAGAAATCAATAATACAGCTTATTTACGAGCAGTTTGGAAAAATCAAAAATAGAAGTCTAAGAAGGCTTTAAATCAAAAAGTGGTAAACATGAAAGTTGTAGATATCGCTAAGACGAACAAATTTAATGTTTACTATTTTTTTATACGACGCCATTTTGACCCTCAAAACGGCGTACGAGCGAAATCTGAAACGGGCTACTCGAGAAGAACCATAGCTACTCGAGAAGACTCAGAACGGAAACCCAAATGGACGCCGGATTAAACGAAACTCGCAACGAAGGCAAACACTGACGCTATGAATTTAACGGCAAAGTCAAAACCAAAATTTGACGTGCCAATCTCAAGTTATACACTCCTAAACTCTATGACAAAAGTAAATGACACAAAACTACAAACGCGCGCCGAGGCTCCAAAAATGCTCGGGTCGCGACGAAACTTGACGAGCAAGTTCAAAATCACTAAACTTGACTTACCAACTTGAAACTTTCAGTTTCAATGAAAATCTCAAAATCTGGTCAATCAGTCCTAACGGACGCGAAAACGCACTAACGGTGCAGCGCCGTCAACATGGTGTATAAAGGGTAACGCCCTGACGTCATAAAAATAACGATAATAAATCAAATAAAATCATCGAAAAATCGGGGGCATTACAGCGTGTTCCTCCACCGACACGGGACCAAACCAACCCGAATAGGGCACGGCCTTGTGACACGCCCGTGTCACAGGCCGTGTGCCAGACACGCCTTGGGACACGCCCGTGTCCCAGGCCGTTTAGTTCTCTAGACATAGCCCGGCTAATAGCCCGAGCATGACACGATCCTGGACACGCCCGTGTCTAAGGCCGTGTTCTTGACTTCTCCAAAACGTCGAGTGCATTTCGTCGACCACGCGAAAAATCCTAAAACCTGAGCATGACACGACCCTGTACACGTCCGTGTCACAGGCCGTATCACCCCTAGAATGACACAAATTTGCCTTAAAATGTTACCGGGTCATTTTCGAGTTTTGAGGCGTTACAAGCACCCTCTTGGCCTCCATCTTCATTACGTCAAACGCCTTCTTGAAGATGGCATTGACTGAACTCCCGTTGTCGATGACGATTCGGGAGACGGTGAATTTCTCGACCGCCGTCTGTACGACCAGCGCGTCGCAGAAGGGGTCCTCATGATCTGTCATGTCCTTCCTTAAGAAGGTGATCTTCTCCTTCGGGGGTGGGGTCTAGGATGTGGAGCCAATGCTCTGGCGATACATGGTGTGGAGACTCGCCTTGTTGGAAGCCTCGATCCCCACCACCCCCATGGATCACTCTGATCCCTCCTCGGGCCCCGACATCAGCCCGGTCCTCACATCTGTCCTCCTCTGCCAGAGGCAGGACCTCCTCGATTTGTACTCCCTGGTAATCTTACTGTTGTTACTGCTCCCTGTTCCCTCTCATCTCGAGGAACTCTGGGCACGTGGCGGTAGAGCCCCCCTCCTCTTGGTGGAAATAACAGTAGAGCAGCTCCACCCTAACCTCCCTTCTACTTCTCCGTGCTGCTCTCCTCCTCTCCCCCATGGCTATAGTCATAGCCTGGTCTTGGTCGGGGAGAGGTGGTCTTTTCCCTTGCCTCCCACCTGGAGTGTATTACTGGCTCTGGCCTCCCTAACGGTTGTCTCCTTCGTGGAAACCTCTTCGCGACCCCTAGTCTTGCCAGTCTGACCTCCAACCTAACCGATGGTTGGGCTCCTGGCGGCCCCACTTGGGTTGCTGCTACTACTGTTATTCCCTCTTTTGGGGTTCAGCTCTCCCCTCCTCCTGACCTCTGCCACCTATTGGCCTCTCATCCTCCGTGGCCCACCTGGCCAGCTTCCAAACAAACTCCGGGTTCGACGCCTCCCCGTCAACTTTCCTTGTCGCCCTCTCCATTAGCTCCTCGTAGAAGAGAGGTGACACCCTCTTTAGCTCTATTCTGAAGAAACCCTGTTGCATTCCTAGGATGAAGGCCATCATCTGGGTGTTCCCTGACATCTCTTGTACTTGGGTCACCTCCTCCTGTAACCAGTCGACGTAGCTACCTAGGGTCTCGTTCACCCCCTGCTTGATGTGGAACAGGGGCTCTGACTCCTTCTTCCTCCTCCCGGAGGTGGTGAACCTCAACATGAACCCTCAATGCAAGTCCTCGAAGAAGTAGATGGTGTAGGCAGACAACTGGTGGAACCACTCTCTCGCCTTCTCATTGAGAGTGATGGAAAAGAGCCTACACTTGAACCCATCCGACATCTGTCGGATCTTGACCAAATGCTAGACCGGGTCTCCCTTCCCGGCATAGTAGGACATCTCGGGCTCCCTAAACCCCTCGGGAACTGGGGCAGAAGAAACTAACTCGCTAAAGGGGCTGCCTCCCCCTGCTGGGTGAGAGGGCGGGTCTCACACCCCCATCTCGCCGAACCAGTCGTCTCTTGCCGAGACTGGGCAGAGCACTCGCCCGGGGAGCTCGCATCCTCCCCCTTCCTCCGCAACTTCCTTCCTAGCTCGCCTGTCGGGAGCGTCCTTGCCGAGAGCTAGGACGGCGAGAACAGGGGCTGCTGGTGTCGAGCACTCGGCACGCACGCCGAGTGCGAACCTAACTAAGCCGAGTACTTCCTGCCTGAAGTCCTCGAACATCCCCACCGTGTCGAGAGGGGGAGGGGTGGCGATTCGGACCTGTCCGAGCCTTGCCCATCTCCTCCAGTCATTGAGCTTGTTGAAACCAAAAATTCGGTCTCTATGGAGTTCACCCTTGGTGAAGGGGTGATTGCGCACCTACTTCTCTCCTGCAAACAAAACAACAAAGAAAAAGAAAAAAGGACTGACCCAATGGCTCGACGAGGAGGTCCCTCCACACACCCAGAAGATCTTAGAGCGCTTCCCCTCCCTAAGCCAAATGCCGAGCGAAAGGCTACCTCAAAAAGCGCTAGAAGACTGGGAGACAAGTGAGTCTGCCTTCTAAGGTACTCCACTGGGTCCAATTTATAGATTTCTGAAAACGGCATGCAAATAGCCAACCTCCGCTGTTCCAAATAGCTATGTGCAGCCCAACTGGGTCTACCAACAGCATAACTCTGTTGTTCTAATTGAATATGGGCAGGCCAGCGAGAGTAAAATGGTAAAAGCACTTCGCAGATCACTGAGCGAGTAGCCCTCAACAACCTCTGCTCGGCAAGGGTGGTGAGTGCTCGATGGAGCTGGCACTCGCCGCTTCTGCCCGGCCTTTGGCGAGTATGGGCTCGATCTGCCCTACTCGCATACCGCAAGGTCGTTAAGACGTCAAAACTCGGCGAGCGGCCATAGCTCGGCGAACGGCCGGAGCTCAGCGAACGGCCCAGAGCTCGACGAACGGCCAGAGCTCGACGAATGCCCCAGAGCTCGACGAACGCCACAGTGCTCGACGAACGCCGTAGAGCTCGACGAACGCCCCAGTGCTCGACGAACCCCGCAGAGCTCGACGAACGACCCAGAGCTCGACGAACGCCCCAGAGCTCGACGAACGACACAGAGCTCGACGAACGCCCCAGAGCTCCAGGAACGACCCAGAGCTCAACGAACACCCCAGAGCTCCACGAACGACCCAGAGCTCGACGAACGGCCAGATCTCGACGAACGGCCCAGAGCTCGACGAATGGGGCTTGTCGAGTGCGAGCTCGCCCCTCACAAAACATACTACCCTGCCTTACCGGGCAAGTCAGGACTGCCGACCTCTCGCCCCCTGCCGAGCTTGCCCAGGGACTTGGACTGCCTGGTTTGGCCAGTCTGGCTCCTGCTGACCCACTCGCCAGATACGGGGTTGTACACACACACACACACACACACACATATATATATATATATATATAAATATACACGAGCATCGTAGCCCGTGCTCGATGCTCTCGGGCGGCCGTCGACCGCATTTAGGCGGGCTTCGCCCGCCTGCGCATGGGCTACGTCTGTGCTCAATGCTCTCGGGCGGGCTTCGGCCGCATCCATGCGAGATTTTCCCGCCTGCACATGGGCTTCACCAGCGATTGATACTCCGGGTGGCCTTCGGCTGCATAGTCGCCCGCTTCGACGCAATGCACCAGCTCAACGTCGCACCCGCAACTCGCGCCCCCCAGAGCACTTTGGTGCGACGCCGAAGACCGAAATAGTCGAGTGCTCCAGGGGTCGCGAGTGGCGGGTGCGATGCATGGGCTGGTACATTGCGTCGAAGCGGGCGACTATGAGGTTGAAGGTGGCCCAGGGCATCAAGCGCGGGCGAAGTTCTTCTGGATGCGGCTGAAGGTCTCTCGAGAGCATCGAGCACGGGCATAGCCCGTGCGCAGGCGGGCGAAGCCCGCCTGGATGCGGCCGAAGGCCGCCCGAGAGCAACGACCACAGGCGTAGCCCGTGCGAAGATGCTCGTATTTCTCTATATATATATTAAGCATTAATTTATTATATTAAATAATTTGTTATATTAAACAATTAATTATATTAAATGTTAATATAATTTTTTAATAATAAAATTTTAATTACCTACCCAATTAATTAGGTTATTAAATGTTGATATAATTTATTAATATTAAATGTTACTGTATAAAGAGTATCATGCATGAATTTAAAGTTCCTTACAAGGATTATGACCATCAGATATGATATGATATTATATCATTGTTTATTATTAAAAAAAGTAAATAATAGTAGACCACCTAAGCCTACTGCCACTGAAGGCTGGGCCGGGGAGAGAGATGGAGAGAGACAGGGAGAGAGATAGGACGGCGAAAAGAGGGAGGGTGTAAAAATTATCTTATATATTATATAATATGTATTATATACAGTTGACAGATATGATATATTATATGTTATATTATAATATTATCTATACTTAATAAAGATGTTCCTCTTCTCTCCGTCACGCGTGAAATCCCGGGAACGCCCCCGCCTCTTCGTTTGCTCCGTCACACGCCCAAATCCCGCTTCAATAGACAGTGCAGCCTCCTCAATTCTCCACCGCTGCCTCCTGCTTCGTCTCAAGGCGCCAGCTCAACCTCGATATTCCGCCGCTTAAATCGACACCGCCAAAAATATGCTCCCAGCGTCTCCCATAAAACCCCGCATTCCCGCCCTCGCCCACCGCAGTAAAACCCCGCAATCCCTCCGCCTCGCCGAACGCCATCGCATCTGCGCAGTTTCAACTTCGCCGTAGAAGATTTCTTTCCCTCCGCTACGCTGTCCTCCTCTGCCGCTTCTCTGCTTCACTCCGTGCACGTCAGTTCCCGCAAAATATATGTCTCTTCTTCTACCATGCGTTAACTGTCTCTTTAAAACGTGAGGTCTTTTTACTTTGACATCTAGGTTGGAATCTATAGTGCACCGTCCTCCTCCGCCGCTCTTCATTTGGCAACTCACCCGTCTCTGCTCCACTCCGTACAGGTCAGTTCACGCAAAAAACGTCTCCCTTCTTCTACCACGCCGTAACCTGTTGAGTTCAGTTAGTTAGCTTTTGATTTACTCTTAATTTCAAGCCTCTCCGTATTCTGCTTCTTATTTGTTATAGGTAAGCTCTGTTATCTACATCATCGCAGAAAACGCATATTCTTCTGTGCTCAACTGGTTCCCCTACAGTAAGCTTCACTCCTGCAATATTGTTTCAAGCTTTCCTCTGTTAGCTTCGGATTTACTCTTATGATTCCGCCTAATTTCAAGATTCTCATTATTGTTCTTCTTCTGTGTTATAGGTAAGCTCTGTTCTGTAAATCCTCGCAGCAAAATCAGACGATTCTGTGCTCACCTGCTTCCCGTACGGTAAGCTTCACTCCTGCAATATTTTTTCAAGCTTTCCTCTGTTTGTAAGCTCATTTCTTTCAAACAATTATGATCCAATTTAAGTCCAGCATTCTCTATTTAAGTTCACTGTAACATTCAGCACAATAAATCCTCGCAGCAAAATCAGACGATTATGTGCTCACTTGCTCCCCGTACGGTAAGCTTCACTCCTGCAATATTTTTTCAAGCTTTCATGTCTTTGTAAGCCCATTTCTTTCAAACAATTATGATCCAATTTAAGTCCAGCATTCTCTATTTAAGTTCACTGTAACATTCAGCACAATAAAACATACATTCTGTGATATCTCATCCGTTCGTGCACATTACTTTTTCAATGTTCAACTATCAAGGTCAGCAATTGTAAAGGTGTTATTTTTAAATCAGGTAGTACCATTACATATCTGCCTCAAACAAAACAAATTGAATTGTTAAAAAAAACTGAGTGAGAATCAGTGACAAAACAAACATACCATTTCATAACACAGTTCTCGCATTTACCTATTAAACATGTTCGTGTTTTTTAATAAGTATTATTAAAAAAATACATCAATCTTTCATCTATGCAGTCATAAGCATTGTTATAAATTGATTGATTTATGACAAATGTGTAGCACATATGCATAAATGAAATTTTATAGGTACCTTATTCACGTACATAAATTGAATTCGTATAGTCAGTAGTTTCTTCATTTGCCTCCAATTTATACACTCTCTGCTAAACAATTTTTATTGCAGTTTAACACAATAGCAATGTCCACGCCAAAATATTCGTCATCCATGACACACAATAAGGAACCCTTGCTCATGAGTAATGAACTCAATTACGACAGCGAGGTCCCACTAGAAATACGTGGAAACTATTATTTTGCCCTTTTAATTAGCAACCTTAAACTTTGTACAACTACTGAAGATTTAAAGACCATCTTCGGAGGCCTTTCGGGATAAATTCACGCAAACATATGACTCAAAACTCTTTATCAAATATTATATGCTTTGTCTAAATAATTCATGCGTACTACATAATTACTTATGAAGACTGACGTGGACACACGGGGACACCCACTTGGCACGGGTGAGGTCATCTTCACTGATGAAATGACACTTTGCGAAGCCGCAATAAAGATGCAAAACCACATCATAGACGGACAAAAGATTATTGTTACTGAGCTAACACTCTTTGATGTCAGAGCAGAGTGAGAGAGTTGAAAAATTAATATCTCAATTCCTTTGTGTATACTCTCCTAAGTTAAACATGATATATAAGAGTTTACATTTTTAATTATTGAATAATATATAGTCGCATGTTTGACATTTACTAAGCGCAGTGTACTACCTCCCAAATGAATATCTCAACTCTTTTGTTAATTTCTCAAGTATGCTTCAAATTCATTTTATTGCATCTCTATTATTATTTCTCATTTGTTTGTACCCCTTAAACGTATCACATCGCCATATCAGAACATCAACTATATGAGAATTTGATATACATAATATTGTAGAGCTAATTTCATTTGTTTTTTTACTACTTCCTACCCTCTCTTCGCCCTTTACTTAATTTTCATGCCTTCCCTTAAAATTCCTTTTCATCACCATTCATTGCCTGACGCCAAATATGTTCTCTCCTGTTTCACTCAATTGCTCAAAGATGCTTTCACTGTTCAAATTTTTTCACTTGAATTCTTTATTTGTATAAATTATTACGCATATTGCATATACGGACATAATATTTCATTTTGTGAAGTAACACTCTATGACATTTGACCTGAGTTCTCGCAAAGGTAGGCTAAGAAACTGAATTATCTTTTGTTCTCACTTTTCAATCAATATTTGTAATTATTTTTTTGTATCTCATGTTCGAAATTTTCCATTTTATCGTGGATCATCATCCTACTGTATTTTCCACTATTTAATTGATGTGTAAGTGTTATCACGCTGAATATTTTTATCAAAGGTGCAAACATATTCCAAAAAAAAAATTCCATATGAATTTCCACGTACGTTACTTACTATATATAATTTTCATGGTATAGCAAAATCAGAACTCTTTCCCTACATGGATACCACAGAAACACACCGTATTTCTCAACGAGCTGCTAATCGAGAATGTTCGCGAAATCGAAGAGCCAGGATGACAGAAGAGCAACGTGAACAAGAACGCGCTTCTAATCGAACCCGTCAAAAAATGCGATGGTTACAAATGACTAAAGTACAACAAGAACAACAACGATCCATTTGGCGTTCTGCCGCTCGAAACCTCTATCAAAGACGACATCAAATGTCAGAAACACACAATGCTGAAATCGAACATGAAAACATCCATGACATCTCAACTGCTACACCCCCATGCCACTTCATTACGCCTCCATCAGCAACCAACAACCAACCTACTCAAACTACTGTACCACCATAGGAACACTGCGTATCCAGAGTTATATACGCTGCAGATGGTATTGTCCATCGATACATGTTAACAAATGTGTCATCGCATTGCACTCATGCTACTCAAGGAATTTTTACTGGAGAAACTTCGTCTTCGCATACATCTGCTACACCCCTGCTTCAAAATATTCTCCTTCCAAGCTCTGCACAAACATCAGATGCACCTCAAATCTTGATGCAACATCCACATCAACGCGTACTACATCGTACGTAGTTCGTAATTACAATAGTCTAAAAACCTCTTTATTTCTAAACAACGTCTTATCCTAACACGTTTTTCCTAAATCTTTGTTTTAGCAATTTCTGCAATACCGGAGTATCATATTCACTGTCAGAATGACTCCACCTCTGATGACAGTATTACTGCTACAAATTATTACCCCAGAAGTCATAATACTGCCCGCATATCGCTTCTACCTCACCATATTATATACTTACAACTAAGCCTCCCAAAAATATGTCCTTACTGTCGTGCTAAGTTATTTGATGATGAAACAACGACAATGTACTGCAACAACGGCAGAGTCCGCATACCACCTCAATCATTCCCAAATGACCTCTACAATTTATACATTAGTGACTCTGTAGAGAGTCGGCATTTCAAAAGATATATTTGTTCATATAATCATGTATTTTCTTTCACGTCTATGGGTGTTAAATTAGACTCAACTTTAGCATCTAATCAGCACACTGTCTACAGTTTCCGAGCTCACGGAGCTATATATCATCAAATTGGAACTCTTCTGCCTGTTCGAAATACAAGACCTCGATACTTACAACAATACATATATGATACCGAGCATGAGCTAGATTATCGCTTACAAGAAAGCTCAGAATTAGATCGGTCATTACTGCAAAAGATCAAACTAATTTTGGATACGAATAATCCATTTGTGTTAATGTTTCGACGACTTTCTGAGCGACAGGACATTAACAACTGCAAATTAGTTATTAAAGAAAGACCGGCACGTGAACAACAATATATCATGCCAACCGCTTCACAAGTTGCTGCTATAGTTGTTGGAGCTGAAGACTATCTTAATTCAAATGAGCGCAATATAATTGTTCAATCAACTGAAGGTCATGTCATAACCATGCAAGAATATACTGGTTTCTATGATCCTCTTCAATACCCGCTTCTTCTCCCATACGGGACATATGGTTGGATAGCTGAATATACGGGATTAAACAATCTACGTGTTAGCTGCTGCAACTATTACTCTTATGTACTTCAGGTATACATCATAATATTTATTTACTTAACTACTTGCACGTTTACATGAATATATTTACGTTCAAATTCATTAGACCGTGGTCCATCTTCATCATTACTTTTACACGGTTGTCGTCTACTGCAATAATATGTTGTTGACAACTACATTAAAATAGAAACTCAGAAATTGCGCTGGATTAAAAGAAATCAAAATACTCTTCGTGCTGAACTATATTATGGCTTACAAGATTGCCTCAATGCTGGAGAAAATAATGGAGGTATTACAAACTATTCATTGTAATATACATTAACATTACTCTATATTCAAGAGTTTAATAAAATAGAATATCTTATTGTAATGCAACAAATATAAGTTACCGCATAATCTTACCATCATCATTTGTTGGAAGCCCGCGCGACATGTACCAACATTATCAAGATGCAATGGCTGTTGTTCGACATTATGGAAGACAAGATATATTCTTAACAATGACATGCAATTCATCCTGGCCAGAAATCACAGAATCACTATATCCCGGACAAACAGCTCAAGATCTTCCCGATATTGTTTCTCGGATCTTCCATGCTAAATACACAACATTAAAGCAAGATCTTTTTCATAGACATATTTTGGGAAAAACAATTAGTCATGTGCATGTAATTAAGTTTCAAAAAAGAGGTTTACCCCATGTTCACACGCTGATTATTTTGGATACACATGACAAAATGAATACTCCAGACGACTACGAAAAAATTGTTCGCGCTGAACTGCCTTATGTTGAACATGAACCAGAACTCTACAATGCAGTTGTGCGGCATATGATTCATGGTCCATGTGCACCTTTAAATCCTCAAGCACCATGTGTGAAACATGGTATCTGCAAAAAAGGATATCCAAAAAAAATTTCTGAACATACACTTCAAGGAGCTGACTCATACCCAATATATTGTCGACGCAATAACGGTCGATATTTTACATTACGACGTGCTGCAGATTTTAATATTGACAATCAATGGGTTGTTCCATATAATCCATATCTTCTATTAAAATATGACTGTCATATAAATGTTGAAATTTGTACTAGTATTAAAATTATTAAATACTTATACAAATACATTCACAAAGGCCCTGATTGTGTTTCATTTCAAATACACGATATTGCGGATCGAAATGAGATATCTTAATATGTCAATGGGCGCTGGATATGTCCTCAAGAAGCATTCTGGAAAATATTCAAATTCAATATGTATCAAACAAATCCTTCAGTTATTCGTTTACAAATACATTTGCCAAACAGACATCAAGTTAAGTTCCGCACTACTGATGTACTCAATAACATTCTTGCAAACGACCGCAACTCCCGGACAATGTTAACTAAATTTTTCAGTTTTAATGACACAAACCACCATCACATGTATTTATACACCGAATTTCCAAAACACTACACATGGAATTCAAATTCAAGAACATGACATAAACGAAGACGTCATCAAAAGGTTATTGCTCGAATGTACTCAGTACATCCTTCAGAAGGAGAAAGATTTTACTTACGCATGCTTTTAAATCATATTCGAGCACCAAAATTTTTTGAACATCTGATGACAGTTGGTAATATTACCCATCCAACATTTAATTCCGCAACTGAACATTATGGTCTATTAGAACGAGACAACAGTCTTCATAACTGTATGGAAGATGCTAGAGAATTTCAGATGCCCGCAACACTACGCACTTTATTTACAACAATTTTGCTATTTTGCAATCCTACAAATGCTAGAGAACTCTAGAAAGCCAATTACACATTAATGACAGAAGATTACGTCGCATCGTCATCTGCCAGTGATTTATATGTTCTCAACAAACTCCTCGTGAAATAGATAACATTCTACAATAACATAATAAATGCATTACACAGTTTGATCTGCCTCAAATGTCTGTAAATTTTTCAGAATATTACAAACTTTTCAATTTTAATTGAGGATGAACTATCACTACCAGTGTCAAATACAGATCTTATTTCTATTTAATCCTTAAATCAAGGTCAATCCTACATCTTTCATATTACTACTGAAGCTATTCAACAAGGCAACAATGGTATGTTCTTCATTGATGGACCTGCTGGCACTGGAAAAACGTTTTTATACAAATCAATTCTTGCCCACCTACACAAAGATGATCACATTGTACTTGCCACTGCATCATCCGGAATTGCTGCAACTCTACTCCCAGGTGGAAATATAGCACACCTAAGACTCAAGATTCCAGTTCCTATCGAAGCAGAATCATACTGCAACTTTAGCAAAATTTCTGCACTGCAACAACTTTTACAACAATGTTCTGCTATTTTGTGGGACGAGGCACCTATGTCACACAAATATATTTTTGAAACTATTGACCGGTCAATACGAGATGTTCTAAGCACAGACTTACCTTTTGGTGGAATTGTTATAATCATGGGAGGTGACTTTCGCCAAATTCCACCTGTTGTCATTAATGGAACAGTCTCTCAAATTATTAATGTCAGTATTATTACATCTCCGTTATGGTCAAATGTTAAAGTACTCTCACTGACTGAAAATATGTGTGCAATCAATGATCATCAGTTTTCAAATTTTCTTCTTTGTATTGGAAATGGCATTGAGTCTACAAGTGCAGACGATATGATCCGCATTCCCGATTCAATGATTATTCCCTAGGACGGCGAACATTCAATCAGTACACTCATCAGTGTCATATTCTCTAATATGACACGCAATATTACAAACTATAGTTACTAGGAAAATAGAGCACTGCTTACTCCGTTAAATGAAGATGTGGCTCATTTAAATGAAAAATGTCTTGTTGTTTTTCCTGGGGAAGAAATAACATACTATTCTTTTGATTCAGTTGAAGATGACAAATACAATTTATACCCACAAGAATTACTAAACAACATATCAGCCAGCAATCTTCCTCCCCACAAATTGTCTTTAAAGAGAGGTGCCCCTGTTATGTTGTTGCAAAACTTAAACCCACGTATTGGCCTTTGCAACGGTTCACGCCTGATATGCCGTCAATTTTCAAGAAATGTTATTGAGGCAGAAATTCTTACAGGCCAACATAAAGGCAAGCCAGTTTTCCTATCACGTATACCTTTAAAGAATACTAGAGATCAACAAATGCCTTTTGAACTCACTAGAAATCAGTTTCCAGTCCATTTAAGCTTTGCGCTAACTATAAAAATATCTCAAGGACAAACAATACAACATGTTGGCCTCTATTTACCTTCTCCTGTTTTCACTCATGGTCAGCTCTACGTTGCTCTATCCAGAGGAGTCACTGCCGCTAACACAAATATATTACTTAAAAATAGTCTCTTACCTGGATATCCTGGCGCATAAACAAAGAATATTGTCTTCAAAGAGCTTAGGGTTGTTAACCTCCAGTTGCATTATATATTCCATAATTATGTTGAAAATGTCAAATATACATTACTATTGTTGATTTTTGCTTACCAGATATACTTTCACAGCCCCCTCATCTGTAGTCAACTACAAACAACATCAATAACCCCTCCATTCCAGTACTACCTCAACTACAAGGCAGCCTTTTGATCATTAAAAAACTACAGGCAGTTATCAAATTCTTTATCATCCAATATCTGATACATTCCACAATTATCACATCTTTGTATTTGCTTAGTACCCTGTATGCTTTATAATTTTGTTATTGCTCATTACTCTCTACACTTTATTATTAATAGAAATAGTAAATTGCAAAATAATTATACAAGTACATTTTCTGACATACAAATAATTCATGTATTTTATTTTATACATACTTTGTATTATGTTCCATGCAACTATTCATAACATTTTATTTAATGTTAAAATATATTTTCTTTTTTGACTATATTTTTCTTATTCTATATAACTATATACAAATTGTTTTTTTTTCCTTAATAATTATTGAATGTTTAGCAAAACAATGTATGTACTAAAATATTTTAAATTCATTTCTTGATTTCTGCCTTCAATGAAAATTTAACTTCAGTGCATGCCAGTTTTTCTTAACATATTTTGCTTGCTTCTTATACAAACTCATCAGCTCACATACTCATATCAACATTTCTTTTTCATTCCTCTTGAAAAATGCACATATTACTAAGCTTCATGCTATCCATTTCAAACTTGCGACTTTACAGACATTTATTACACATAATCCAACAAAGTTTTCATTTCATTTCGGGCTCAGTTTTATAACTTATTTTGTAAATTATTTATTCCCAATTTTTAAACATGATTCACAATTTTGTATATATAATCATATCAACTATTGTTTTGCATATTTTATAAAATACTTCCTCATTTTACTGACATTGATTATTTCTTTATCAATATCAACAATGTGCAGATGACAATCAACCATTCATCAAACCAACAATTACAATTACATAATCAATCCACCAATGATCCCAGTAAGTCATTGATACTGTGCAAATCTACCTTTTTTACTACCAAAAAAAATTAAAAATTAAATTGTATGCTTTGTTTTGCAGCTAACCCTGTAAACAACAACACTGCAACAGACTCGGATGACAATTACTATGATGAACTTTATCCGCCAACCACAACCAGATGGTCAGATCTTCCACGAAATGAGATTTCAGGATTCAGATTACGTATCCCAGCTGTGCCACCAGGTCTAACGCCAGAATAAGAGTGGAACTACGTATTCACAATGATTAGAAGGTAACATCTACAAAATAACATGTAGTATATTACAAATACTACTACCATAACTCAATCAACAGTTTAATAACTAATATCACTCTACATGTTCCACCAATGCAGAGTCTGTCAAGACCACTAAAAAAAATATGTTGTCAAATACTGATGTTACTACTGAGAGCTTCTAATTACATTTCAACTGCTTCTTGGATGTTCCTTAGTTACATAAGATCGACATAGAGAAGTTAGAGTTTAAATGTCTGTAAAACATTTTATCATCAATTGTGATGCCATCGCATTTTCACTTAGTAAGGATTGTTGTAATACCCGATGACGAGTATTTTCTATGTCTGTGAACTTTATTTTTCAACTTTTTAATGTCTTAGTACTATTTAATATAAAATAATTTGTTTTCATCATCTTTTCATGTTTGTAATCACTATTAACACATTATACACTCTCCTTATTGTATGAGATAGCGTGTAAATTCCTTATTGTAGGAGCTCCGTTTGAGAGTATTTATTTTCACAGGTAAAGCGTTTACCAACGCATGAATCAGACCTTAATAATGGTGAAAATAAGTTCCCCACGGATCGGATGGCTACCTCTTTTTCCCGCACGGTGATGTTACATGTTCCCAAAAAAAAATCACGGCGGTGGCCTTTGCGATGGACACCAGGTACGAAACTAAATTCTTATTACTTTTTTGATATTGTTATTATTATTAATGTTTCTCCTAATAATGTACGTTATGGTTAGATTTTGTTTGGAACATAAGCATAACTAAAGAGATAAGCGTGACCTGATGTTAGTAGTTATGCTGCAAACATTGGTCCTCCAAGATTACTGCAGTGCAAAGTTATATTATGGGGAAACACAATCGATGTGATGTAGTAATGGACAAACAATTATTCATCTGCTTTGTATAAATTTCTATTTTCATCACATAATATTGAAATACAAATTGTTTCCTTTGAAAGCAATCCTTCTGCTTTCATGTAATGGATGGTACAATTTCTTGGCCCTCAAACAATGTCGCCACCCCCAAGCATTGTCCAGCGCACGAACCCCTCTGCTATGTGGCTGAAGACCAGCCGAAGTATCGACTGCCGGTGTGGCCCATGCGTAGGCGCTGAGCCGGTGAAATGCATGGAAGCGGGATCAGCTTCTATGCGGTGAAAGGCAGCCTGGAGCATCGAGCACGGGCGAAGCCCGTGTGCAGGCGGGCGAAGCCTGCCTGATGCGGTCGAAAGCCGCCCGAGAGCATCGAGCACGGGCGAAGCCCGTGCGAAGATGCTCGTAGATATAATATATACGGGATAGAGAGAAAGAAATAGAGATTTATATTTTTTTAAAAAATAATTTTATAATTGTGATTTATATTTTTTTATGATCATTTTGAGTACTCATATGTACATGTTGTGGGCGTAGCCCGTCATCGCGGACCAGGTACTGTCACGCATGGCCGTACCGGTGGAGTCCCGTGTCGCTGACCGGATACTGTCGCGCAGGGCCACCGACCGCCCTGGGCTCGTACACAACCACGCCGACGAGCCAGATCTACCGGCGAGCCCACTATTGTCGGCCGCCCTGAGGTAAAAAAATGCAACAGTGGCGGCGGTGGCGGCGCCACCATTTTTTTAAAAAATATGTTTTACAGCGGGGCGGCAGGTGACTGCGGGCCTAAGAAATTTTGCATTACAGGGCGGTTGGTGGCCGGCGAGCCTGCAGCCGCAGGCCTCCCCCGCTGTAATGCAGCGGGCTCGCGCGTTTTCACACACACACACAAGAAAATTTGGATTACAGGGCGGTTGGTGGCCGGCGAGCCTGCAGCCGCCGGCCGCCCCGCTGTAATGCAGCGAGCTCGCGCGTTATCACACACACACATGTGTCCTCCGTCCCCCGCGCGATAGTACCCAGTCATTCTCGGCTGTATTCTTTTTCTTAGATTACATTAACTAGTTTTGTTAATAATAAAACAAAAAAAAGTAATCGTTGAAAATAAAACAATAAAACTATAAGTAGTTGTTAAAAATAACCATAAAAAATTAAATACGTTATTCTAATTTCTGTTAATTGAAATAATAGAACATCCATTGTTTTATAAGAATAGAAAATTAATTGTGTTATTTTTGGCGGGCTTAAAGTGAAAATTAAAAGTAACAATTGTTAAAAATTAAAATAAAAAAAATAAAAAAAATTATAATAAAAAGAGAAATAAATTTTTAAATAAATCAACGTCCAGGTTAAGCTATTTTTCCCACATCGTGGGAATAAATAAATTATCGACGCTCCGTCTATTGTATTCAAGCTAGAGCTGTTTATTGGGCTAAGCTATTTGTGCAGTGATATTGTACTGAAATTGTGAGGCTATTTTTGGGGGTACGGGGAAGGTGTAGGGCGGGAATTCGGATGGACGAGAGCCGCTGTCTTTACCGTGCAGTGCGATCTAATGGATGCGAGTGTGCTGAGATGCGTGTACATCTCTAAGCATGCACACATATTTCAAAGTGTGCACGCATTTCGCGCAAGATAAGATGTACTCGCAGCCGTCAGATCTTACGCACTGCACGATAAAGTGCATTTTCTGCACCGCACCTCTCCCGGACCCCTATTTTTGCCAATAACTTTCACTCATGACACTGAGAGACTGGTTATGTGATTTTAAAGATTTAATTTCACATTGTAGGGTTAAAGTTCTGATAAATTTATTAGTTTATTTCAAGATTCATTTCGGGTATTAACAAATTAACGATGCTTGCTCTATTGCATTGGAGCTGTTTACTGGGCTTAGCTATTCGTGCAATGATATTAAGCTAAGCTATTTTTCCCACATCTTGGGTTTCAAGATACTTTACGGGTATAAATAAATTAGTGACGTTTGCTCTATTGAATTTAAGCTAGAGTTGTTTATTAGGCTAGGCTATTTGTACTAGGGCTGATATCGAGTCGAGTTCGAGCGATTTTGCTTCGACTCGAAATCGAAATTTTCGACTCGAATTCGGCTCGAAATCGAAATTGATTTCGAGTCGAGTCGAGCGACTCGACTCGAAATGGCTCGATTTCGAGTCGGCTCGAAATTAAATCGAGTCGGCTCGAAATCGAATCGAGTCGGCTCGAAAACGAATTAAATCGGCTCGAAATTTAGCAATTTTTCGTTTTATTCCTACTTTGCTCAAAATAAAATTGGGCAACTTATAAATTTAGCAAATGAAACACTTAAAACTTTCATTCTTTTTATTTAGGTTTAAATTTTATTATTTTTAATCTTAAAATAAGAATATATTAATAAATACATAATTTTTTAAATTAATTTGAGTTGATTCGAATCATATTTCGAGCGATTTAGAGCTGGTTCGAAATCGACTCGAAATCAGATTCGAGTCAAATTGAATCGACTCAAATTGAGTCGAATCAATTTTAACCGATTCCAAGCGGCTCAATTTTCGAACGATTTTCGAGCGATTTTCGAATTTCGAATAATATGCTCAGCCCTAATTTGTACGGTGATTTTATGTTGAAATTCAGATGCTATTTTCACTCCTGACCCTGAGAACTAGTTATATGAATTTTTGCAGTGTCAAGAGGGGCAAAAATGTAATTTCACATTTTAGCGTTAAAGAAAAAAAAATTTAGGGGATTGTTAACCGGAGATCGAATATGGCTATTCGCAGATTATTACTATTCGCAGATCCAAAAACACTTAAAATTATTATTGACGAAAATTATTGTTATTCGCAAACTAACATTAAAAGTAAAAAAAATATCAAGAAGTGTCAAATGAAATTTTAGTCTTTAGCTAGAATTTGATACTCATGATCTGAACAAATAAAATGTGAACTAACTGAACTAACTGAACTAACCATCTAAAAATCCACACAAACCAAACTTAAGAAGTGTCAAAAAATATCAAGAAGTGTCAAATCTGAACTAACCATTTAAAAATCGAGAAATAGCTATACAAAATCACTTAAAAACATCAATAAATACTCAACTTAAGAATATCCTACTGAAATAATCTTTTATTCTTCAACCCTAACTATCCAAATCTTTCCACACAAACCAAAATCACATAAACAGCGTAGAAATCCACTCTCCAGCACAGAAAATCGAGATCCAACCAATCAAACCCCACACCATCGATCCCTATGTCTGTATCGCAAACAAACCCTAAACAAACCCTAAACAAACCAGCCAATAAAATGTTAGCAGGAGGCGACGTCGGCGAGCAGGCGGGCGGCGTCGGCGAGCAGGCGGGCGGCGTCGGCGAGCAGGCGGGAGGCGTCGGCGAGCAGGCGGGCAGCGTCGGCGAGCAGGCGGGCGGCATCGGCGAGCAGGCGGGCGGCGTCGGCGAGCAGTCGGGCGACGTCGGGCTGGTGGCTGGGAAGATGCGAGAGAGGGGAAAATGTGAAGTGCGGAGTGCGATTGCGAGCAGGCGGGCGATCAAGAGTTGGGAGAGCGAGAGAGGGGAAGATGTGGAGTGCGGGATCGGGCTGTTGGCTGGAAAGGGAAAAGGAATTAGAGTTGGTTTGTGAATAAAAGCTTTCAGAAAGCAAGAGAATCTTTAACACATTTTAAAAGTGCTATTTTTGATTTGCGAATAATCATTTTTGGTCTGCGGTTAACAATCCCCTAAATTTATAGGTTTATTTCAAGATTCGTTTTGGGTATAAATAAATTAACGGCGCTTGCTCTATTGCATTCAAGCTAGTAATGTTTATTGGGCTAAGCTATTAGTGCGATGATGTTATGTTGAAATTGAGAGGATATTTTCGCCAATAAATTTATAGGTTTAGGACATCATACTATCTTAGTTTTAGGAGGTGATGGGTTACACCTTCATTTATAGGAGGCAAGGAGCCCCCCATGATCTCCACTCAAGGAAAGTCATGGGTGGGCCCCACCCCCCATGATCTCTCATGGAGGTGGTGGAGGCGGGCCCCACTCCCTCCCATCATGGGAAAAACCGCCACCAAAGGAACCGCCGCCGGCAAGAGGACGAGCCACCGCCGGCGGCCGGCCCTCCCACGATCGTGACCTTGGCCACTCCGGCCGTGGCCGGCCTCCCTTGTCGGTCGTCCGGCCGCCGCCGCCGTCATGACGGCCCGCCGCCATGGGGGGGGGGCTCCCCGCCGTCCGATCAAGAGGAAGGCCCTCCAAGGGAAGCAAGGGCGGATCTCCCCCACCGCAATCTGGTTAACGATGCCCGCATCCACCCACTCCTCACTCGTGAGGAAATCAGAGAAGTCATTGCCGAAGAATACCGCCAAGCCGCGAGGAGAGATTTTCACCCTCATCGGCCGCTTTACCAAGGCTCCCCCTTGGCCCCGCAAATCCTCGACCATCCGATCCCGCAGGGATTCAAACTCCCAAACATCGAAACATTCGACGGAACCGACGATCCGCTCGAACATGTCAATCATTTCACCACAATCATGAGGATCTTCCATGCTTCTGATCCGTTGCTATGTCAAGTACACGCCAACGTTCCCCGGCAGCCGTCAGTAGCCCTCACATCACTGCAAGGAGCTTGGCAATTTGCGCAGTGGGGAATAGATCTCCTCGGGCCCCTGCCACTAGCCTCTGGTCAAAGGAAATTCATTATTATGGAAATCGATTACTTCACCAAGTGGGTCGAAGCAGAATTGCTGGCCAAGATAACCGAAGAGAATGTCAAACGATTCGTTTGGAAGAACATCGTGTGTCGCTTCGGCATACCGGCAATCATCATCACCGACAACGACACCCAATTCACCGGAAAATCCTTTACCAAGTTGTGCGAGAATTAAAGATAAAGTTGCGGCACACAGCAGTATCACACCCGCAAGCTAATGGGCAAATTGAAGTGACTAACCGTACTATCCTGAAGGGACTGAAAACACGACTAGAAGATGCTGGGGGGCAATGGGTCGACGCTCTTCCTAACGTGTTATGGGCATATCGTACAACAGAAAGGATGCCTACAGGAGAAACACCGTACAATCTATGCTACGGAACAGAAGCCATTATCCCGGTCGACATCGACGTCTTAAGTTCCCGGGCATCCAACTTTGATCTCCAGTCAAACGACGAAGCACTCCGTGACAACCTTGACTTGGTCTTCGAAGTACGCGAAGAAGCATCTCTCCGCGCTGCCGCCTACCAACAGCGCACGGCCCGCTACTACAATCGTCGGGTGAAGCCTCGCCCAATCAACGTGGGAGACCTGGTACTTCGCACCTTGGAAGCCGCCGGAAAGGGAGCACAAGGCGACAAGCTGTCTCCAACATGGGAAGGCCCGTTCGTTGTCATCGCTATGGTAAAACCAGGCACGTACAAGTTACGCAATGCCGAGGGAAAAACTCTTCCCCGCACATGGAATGCGCAGAATCTGCGCAACTTTTATCAGTGATTCGTTATGACTTTCTTTATGCAGTAATTTTTCAATTCAAAACTATGTGATTCATCTAAGTCGCGAGCCTGATCTCGTGCAAAATATTATTTATTCAAAGTATCTCGTTTTACTTTCTGCAAATATTGTGTATTCAAACATGATCTAGGGTCTCCCTGACTTACGCAACTCGGGAGAGCCTGCCTCCTTTCACCCACAAAGCCGTAGACCAGTTCCACGCAACCAAGCCGCGGGCCAGTCTCGCGCACAAAGCCGTGGACCAGTTCCACGCAACCAAGCCGTGGGTTAGTCTCGCACACAAAGCCGTGGACCAGTTCCACGCAACCAAGCCGCGGGCCAGTCTCGCGCACAAAGCCGTGGACCAGTTCCATGCAACCAAGCCGCGGGCCAGTCTCGCGTACAAAGTCGTGGACCAGTTCACGCAACCAAGCCGCGAGCCAGTCTCGCGCACAAAGCCGTGGATCAGTTCCACGCAACAAAGCCGCGGACTAGTCTCGCGCACAAAGCCGTAGGCCAGTCCAACGCAACCAAGCCGCGAGCCAGTCTCGCGCACAAAGCCGCAAACCAGCTCCACACAACTAAGTCACGAGCCTGATTCGTACACCCTCGCAAAGATCGACTCCCCCTCAATTTTTGCAGCTAGGACGTAAAATCGAAGACGGTTCAAACAAGCTCTCAAAGATTTGGGGAGGACGCCACCGACGCCCTCCTGCACCACCACTTTGTGGCAAAACATATCTGGACAAAGCGTATGACGGTGACATAAAAATTAAGCTATCATAGAAGACAACAAATCTCAGCCCTAAGGGCGACAATTTCAAAAGCTACAACGAAAGCAAGAAACAACAAATGTACGACAAAACATACAACAACAGATAAGCACTACAGCTACTCTCCATCGGCGTCTGAGTCAGAGGGCTCGTCCCCGGAAACGTCCGCAAAGCTGAAACTGGAGGTGTCACACCAAAGGTGCTTTCCTACAAAGCGAAAGGCCTTCGAGACGCTGTGACGGAGAGCTAGCTTGCGTATTTCATCCATCTGGGGTTCCACCTCCTTGGACCAAATATCATCACGAACCTCTTCCGCAATCAAGTTGCGATCTCGAAGATAGTGAAAGAGAAGGGATAGATACTACTCTAGAGGGGGGGGGGGGGGTGAATAGAGTAATCAAAAATTGCACTAGCAAAGTTGACTTTCTACTCAACTCCCTTGGAGTTAAATGCGGAAAGAAAGTTATAGATATTTAAGATTAAACCTTAGAGCCTAATACAAGTGTTGTGCACAAACTAAAGCTAACTGTAATTACAGTTTAGCTTTGGATCCTATCCAGCAACTAGCAAACCTAATTAAGATCTAATCACAGCCATAATGCAAGTAATTAAACAAGGCAATCCAGACGACACAAGGAATTTATAGTGGTTCCCCAAACAACTTGGGTACGTCCACTCTTCTACCAACAAGGTAGGAATCCACTCAGGTTTTTGATCAGGTGCCCTGCCACCAACAAGATCTGCTTCAGGTAGATTAAGAGATCCTTTAGACTTTTGATCAGGTGTCTAAAAACCAAACACAGGTTTTTGATCAGATGCCCTGCCACCAAGGGATACTTTTGAAGGGAGTAATAACCCTGTACAGGAGGGGGAAAGGAGGTTAAGGTGTCTTCTCTATTTTACAATAGATTAGAGAAGCACAATAACTTGCACTGAGCTAGACAGCTCTAAAAGAATCAAGGCTCCCCCTGGCTCAAAGAACGTCCAGGTGAAGTCTTGCTTCAGTACAGAAACACTTCAGTAAATACTGAAGGAAGAACTACAAGAAGATATAAAATAAGAAATGAAAATCTTCTAGCAGCTATCTTCTTCTTCTTCTTCTTCAAAAGATCTCTGAGTCAGAACTTCCTGGAACAGGAGAACTCAGGTTGAAGAAGAGCAGAAGAGCTAACACTTCTCAGTTGAGTGAAGATTGCTGAGAGCAGTTAAACTTGTTCTTGCTGTAAGCTTGCTGAATGAATATAATCTGAGAACTAGTTGATCTCTTTTCTATGTGGACTAGTTGATTTCTTCTTCAAGGAAGTCTTTATATATCAGCAGCAGCAACGGCTCTAATTGAGTTTGAATCTTGTCTTTTTCTGAACTCTGCAAGCTGGGCTGCAAAAAGCATAAAGCAAAAACAAACTACAGCAGACAGATATCCTATAAAAGGATAAAGCTTTCTAAGAAGCTGCAAATACTTCTGATGAAATAATATAAGAGAAAGTCACATCAGAAAGAACTCTTTACGGCCAAGGAAGACTTTTTGAGTCTAACGGCTATAAAGGACAGCCTGGCAGATAAAGCAGATTGCATATCTCAGCTATAAGACAAACAACTTTGTCAGAAAAGATTAGCTCATGCATACAGAATAGAACTGATATTGCATGGAAATAATGTCACAAATTATTCAGATAATCTTTTATAAACTATGCCAAAATAAATATGAAATTAGTCACGTCATAGAAGACGACAAAACTAAATAAGAGCATACAGCAAAACGTCGAACGACCCTCGGAGATCGTCGAACGGCGCACGGAGATCGTCGACCTATCAGACAGATAGTCGAACGATCCAAATAGTCGAACTATCAAAGAAGATAGTCGAACTACCTCGGCAGATAGTCGACCTATCAGAACAGATAGTCGAGCTATCAGATAGTCGATCTATCAGGATAGATAGTCGAACTACCAAACAAAAACAGATAGTCGACCTATCAAGCAGATAGTCGACCTATCACAGAAAACAGATAGTCGACCTATCAAAACAAAACAGATAGTCGACCTATCATCAGATAGTCGAACTATCAGATAGTTGAACTATCCAAGCAGATAGTCGAACTATCAAAGCAACACAGATAGTCAACCTATCAACAGATAGTCGAACTATCAAAGCGACACAGATAATCGACCTATCAAAAGATAGTCGAGCTATCAGATAGTTGAGCTATCAGGATAGATAGTCGAACTATCAAAGCAAGCAGATAGTCGACCTATCAACAGATAGTCGAGCTATCAACGCAGACAGAACGTCGACCAACTGATAGACGATCGTCGATCAGCCGATAGACGATAGTCGAGCGACGTTCGACTATAGTCGAACGAAAAACTACTTAACCAAATATTCATCTGGAAAAGCAATTCTACACAACTAGAGAATCTAACCTATCAACTAACCTTTAACCATAGATAAATCTTGGGTCAAGAGACAGAAAGAGAGGACTGAACTCAAATCAAAATCTAGGGTACCAACAATCTCTCCCTATTTGAGTTAAGTCTCTCAACAAATAAAACAAACAACACTAATTACAGAAAGTAAATAAAATGCATAAAGGGAAATAACTAAGAAGATATCATCAATCAATCAGATAAAAATAACTGTCAATCAATGACTAATTAAGGTGCTTTAGAGTTAGATTCAGGATTAGAAGAGCTAGACACAAAAGTAATTTTCCTTGTAGGATCTAGAGCTTCTTTCTTCGATAGCTTCAAATCTTGTTCTCCAATAATTTTCAATTCAGTTGTTCTTGGGACCACTGCCTCTGGATGCTTTTCCATATATTTTGAAGGATCAAACATCTCAGGTCTGACCTGGAACTTTTCGAGCTCCTTCTTTCTGAATTTAGACATAGTAGTCAATCCGGCAGTGTCCTTTCCTTCTTCTTTAGCTTTTCTGATTTGTGCTGCTCCAACCAGTTCAAGAAAACGAGCCATCCTAAAGTTAGGATCAAGCTCTGGGCTTTCATAAACAATCTCAGAAGGAGTATCAGCTGGTTCTTTATCTTGATTAACTAGATAAGACAGGGGAGCAGACTTAGCAAAGTTCTTGCTAGAATTTTCAGACAAAATAATTTGCTTACCTTTTGGAACAACTTTCTCAGTATGCACTGGCTTTGGAGATGGAACCTTTTTCTTTGGAGAAGGAGGAGGGGAAAAGGTTGGTCTTTGATAAACTACCTCCTTAATTTGTTCTTTCACTGTATCAGTTCTTTGATAGCCAGTTTGGTTTTTACCTTAGAAACCTTGAGAACTTCTCCTTTGAGCAGGCTGGGATGGATTTGATCTTTCAGATTGAGAGGCAAATTTAGAAGATAAATTTCCCGAGGCTCCTGCACCGGGAGGTGGAGGAGGAGGACCTCTAGGATTCCATCTAGTAGCAGGAGGGTCATACCTCTTAGCCTTTTTCCTTTGCTTTTGCTGATTTTTAGAAAACCACATCCAATGCTGGAATTCTTTTAACTTGGGATCAATCCCTTTCAGTATATAATATGGTGTATCATTGTCTGGATTTGCAGGAGGAGGAGCTACAACCTTTCTTTTCTTTTTAGCAATCCTTTTTCTCTTAGAATCAGCAGATTCATCAGAATCAATTTCTTCTTCAGAATTTGAAGAGATGGGCATATCATAGGGATCAATAGCCTCTTTCAGAGCTCTTTCTTTTTTCCTTTAAAGCAGCTTTTTCCATTTCTTCTTCCATGGCATCCTGTGCTAGGAGAGTATCTAAGTCCAAGCCTGGGGAATCATCCCATACAGTAGATTTTTCAATTTGACTCTCAGAATCCATTTCTTGAAGCTCAGGAACTGTCGTGGGGACCAGTTCAATTTGCACTGCTTGCTCAGAAGCCTCAGAAGCTAGAACAGCTACTTATGGTTCAGGTTGAACTTCAGAAGTAGGTTCACTTACTGGCTTTACAACCACTTGATCTTCAGGGGCAGACACAGGTTTAGGCTCTGTAGCATCTAAATTCTCTAGAGCAGGTTCAGGTTCTAGTTCTGGCTCTTGGACAACAACTACTTCTTCCATTATATCTGTAGGATTAGGAATAAAATCTTGCTAAATGACATCTAGTCATCCCTTCCAGATATTCCCAAACTAGCATATCAATTGAGTAATCTACAAATTGAGAAAGAGACATACCTTCAGGATATTCTTCAGGGTTTCCTAACTCCCATAAATCATCTAGAAAGGAGGTGATAATTCCTTCTAGGTACTGGGCAACCAAGGGAGTTGAGGATTCTTCTAAGTAAACTTTTACTACAAACTCTGTCAACATGATTGCATCAGATATTTCCTTTTCAGATGGAGGAGGAGGAGGAGCTGAATCTTCTGCTACTTTCTCTGTTACTGCAAGATGAACTACTGGAGGGGAGGCCAAAGGCTGCTCTGAGATATCTTCATCAAGCATCTCCCCCTGCCTGATTTCAGTAGAAACTGAAACCAGGCCCATAGAAGAAGAGGGCTCAGCAGACTTTGAGAGTGCCTGAATAGCAGCAGTCAAAGCAGATATGGAAGAAGCAAGGGGAGCAATTGCCACATCAATCATAGTTTTGATTGAGGGGGTAATTAACTCCACAATGCTAGCAATAAATGCTGGAGTTATAACAAAAGAAGATGATGATGATGAAGGAATTTCTGAGGGTGGAAGAACAGCAGGGGTGGTATGCACAAGATGAGCTGGAGAATGTGCTGGAGATGGAGCTGGAGAATGATGTGGAGATGCATGGGTGGATGCAGGGTGATCAAGATGATCTGAAGATAGAATTGGAGAGTGAGGAGGAGTTGGAATTGGAGAATGAACTGGAGAAGATATTTCAGACGCCAACAAATCAAAGCTGGGTTGAGAAATCCCAGCAAGATCAGTCGGGAGAGAAGATGCAGGAGGAGAGGCAGAATGTCGTACTTCAGTTGAAGTTGAAGGAACTTCAACTGCAGTAGACGGCAAAGCAGAGGAAGAGGATGGAAGAGAGATATCAGCTGAGCCAGCTACTAGAAGGGGGGAGTGACTGCGACAGTCCTGGTGCTCTCAGATATAACTAGAGCAACCCCTGCGGGAGCGGGCTTCAGAAAAGTCCTTTTCCACTTTGAGAATAGCGAAGGATCCATCTTCTTACTCGCGTTGATGGAGGTGGCGGCAGACACAAGCAGATGGGGGTATTTCTCCTTCAGAAAAATACCAACAACCCTTCGTAGGGTAACCTCTTTCTTTCCATTCTTCTTTCTTATTAAATCAAACATAATGCCAGCCCAATTTATCTGCTTCTTATTAACAATTGCACACATTAGTGCAAATTGTTGTCTGGTGATATTATCGTGGGCTGAGTGTTTTCCCAGTAGCACTTTTCCAACAATTTCCGCAAGAAACTTGATCTTGAACGGGAAATTCACTTTGAGGAGCTTGGAGGGGATGCCTTCGGCATGTCCCAGCTCAGTTAACATTCTTCCGAATTCAGGAGCATCTTGCTCATACTCTTCTTCACCATTAATTAAACCAAAAATTTCAGTTAGAACAGCGGGAGTCAAAATTACCTCTTCTCCGCTGATTGTTCTGGTCATCGAATCATCAGTCGACGATGAAGTGAAAGCCCACTCTTTGATTTCCTGAGTGTTTATCTTTATCCTGTAGGACATGAGTCTCTCTAGGCCTTGATCTCTGCACAGATTTAGGATTTCTACTATCCCTGGTTCGCAACTGCTGAAGGCGTTGAAATCAACGCTGAATCCGGCATCAAACTTTACCACTGCAAGAAGCGCTGGAGCAATCGCCATTGAAAACGCTGTAGAAGTCGAGGGAGAGACGGCGAGGACGGAGCGCAAGATAGAGAGCAAGACAAAGAGCAAGCGGGAAGACGGAATGCGAAAAGACGCTCTCCGTCGACGATAAAAGTAACTATCTTTTAACCTAGGTCGACTATCGGCTTTATATTAAAACAGCGATCGTCGATCTATTTAAAAGATACTGGAGACGATGGTCGAACGGTCGTTCGACGATCGGTCCTGAAGCAGAGTAGTCGATCAATCGTTCGATTATTTCTGTCTTCACAAACAGCAAGCTGTCGTCAACCATAGATCGACGATGAGCTCGACCTGTTCGACGATCTTCGAACGCCGGTCGACGATCTTCAAGCAGATAAGCCATCATCAACCATAGGTCGACGATAGGCTTGATCCGCTCGACTATCGTCGAACGTCGTTCGACTATCTTCAAACAGATTTCAACAAGGCAGACGTCACACTTAGTCTCGTCCATTAATCATGCCTAGTTGAACTAAAAAGAACAGATGCTTCTGTTCATCTAAGGGCTTGGTGAATATATCACCTCTCTGAAGTTCTGTGGATATGAACTCAAGGCTGATCTTGTTCTTTTCCACACAATCTCTCAGGAAATGGTGTCTAATCTCAATGTGCTTCGTTCTAGAGTGGTGCACTAGATTTTGTACAATGGAGATAGCACTTGTACTGTCACACATGATTTTAGTGTTTTTGTGTGAGTACCCATAATCCAAAAGTTGATTTTGTATCAACAGGATCTGTGAACAATAACTGGCAGCTGCTATATATTCAGCTTCTGCAATTGAAGTTGATACAGAGGCCTGCTTCTTACAGAACTAAGAGACCAATCTCTCTCCCAGGAACTGACAAGTTCCTGAGGTACTTTTCCTATCAACTCGACAACCAGCATAATCAGAATCAAAATATCCAATTAATTCAAATTCTGACTCAGCTGGGTACCAGAGTCCTAGATTTGGACATCCCTTCAGGTATCTCAAAATTCTCTTGAGAAGAATCAGATGAGATTCCTTGGGGTTGACCTGGAATCTAGCACAAAGGCATGTAGCAAACATTATATCTGGCCTACTTGCAGTTAAATACAATAGGGAACCAACAATGGCCCTATAATTCTTTTGATCTACAGGCTTTCCCTGATCATCAGAATCAATAACTACATTAGTAGCCATAGGTGTATGCATTGCTGAAGCATCTGCCATCCCAAACTTCTTTACCAATTCCTTGGCATATTTGGATTGGGATATGAAGATGCCATCAACATCTTGCTTTACTTGGAGACCAAGAAAGTAAGACAGCTCACCCATACTACTCATCTCAAACTTGGAATGCATCAAGTTAGAAAACTTTTTGCACAGTTTGGGATCAGTGGAACCAAAAATAATGTCATCCACATACACTTGAACTAACAGGATTGTGTCCTTGTGGTGCTTGACGAAGAGGGTTCTATCAACTACTCCCCTAGTAAAGTTGTGCTCTAACAGGAAACTAGCTAAAGTCTCATACCAGGCTCTGGGAGCTTGCTTTAGTCCATAAAGAGCTTTCTGCAACTTGAAAACATGTGAGGGCTGAGTTGAAGAAACAAAACCGGGTGGCTGTTCAACAAACACCTCTTCCTTTAGCTCACCATTAAGAAAAGCACTTTTGACATCCATTTGAAAAACCTTAAACTTCATGTAGGCTGCATAGGGCAAGAAGATCCTTATTGCTTCTAGCCTTGCAACAGGAGCAAAGGTTTAGTCATAATCTATACCTTCCTCCTGTCTGTAGCCCTGAGCTACAAGCCTAGCTTTATTCCTTACAATGATGCCATTTGTATCCAACTTGTTTCTATACACCCACTTGGTGCCTATGATCAGTTGGCCTTTAGGTCTTGGAACCAAAGTCCAAACTTTACATCTCTCAAACTAATTGAGTTCCTCTTGCATAGCAATGATCCAGTGGGGATCTAGCTCTGCATCTTTAATGGTGAGGGGCTCAATCTGTGAGAGGAAACAAGCATGCATCACATCCTGTCTTAACTGATGTCTTGTTTAAACACCAGCTGATATGTCTCCTATCACTTAAGATGTGGGGTGATCTCTAAGTGTGACAACATCAGCAGGTGGGATGTGATCTTCAGCAATAGTTGGGATTAATTCCTCAGGAGGAATTTGATCTACTGTTGGTGGAACAACAACAGCTTCAGTAATGTCTTCATCATTGTCTGATTCAGTGATATGAAGAGTTGAAAGATGAAGGATATCTTGAGTGACATCTTTGGAAGAATCTTGTACCTGTAATGAACTTGAGGAAGGAGAATTTTCCTTCTCCTTGTAAAACATTTGAGATTCATCAAATGACACATGAACAGACTCTTCAATTTTAGAAGATGATTTATTAAATACTCTATAAGCTTTGCTTACTTGGGAATATCCAAGAAAAATTCCCATTGAAGCCTTTGCTTCAAACTTTCTAAGATATTCTTTATTATTATTATGAATATAAACAACACAGTCAAAAACTCTAAAATAATTTATTTTAGGTTTCTTTCCTTTAAGTAACTCATAAGAAGTTTTACACTTAAGCTTGTGTATCAGATTTCTATTCAAGACATAGTTGGCTTTACTAACAGCTTCTGCCCAATAGGAAAGAGGCATATTAGCATCTGCCAACAATGTGCCAGCAGCTTCAATTAGTGTTTTGTTCTTCCTTTCAACTACCCCATTTTGTTGGGGAGTTCTAGGAGCTGAGAAGCTATGTTTGATACCTTCTCTCTCACAGAATTCTTGCATGAGAAGAGAGTCAAACTCAGTACCATGATCACTTCTGATCAAGGACACATGAGTAGAGTACTCAATCTGCACAAATAATAGAAAGTCTGTAAGGGCTTTGAAGTTATCAGCCTTAGTTCTCAAAAAGAACACCCAAGTGAATCTAGTGAAGTCATCTACAATGACTAGGGTGTAATACTTCCCTCCTAAACTCTGTATATTTATTGGGCCAAATAGGTCCAAATGTAATAAATACAAGATTCTAGGAGAATCACTTTTATTTACTGATTTAAAAGAATTCTTGGTTTGCTTGCCTTGCTGACAAGCCTTGCATAGGCTCTCCTTCTTGTAGGGGCAAGAAGGTAAACCTCTAACAAGGTTGTGTTTAGATAACCTAGATATATTCTTGAGGTTAACATGGCTAAGCCTTTTATGCCATAAGGTATTATTATTAGTTACTTCATTAAACAGGAAGATTTCAGAATCAGTTGAATTAAAATCTACTAAATAAATGTTACCTTGTCTAATGCCTACCAATACAACACTATTATTTAAAGTAATATTGCAGAGAGAGTTAGAGAATTATACCTGGTATCCAGCATCACATAATTGACTTACTGAAATTAGATTGTGCTTCAGTCCAGTCACATAAGCAACTCTCTTGAAAGTAACAGCTCCAATAGTCATCCTGCCATAGCCTTCAGTTTGACCACAGCTTGAATCTCCAAAGATTACCTTTGGGCCAAGCTTTGCTTTGAACTTTGACAGATGTTCTTTGTTTCCTGTCATGTGCTTGGAGCAACCACTATCCAAATACCACTTATTTTGAGTGATAAGATAAGTCTTCACCTGCAAATAAAACAATTTAAACATTGTGGACCCAGGTAACCTTGGGTCCCTTGTTTTTCACATAAGAAAAACTGGAAATAAAAGAATAAGCAGGCTGAGGGTGATAACCTAATGGGTAAGATCTCCTAGGTGGGATTCTCCATGCAGATGATGGGTCAATGAACCTAGGGTTTCTATTCATATTCGGGTTTCTAAGGTTCTGGGTGTAATTTTGAAATTCATATTGGAAACGTCGACCAGCGTTCGATGATGGCTGCTCAGATCGTCGATCTCCGTTCGACCACTGAGCTTACGATCGTCGATCGACGTTCGACGATAGATGCTCAGATCGTCGAGCTTCGTTCGACCACAGAGCCAGAGATCGTCGAGCAGCGTTCGACGTTTTTTGTAATTCTTTAAATTTCTGTTTTCTTTTCTCTCTTTTAGCTTTATTTAAAGCTCTATTTACTTGATTGACTTGCTCAGTATTCTTTATCTCATCAGCTGAGATAAAGTTCACTGGAGTTGAAAGTTGGTTTTTAAGAATGATTGGGGGCTCACTAGAAGATGCTCCTAAGCCTAATTTGTTATTGCCTGCCCTAGTGTTAGACATGCTGGTTATTTCAAGCAACTTAAGGCTTCTACCATTTAGAGACTCTTCTAACCTTTTGGATTTAGCTAACTCATTCTTAAGAAATTTAATTTCTTCACTGGAATTAGTGAGATCTTCCTTTAACTTAATGTTTTCAATAGATATGATTTCTGATTCAGCTAGCCTATGTCTAAGTTCTTTAATCTCCTTTTCAGAACTAATTAAATCTAAACATAAAGATTTAAATTCTAACTTAAATTCTGCAGAAGTAAAGTCATAAGAAGATAGTACCTCATCTTCTGTTGGCATTTCTTCATCTGAATCTGAAATCTCTGCAGCTGAGTGATTGCTGCAGGCATCAATTGCCATTAGGCAAACTTCCTTTGCCTTCTTTTCTTCTTCATCCTCACTGGATCTTGAGGAAGAGGATTCCTCATCAGAGTCACTCCAGGTTTCAGCGACAAAGCCTCTCTCCTTCTTTTTATTCTTGTAGGAGGATGGCTTGGAGTGCTTCCTGTGCTGATCCTTATCTTTCCTCTTTTCTTTATTCTTTTCCTCTGGACAATCTGGAAGGATATGTCCAGGCTTCCTGCAACCATAGCAGATAATTTCTTTAGAAGGGGTGCGATCATACCTTGGCTTTTCTTCATACTTTGAAGACTTCTTTCTGAATTCCTTCCTTCCCATCTTGAGAAACCTTTTGGCAAATAATGCCATCAGTTCCTCATTGGACTGGCTGCCTTCAGAAGTGTCAGCAGCTTTAAGAGCAAGAGTTTGCTCTTTTCTTATAGGAGTTGGGGTCTTTGCTTCAGCTTCAGCTTCCCTAGACTTCAGCACTTGCTCAAAAGACTTGAGCTTGCCGAGAAGGGCTTCTGTTGAGATTTCTGTTGTGCTTCTAGCCTCCTTGATAGGCCAGATCCTCAGATCCCATATGCTAGGGAAACACATAAGAATCTTATCATTAACCTCTGTCAATGAAATATCCTTGTCAAGGGTCCTCAGCTCATTGATGATTGAGTTGAGACTTGTGTACATGGCTTCAACTGATTCATCATCAGTTTTCTTGAAATTCTCATATTGTGAGATAAGGTTGGACCTCCTGTCCTTCCTTTCATCAGCTGAACCAGCTACAATCTGGTTTAGTGTATCCCACATAGCTTTTGCTGAGGAGCAGTCAGCAACCTTCTAGAATACTTCATCAGACATTGTCTGAGCCAGAATGTTCATTGCCTTGGCATCTGCTATCTTTGCCTTTTTGTACTCATCATTGTAATCTGGAGGAGGCACTGCACTCATATCAGATGATGAGGCAGTAGCAGCAGCAGGTGCTCTTGGTGGTCCTGATAAAATAGAAGAGAAAATACTTTCATCAATAGAATTCATATATAATTTGATCCTTGCCTTCCAGATGCCAAACTTAGCTAAGTTGCATGCTGGAGGTCTGGTGCTAGAATAATCCTTGGACTGGGCCATGATAGTGAAAGTGAATATCTATAAACTTTGGTATCTATCAGGATCTTGTGACTTAGGTGTTAGCCTATTCAGTCAGTCAACCTCCCTCTAATACCAATTGAAAGAGAAGGGATAGATACTACTCTAGAGGGGGGGGGGGGGGGAGGGGGGTGAATAGAGTAATCAAAAATTGCACTAGCAAAGTTGACTTTCTACTCAACTCTCTTGGAGTTAAATGCGGAAAGAAAGTAATAGATATTTAAGATTAAACCTTAGAGCCTAATACAAGTGTTGTGCACAAACTAAAGCTAACTGTAATTACAGTTTAGCTTTGGATCCTATCCAGCAACTAGCAAACCTAGTTAAGATCTAATCACAGCCACAATGCAAATAATTAAACAAGGCAATCCAGACGACACAAGGAATTTATAGTGGTTCCCCAAACAACTTGGGTACGTCCACTCTTCTACCAACAAGGTAGGAATCCACTCAGGTTTTTGATCAGGTGCCCTGCCACCAACAAGATCTGCTTCAGGTAGATCAAGAGACCCTTTAGACTTTTGATCAGGTGTCTAAAAACCAAACACAGGTTTTTGATCAGGTGCCCTGCCACCAAGGGATACTTTTGAAGGGAGTAATAACCCTGTACAGGAGGGGGAAAGGAGGTTAAGGTGTCTTCTCTATTTTACAATAGATTAGAGAAGCACAATAACTTGCACTGAGCTAGACAGCTCTAAAAGAATCAAGGCTCCCCCTGGCTCAAAGAACGTCCAGGTGAAGTCTTGCTTCAGTGCAGAAACACTTCAGTAAATACTGAAGGAAGAACTACAAGAAGATATAAAATAAGAAATGAAAATCTTCTAGCAGCTATCTTCTTCTTCTTCTTCAAAAGATCTCTGAGTCAGAACTTCCTGGAACAGGAGAACTCAGGTTGAAGAAGAGCAGAAGAGCTAACACTTCTCATTTGAGTGAAGATTGCTGAGAGCAGTTAAACTTGTTCTTGCTGTAAGCTTGCTGAATGAATATAATCTGAGAACTAGTTGATCTCTTTTCTATGTGGACTAGTTGATTTCTTCTTCAAGGAAGTCTTTATATATCAGCAGCAGCAACGACTCTAATTGAGTTTGAATCTTGTCTTTTTCTGAACTCTGCAAGCTGGGCTGCAAAAAGCATAAAGCAAAAACAAACTACAGCAGGCAGATATCCTATAAAAGGATAAAGCTTTCTAAGAAGCTGCAAATACTTCTGATGAAATAATATAAGAGAAAGTCATATCAGAAAGAACTCTTTACGGCCAAGGAAGACTTTTTGAGTCTAACGGCTATAAAGGACAGCCTGGCAGATAAAGCAGATTGCATATCTCAGCTATAAGACAAACAACTTTGTCAGAAAAGATTAGCTCATGCATATAGAATAGAACTGATATTGCATGGAAATAATGTCACAAATTATTCAGATAATCTTTTATAAACTATGCCAAAATAAATATGAAATTAGTCACGTCACAGAAGACGACAAAACTAAATAAGAGCATACAGCAAAACATCGAACGACCCTCGGAGATCGTCGAACGGCACACGGAGATCGTCGACCTATCAGACAGATAGTCGAACGATCCAGATAGTCGAACTATCAAAGAAGATAGTCGAACTACCTCGGCAGATAGTCGACCTATCAGAACAGATAGTCGAGCAATCAGATAGTCGATCTATCAGGACAGATAGTCGAACTACCAAACAAAAACAGATAGTCGACCTATCAAGCAGATAGTCGACCTATCACAGAAAACAGATAGTCGACCTATCAAAACAAAACAGATAGTCAACCTATCATCAGATAGTCGAACTATCAGATAGTTGAACTATCCAAGCAGATAGTCGAACTATCAAAGCAACACAGATAGTCGACCTATCAACAGATAGTCGAACTATCAAAGCGACACAGATAGTCGACCTATCAACAGATAGTCGTGCTATCAGATAGTTGAGCTATCATGACAGATAGTCGAACTATCAAAGCAAGTAGATAGTCGACCTATCAACAGATAGTCGAGCTATCAACACAGACAGAACGTCGACCAACTGATAGACGATCGTCGATCAGCCGATAGACGATAGTCGAGCGACGTTCGACTATAGTCGAACGAAAAACTACTTAACCAAATATTCATCTGGAAAAGCAATTCTACACAACTAGAGAATCTAACCTATCAACTAACCTTTGACCATAGATAAATCTTGGGTCAAAGATAGAAAGAGAGGATTGAACTCAAATCAAAACCTAGGGTACCAACAGATAGTCCAGCGACTCCATGTACTCCGCAAGCCCTGCTGCCTTCAGCTCTGATGCATGGTTGTCAGAGGAGAACATCTCCACCTGCGCCTTCGCCGCCCGAAGCTGAGTCTCAAAGCCTGAAACCTCCTCTCGCGCCTCCTGCAGCTAGGTCCCTAAGCCAGATGTCTCCTCCTTTGCATGCTTCAACATCTGAGTAGTCCTCTCCACTGAAGCCTTCTCCACGTCTAAGGCCGCACACGTATCTTCTAGCTCGGACTTCAGCTCTGAGCCAATTTGACGAAGCCGCACAATATCCCGGTCATGTTCCTCCTTTAAGGAGGCAAGCGAGCTCATCGACAACCGAAGCTTCTCCTACAAAGCGAGATATCCGTCCTTCAGGCTCACGTAATGATCGTTCCAGGTCACTACAATCTGCGCCTGAGTCTAAATCTGCAAGAGAAAGACACACAATCAGTCACTTTCAAAACAAAAAAGGAAGGAAAAAAGATGGTCACCCCCTTACCGCATCACTCATCGCCCTCAAGGAAGAAGACATCCGTGGAGCCGCAGTACTAGCGAGCGCCCGAGGAACCGGGGAAACAGGTAATTGCACCTCTGGAACTGAATCTTTAGAAGCTACCGCAACAACATCAAGGTCATCAACAGGAGCCATCGCCACTTTCCTCTTTCGGCCCCCTCCCTGAGAAGCCGTCGCCACCTGAACCGTGCCCACCGAGATGCCGCATCCCAGCAGTCGCTTTTCCTCCACGTAAATATATATGTTGAAGAGATGATTGGCCAGCTCACGAGGCTCAGAAAATCCCAGCACTGGGGAAAAGTCCCGTTCCCTCCCTTTCACACGACGGCAGCGATCGGGAAGCACATTCCACACCTCCGGAAGACCCCAGGAGTTCTTCACATATCCAAACAAAGTATTACCGTGGCGACGATCTTTACGGGCCTTAAACCCCAGCCAAGACTTCTTGCTGCGCACCTCAATCCGCTCACCACCATCAAAGCGCACGTCGCACCAATCCCGAAACTGGTCCAAAGAAAGCGAGCCCCCATGCTCACGGAAGAAAGCAACCAAGCCCATGATTCGGACAACCCCAGTCGGAGCAAACTGGGAGACAGGCACTCCGCAGAACTTCAAAATCTCTATCACCTCATCACAGGGAGGATCCCGGAAGCCGGATCTGAGGGATACTTCACAAATCGTCAGCCACCCACAGGGAGGATTCTGAACCCGCTCCTCGGGCCGCGGGATCCTCACTTCTAAGTCAGCAGGAAGCCCGCACTTCGCCCTCAAAATTTCCATACCATCTTCAGTCAAGAAAGAGCGCAAATGCATCGGACCAGAGGAACGCTTCGTTACCTGCACACGATGGAGAGTAAAAATCAGCTCGTAGTTGCAAGACCGCACAATCCACGCTTGAGCGCGCACAAGCTGTGCGCAAATCTTGCGCAGGCGGCCAGCACGGGGGCGCGCAGCCTAAGCGCGCTCGGCCTGCGCGCGCGGCCGGCCTGCGCGCGCGGCCTGCGCGCGCGCAAGGCCTGCGCTCGCGGCCTGCGCGCGCGGCCTGCGCGCGCGCAAGGCCTGGGCGTGCGTAAGGCCTGCGCGCGCCGTGCAGCCTGCCTGCGTGCGCAAACAGCCCGCGCGCGCAAACAGCCCGCGCGTTGCCGACGCGAGCGGCTAGCACCCGGCCCCGCGACCCTTCTTCGTGCGCGCCGTTTTGACGCTCGTGTACCGCGCTGGCCTCCGTCTGCATGCATCTAGGCGCCTGTTCACCAAGCCTCCGCACGACATAATACCTTAGAACCACGATCCATCGCCGCCGTCTTGGATCTCTCGCCGGCACCCACCATGACAACGAGAAATTCCAGAAATCTCTCCTCACGCTCGCTTCGCTCCCGGTCAGAAGAGATTTGGGGGGCATTTGATGGGTTACACCTTCATTTATAGGAGGCAAGGAGCCCCCCATGATCTCCACTCAAGGAAAGTCATGGGTGGGCCCCACCCCCCATGATCTCTCATGGAGGTGGTGGAGGCGGGCCCCACTCCCTCCCATCATGGGGAAAACCGCCACAAAAGGAACCGCCGCCGGCAAGAGGCCGAGCCACTGCCGGCGGCCGGCCCTCCCACGGTCGTGACCTTGGCCGCTTCGGCCGAGGCCGGCCTCCCTTGCCGGCCGGCCGGCCTTCGCCGCCGTCATGACGGCCCGCCGCCATGGGGGGGGGGGGGGGGCTCCCCGCCGTCTGATCAAGAGGAAGGCCCTCCATGCCGTCCGATCAAAGTTGTAACTACCCACTACCCCACCACTTTAGTGGTGGGGCCCGCCATGATCCACCCCTGGAGGCTATAAAAAGACCCCCAGGGGACTCTTATTTCTCATCTTTTCCTCATACGATTTTTCTCCCTCTTCCTCAGGTGAGAGCTTTCCCGCCTCCTCCACCGTGTCGGCCACCTCTCGCCGCCGGCCACCAGCGGCCACCAGCGACCTCCAGCGCCCACCAGCGACCTCCAGCGGCCATCAGCACCCGCCATCTGCTATTGGCACCCCACCAACGCGCAGTTGGGAAGGAGGCGCCCAAATTCAGAGGAAGTTGAGCGAAGAAGACAGTCGAAGCCCGCAAGCGCGCCGCCCCCGGGCGCACACGCCAGAAGCATCCCGCGCATTCCACCGTTTAAGTGACTTTGGCGGAGCAGTCTGTTGCCCGCCGGCAGTTATAGTCATCCTCTCTCCCCGCAAGTTGTAACGGGAGCGGCCTGTCGCCCCGATTCACCCAACATACTGTAATCACCCTGATCTAGTGGATTTTGACTGGCATCGAACCGGTCACGTGGTTTTTCACCCGGTTGAAGGGTTTTCTACGCTAAAACTCCTTGTGTACATTTTCCCTCTTCAACTGACTGTGTGCGCGCTTGACCGCTCCGCGAGCTAAGGCGGTCCAAGTTAGTTCGGATCGACCGGAGCGCCGAGTTTTGCCGCAACAGGAGGCCTATGAAAATTGTGACGGATGGTCCTGATTCGCTCATGTGATCAAACTGTTGAGATGTTCTAATCAAATAAAATCGGACGACCGTGATTGATTCAATGTTACGCCATGATATGCCATAGAAAGATATATACATATATATCATATTTAAAAAATATGAAATCAATTAATTATAAACTCATTGAAGTGATTTGGACCGTCCAATTTGACGTGACATTTCTACGGAATTTCATTATTTAATTATTAAAAAATAAAAAAACTAGTCTTCGTAAACCTACAACCCACAAAGGATAGAGGGAGAGAGAAAAAGAGAGAGTGCAAGAGAGGGCGGCGAGCTTAATATTATATGTATCTTAGTATATATTATTATTATTATTATATATGGAGAGAGAAAGAAAGAGACGAGAGGGGGAGAGTGTGTGGCAGAGAGGAAGAGAGAGGGAGGGATGAGAAGAGAGAGAAAGAGATAAAATAAATATTGTAAAATTTATTTATATTTCTTACGGTAATTTTGAGTTCTCATATGTATATGTTGCGGACGCAGCCCGCAGACGTATTGAGCACGAACAAAGCTCGTGCGGAGGTGGGGGAAACCCGCTTGAATGCGCCCGAAGGCCGCCCGAGAGCAATGAGCACGACCATAGTCAGTACGAAGATGCTCGTATTTACATATATGTATATATATATATATACATATATGTATATATATATATATACATATATGTATATATGCACATCGCCTAGCTGTGTTCAGCCGTGACGCTTTTTCACAACGGAGCAAACCTACTTATGCCACATCTCGCGCACATCTCTCGTCGAAAAGAGTCACACGGTAAGCCCCATCCCGCACCCTCAATGCTACCGGAAATCCAACAATCAATGAAAAAATTTTCTGGGGCCGATCTACTCACGCCGCATCCACTCCGGCTAGCCTCCTCACAGAACTCCTTGCACCTGAAACTCTATTCCGTGCCTCTTAAGGTAATCCCTTCTTTGAAAAGATATTGAATCTGTCTGAACAATTGATTTTCAGCTAAAAAAACCCAGAAGATAACACCGGTTCTTCATTAATTCAAGAGCAGTTATCATGCAAGTGTATTACATCTTAGTTTCACTTCTAATCAATTATTATGCCAGTTTTCCACGTCAATACTAGTGTATTAAACCATATTTTGCTATGAAACATGAAGTGTCATGAAACCGTAGGCACTTCTGGTTCATTTCTATTGCATAATGATGATATTAATAGTCATTCTAAAGATATTGACACAGTAGAAGATGACACGAATTTTAGTCCTGTTCAAACTAACGAACTTTACATTGGCCTTGAGTTTGATGATTTGGATGAAGTTTACAATTTCTATAATTGTTATGCAAGGAAATCAGGATTTGAAATCAGGAAAAAATCTACTAGAAAATCGAGAATAACATGAGATTTGATATGAAAAATTATGTTTGTGATAAATCTGACAAAAAAATTATACCTAATATAATTGAATCAACTACAAATACAAGGCGATGTGATACAAGGGTTGGATGTGGAGAGAAGTTAGATGTGCGAAAAAATAAATACTGTAACTGGTTTGTTTTTTCATTTGTTTAAGAACATAATCACGCATTGGACACACCAAGAAAAACAATGAAGCATAGATCTCATCATAGATTACATAAAAGCATACTATCAACAATAGTGATGGAAGATTTACATCAATTTGGAATTGGGCCATCAGACATAGCCAAAGCATTAAATGCAAGTGGAGTGGGTACAAGTGTATGCTCTCAAAATATTAAAGATCATTTACGGAAATCGAGAAAAAATCATGTTGGCAGGGAAGGTGAAAGTTTTGTTTTCAAGGTTAGCTAAACACCTACATGGGGGGGGGGGGGGTGAATAAGTTTTTGTCTCTATTTAAGATTTTTAATTTGTTTTCTTATTTTTGTGCTAGTGCTTAGGTTAATTATCAGCTTTCAAGAACATTCACAGACGACACAACAAGTTTATAGTGGTTCCCCAATCTTGGGTACATCCACTGTCCCTCTACGTCTATCTAACAGTGTGTTAGATTTGGCTCTACCTCCAAAAACTCAGATACTTAATAGCTTACAACAAAGATCCCGCGAGACCACACAGGTCACACAGATCTAACACTTAGATACTAAGCCAATCCACAGGTCACAAAGACCTTTCACCCGACACAAAGCTAACCATAAGTCACAAAGACTTTAGCCTTTATAATACAAGATTACAACAACAGATTCACAAATAATCTTTACACCAAAAAGAAAATAGAGAAAGATTATATGATTAAACACCAGATCAAGAACTCTGTGTCTTCTTCTTCCTCGAATGAGCAGATATCAGCCCAACCTTTTGCTATTGAAGACAATGATGTAGGCAGTAGATTCGTTCTTCAAACAGCTAACCTTCCTTCTACAGAACTTGTAGATCTGCCCCCTCAGAATGAATTCTGATCCTGCTATTGCAGATGATAATTGCTCCAGCTCTCTTTTTCCAGCAAGGTTCTTTGTGATGAACCACCTCTTCAGGCTCGACAAAAGTAGCGACGAAGAAGATGAAGTTTTGGTCGCCCTTCTTTTTGATTTCAGAAAATCTAGACGGGAAATCGATTCATTGATTGATGTTCTCTATTGCTCTGGCCGATTTGGTTCCTTTTATACTCTGAAGGCCAATTAAGCAGTGATTCCCACCACCAGGATTGATGGCTGAGATTAAGCCATCCATCACATACTTTCCATTTAATCTTGATTTAACGACACCTTGCTGTGTGTGGGCCCCAACACTTATTGTTGAAGCCAAAAATGACCTCAACGAAAGTTCGAAAACCAGGGTGTAGCCAACACCTACTTCTCTCGAACCTCAACTCTCGACTGGTTATGATGGACCTAGGACTGACCCAAAAGCCTCAGCGGGGAGGTCCCATGTAACGCCCCCGATTTTTCTGCGATTATTTTAATCCTCGTTTGGCGTTACGTCGACATGTTTTCTTGGCTTGTACCATCTGTGAGTGTGGTCTTAACTACTTAGAACTGGGTGCCCTATTTTGTAGCCTGTTGGCAAGATCTCCCTAGCAAGCCGAGTCATTTTGGGTGACCCGGTGTGGCCTCTCGGGGGATGCTTGTGTTTTGGATTCGGGAGGGTATAACTCGAGTTCTGTTCGTCGAAAGTTAATTTTGACTTCACCGTTGTGTTCGTAGCGTGGATATTTAACTACGGTGCGAATTTCGTCGAATTCCGAGGTAGTTTGGTTTTCGTGTCGCTTTGGGTGTGCCATTAGTAAATGTCGAAGTATGAGACCGGGCGGTCTGGCGGTTTGAGCCTGGCGGGTTGTAGACCGGGCGGTCTGGCGGTTTGTGTCCGGCGGGTTGATATCCAGACTGTTGCTGTGGTGTCTAGCGGTCTGACGGTTCATCTCCGGCGGCTTGGAAACCGGGCAGTCTAACGGTCTCCAACCGCATCTCTCTCCTGCTTCTGGTATTGCCGGGCGGTTAGAATATTGTCTAACCGCGCGGCTTGTTCTGGTCTGTTGTTCTAGCCGCTCGGAATTGTTGTATAGCTTTAGTCCTATATTATTAGTTTGTATTCTATCCTCTCTCCTCCATTCTATAAAAGGGAGGCCATACCTTTATAAATGATATCTTTTCGGATAATAAAATTTCAATTATTCAAAGTTCCGGCTTGTTTTCTAGCTCTTTGTTCGCTACTTCTCACATGGTATCAGAGGACTCGATCTTCTCCTCCTGATTCTGTGCTCCCTGTCCGCGCGGCTTGCCTCTTTTTCTCTCGCGACCTGTTCTCGTGGTTTCTCTTCCGCTTGCTTGCGCCCTGTCCTGCCTGTCGGCCACAGCGACCTGTTACTTTGATCGCTGCGACCTGCTGCCTTGTTCGCCTTGTTTGTTCCTCCCTTCTGTTCGCGCGGACTATCTTCTAGCCGTTCGACTTCTTTCCCTACTTAGATCTGCGGCTTGGTCGTGGCTTCTCTGGCTGCTGGTGTCTGACATCGTGACCGCCGCAGCCCCTCTTCTTCCTATCCGCACGGCTTGTCTTTTAACTGCGCGGCTTCTCGTTGTTTTCTCCTATGGCTCTTTCTGAAACCTCCACTACCACTACTCCAATCGCCACTCCGGCTCCGCATCCTACTTCCTCTGGCAACCTTGGCACGGTTTCTAAACTTGTTGGCTCCAACTATCCGGATTGGAGTGTTTCTTTCACCTTTCTTCTTCGCTCTCAGCGCAAACGTCATCATCTCACCGATGACCCTCCTCCTCCAGACTCTGCTGAATTTGATGACTGGGATGCCAGTGATGCTCTTGTCCGCACGTGGTTGGCTAACAGCCTCTCTGATGAATGTCTTCCTGTCATACGCCATGATGAGACGGTTAAGACCGCGTGGCTTCACCTTGCTGCTCTCTACTCGAAGGGGGCTCAGACATCCCGCATTTATACTCTCTATGCGGATCTCTTCGCTCGCCCTTCCACGTCTCCTGCTGCGGCTTATCAGCAAGTTCAGGCTCTTGGAGCTGAAATCCTCTAGAATCGCCCTTTCTCCGCGGACTTGGCCGAGCAGCACAAACACTTCCAGGTACTCCTGGTTGTTTGTTATCTTCTACGACTCCCTGAGTCATTTGATATGATCCGCCAGCAGATTTTGGGTGAAGCAGACTCTCACACCTTGGATGCCACCGCAGCTCGCATCGCCGCTGTCACTTTCCTGCTCCAACATCCTCTGTTGTCCTCCCCTCCTCCACAGGACTCCTATGCTCACCAGGCTCAGCGGGGTGGCAATAGTGGCCGTAGCCAGTCTGACACGCGCGGTCCGTCAAGGTTTCTCTGCTCTCACTGTGGTCGTACTGGCCACTCTGTTGTCCGCTGCTGGCAGAAACATCCTCATCTTCGTCCTTCCGGTGATACTTCTTCCTCAACCTCCGCCTCCTCTCGGCCATCTGCTTCTGTGGCCACGACCTCAGGTAGTGCACACGTCGTTACCCAAGGTAAATGGCTGATTGACTCTGGTGCTACAAATCACATGACCGGAAACCCTCATTGCTTCTCTCTCCTAGAGACGCATGATCGGTTACCCCCGGTTCTTGTTGCGGATGGTTCCCCTTCCCCGGTTCACGGAACGGGCATGGTTCAAGTCACTCCGTCGCTTCGCTTAGTGGACACTCTCTATGTCCCGAAGTTCCCTTGCAATTTGCTCTCGGTTACTACTTTATGCAAGCAACTTCAGTGCTCTGTATTATTTACTCCTACTTCTTGTTGTTTTCAGGACCCGAGGACCCAACGGACGATTGCTACTGGGACTGAGAGTGGCGGCCTCTACTTCCTCGATAATGTTTCCGCTCTGTCCGCCTTCTCTTCCACGTCTACTGATCTGCTTCAATGGCATCTTCGCCTTGGACATCCTCCTCCTCGGATTCTTCGTTAGCTTCTTCCCCACTTACCTCAGACCAGTCCTCCGCTCAAATGTGATGCGTGTTAGCTTGGCAAACATCATCGCTCCTCCTTCCCGCCGAAGCAAGGTCGTGGTTCCTCCCGCCCTTTTGATCTCATTCATTCTGATGTCTGGGGTCCTGCTCCTACTCTCACCGTTGGTCTGGGTAGTTCTTACTTTGTAACCTTTATTGATGATTTCTCTAGATGTACCTGGGTGTATCTTTTAAAAGATCGCTCTGAACTATTATCTGTATGGCAATCTTTTTACTATATGATTCAAACTCAGTTTTCTTTATCTATTAAAGTGCTGCACTCTGATAATGCAAAAGAATATCTCAGTCATGAGTTTTCCTCTTTTTGTATGCAACATGGTCTTATTCATCAGACCAGCTGTGTTTACACCTCCCAACAAAATGGGGTGGCGGAGCGTAAAAACCGTCATCTCCTTGATATTGCTCGCACTCTAATGACGCAGATGCAGGTTCCTCGCTCCTACTGGGGCTATGCTGTTCTTCTTGCCTGCTATCTCATCAATCGCATTCCCTCTTCGGTTCTCCACGGCAAGACCCCCTTCTCCATTCTCTACCCGGGCAAGGAACCCTTCTCTTCCTCTCCGTATCTTTGGGTGTATGGCCTTTGTGCATGCTCCGTATGCTACTCGTGACAAGCTTTCCCCCTGTTCCACAAAATGTGTCTTTTTGGGATATTCGACCACTCAAAAAGGCTATTGTTGTTTTGACCCCGTTCTGCGCAAACAGTTTGTTTCCGCGGACGTCACCTTCTTCGAAAATGCGTCCTACTTTTCTTCTCTATCCCCGCTTCCTCCTACGGTCTCTTACTCTCCACCATCTCTCAGTGATCCTTCCACACAGATCGACGTCTCCCCTCCTATATCATCTCCTCCTCCGTCTTCTTCTCTCTCTATTATACCCCCACCTTCTTCTCCGCAGCCGTCTCTCTAGTCCCGTGCCAGCTTTCTCCGCTATGGACGCTCCGGTCCCTGAGGCACAAGACGACCTGGATCTTCCCATTGCTCTTCCCAAAGGGGTGCGGGCATGTACCCAACACCCGCTTGCGGCTGTTGTTTCCTATGATCGGCTTACTCCCTCTCGCAGGTGCTTTGCTTTGGCTATCTCGGCTACTATAACTCCCCGCACTTACCAAGAGGCTCTTGTTATTCCTCATTGGAAATCTGCCATGGATGAGTAAATCGCCACTCTTAATGAAAGGGGTACCTGGACCCTTGTTCCTCCACCGATTGGTACTGATGTGGTTGGCTGCCGCTGGGTGTTCGTTGTGAAGTTTCGCCCCGACAACACTGTGGATTGTTACAAAGCCCAGCTGGTGGCCAAAGGCTTTACTTAGACTTATGGAGTTGACTACTTTGATACTTTCTCCCCGGTTGCTCGCCTCAGCACCATCCGGGTTCTTCTTTCAGTGGCCGTCAACAGGGAGTGGGCTATTTCCCAACTTGATGTCAAGAATGCTTTTCTGTATGGGGATCTTCAAGAGGATGTCTATATGGAGCAACCTCCTGGGTATGTTGCTCAGGGGGAGACACGAGTATTCCAGTTGAAGAAGGCCATCTACGACCTAAAGCAGAGCCCTCGGGCATGGTTCGACAAGTTTAGTGGCATTGTGGCTGCCATTGGCTTTACAAAAAGTTCAGCCGATCACTCATTGTTTATTCGCAAAATTGCATCGGGCCTTGTGGTTTTGGCGGTGTATGTTGATGATATTCTTCTTACCGGCGATGACCAGGCTGGGGTGGACTTGACAAAGAAACACCTCCGTCAACACTTAGTCACGAAGGATATGGGCTCCCCGAAATATTTTTTGGGGATAGAAATCTCTCGGAAGCCTGACTCGTTGGTTCTCTCCCAACGGAAGTATGCTCTTGATCTTCTACAAGAGGCAGGATTGACCGATGCCAAACCGGCCAGGTATCCCATGGCCACTGGAGAGGACAAAACCTGGACAGATGACTCACCTCTTATATCCGATGCCACCAGGTATAGACGTCTGGTGGGCAAACTCATTTATCTCACGGTGACCAGACCCGACATCGCCTATGCTGTAGGCAAGGTCAGTCAGTTCATGCAAGCTCCCAGGGAATGTCATCTTCAGTCTGCCTTGAAGATACTAGAGTATGTCAAAGCAGCACTAGGAAAAGGAATACTCTTTCAGAAGCGTGGTCATCTGAGAGTTGAAGCCTACTCAGACTCAAGCTATGCGGATGATAAAGGTGACCGTAAATCTACATCGGGTTTTTGCACATTTGTTGGAGGTAATCTTGTGAGCTGGAAGAGCAAGAAGCAGTCTGTTGTCTCAAGTTCCAGTACAGAAGCCGAATACCGGAGTATGGCGTCAACCACGTGTGAGTTAAAATGGTTGCGGGCTCTCATGCTTGACCTAGGAGAGGTCTACGACTATCCTCTGCCTATGTTCTGTGACAATAAGGCCGCTATATACATATCCAAAAATCCGGTCTTCCATGAGAGAACGAAACATATAGAGGTCGACTGCCATTTCATCCGAGAAGAGGTCTTGAAGAGACAGATTTGCACTCCGTTCGTCACCTCCGACAAAGAGTTGGCAGATATCTTCACCAAGCCGGTTTCTACTTCCTTCTTCCATATCTGTGACAACCTGGGCATGATTGATATCTATGCTCCAGCTTGAGGGGGAGTGTCGAAGTATGAGACCGGGCGGTCTGGCGGTTTGAGCCTGGCGGGTTGTAGACCGGGCGGTCTGGCGGTTTGTGTCCGGCAGGTTGATATCCATACTGTTGCTGTGGTGTCTAGCGGCCTGACGGTTCATCTCCGACGGCTTGGAAACCGGGCGGTCTAACGGTCTCCAACCGCATCTCTCTCCTGCTTCTGGTATTGCCGGGCGGTTAGAATATTGTCTAACCGCGCGGCTTGTTCCGGTCTGTTGTTCTAGCCGCTCAGAACTGTTGTATAGCTTTAGTCCCATATTGTTAGTTTGTATTCTATCCTCTCTCCTCCATTATATAAAAGGGAGGTCATACCTTTGTAAATGATATCTTTTTGGATAATAAAATTTCAATTATTCAAAGTTCCGGCTTGTTTTCTAGCTCTTTGTTCGCTACTTCTCACAGTAAAGACTAGAAGAATTCTTTTTTTTTTTATGTAAGGAGCAGGCGGTTGGGTTCGGTTTTGCTGAACCGATGCCTTAAAGCTTATATAAAAGCCTTATTAAGGAGTGGCAGGCCCACTACTCCTTTCTCCTTCTTCCCGAGACCAGAAGAAACCGCTGCTCCTGTTCGCGGAAAATAGAGGAGAACCGCCGGACCTGCTTCCCCTTCGGACGACGATTTCGGGAGTGTTCGTGGACGGATTTCGATTATGAAAGCGGCGTTGTCTTGCTCTCGCTCAGATCTTCATTTCGACGGTAAGAGGTTTGATTTTCGTGGAGTTTTAGGGGACTTGGATTTCCGGTTCTTGTGCTTTTCTGCCATTAAAGTGCAGGTTTGCTTGTTAGGTGCTGCTCCTTCTAGTGCAGAACGAAGAGGAGGGAAGGCCGACCAAGCTTCGCCGGAAATCGAGGCAAGTGGTATTCTTGCCCTTGCCATTGTTGTTCTTTTGATATTCTAGAATGTTTCCCGGTTAGCCCTAGGGTAGAAACCAAGCATATTCTCTTTTACCTTGCTGAATTTAGGGCTTAGATTCGCCTATGAACCCCCCTCCTTGTGCTGTTTTGCTCAACCCGATGGTTGTTTTAACCATTTAGACTCCAGATTTGTAGTTCTAGTTGGGTGCTTTTGCGGGTGGAGCCGAGAGTGAGAGTGAGGGAGGTTGTTGTGGTAGGGCTCTGGTTAGAACCAGTCTTGGTAGAATCTCGGGTTTTGGTGTCGAGTGTGATGCACACACTCAAAGCCAAAAGCAGCCCGGACTTGGCGTTGAGTGTGGTGGACACACTCAAAGCCATAGTTCGGTTTGTTCTTTGCGGCTGAGTGGTGGGGTGATTGAGTGAAAATTTTCATCTAAGTCAAAATCGACGAGAATCATCCTTGATTCCCGCCGATTTCGACGTGATTCCCACCGATCGGCAAGAATCATCCTTGATTCCCGCCGATTCGGCGAGAATCATCCTTGATTCCCGCCGATTTGGCGAGAATCATCCTTGATTCCCGCCGATTCGGCGAGAATCATCCTTGATTCCCGCCGATTCGGCGAGAATACTCCTGGATTCCCGCCGATTCGGCGAGAATCATCCTGCATTCCCGCCGATTCGGCGAGAATCATCCTGCATTCCCGCCGATTTGGCGAGAATCAGTCGGCATTCCCGCCGACCTCCTCTTGTTGGCGTTGGCTTAGGGTTTTCCTGCGGAAATGAACTTTGGCGTAGAGTGAGTTTACCACACTCAACGCCAAAGCTGCTTTGGCGTTGAGGGAGGTAGACTCACTCAACGCCACTGTTGGGATTTGTGGTTTTGGATGAAGGCGTTGAGGGAGTGGACCTCACTCAATGCCAGAGCTGTTTTGGCGTTGAGTGAGGATAACTCACTCAATGCTAGAGCTGTTATTGCGGAGGGCGTTGAGTGAGTGACTCTCACTCAACGCCATGGCTGTTCTGGCGCTGAGTGAGGCTAACTCACTCAATGCCAAAGTCTGGTTAGGCACTGAATGGGTCCCACTCAACGCCGAGCCGTGTTGAGTAACTTCAACACTATTTCTTTTTCCTCGATTTACGTTCCCGAGTGAATTCCTTGTTTATTTTTGTAGTTTCCTTGTCAGCCATGTTTTTCTTTCCTAATGGCCGAATCGTGCGCCGTGGTTAGTAGTGGTGGTTTGAAGCTCTTCATGGGGGAGGTGTTGTGTAATTTAGCCAAGGCCACCCTTATTCTTCTATCTTGCTCCAAGTACGGGCTGTGTAAGGGGGTGGAAGGTCCCTTATGCTTAAACATGTAGACCCTTGAGCTTGTTGGCTTGGAAATGGTGGTTGGGGGACTGAGTTTGCCTCCACCCCGGATCCATGCTGTTTGTTTTAGCTACTACCATCTCCCACAGCTTAGGGTATTAGAAGTTTCTTCCTTGGTAATTGCAGCACTTTGGGCTCTTGTTTGCCTAGTAGACCCTGCAGGAAGTAGTTTCTGGGCAGGGTTGGTGCTGTTTCCTCACACGTAGTGCATTCCTTGTTGTCTTGCCTTGGGCAGTTGTGACTTTTTCTACTGTGTATTTTCCTCTTTTATTCATTCCCTGGTTGACACTTCCATGCAGTTTTTCCTTGTTTTGCTTGCTGAGGTATTCTTTCTTCTTTTGAATGCCTCAGGTTCTGAGCAGTAGCCAGTTTGGTGGCTAGGTTGCGGTGGTGTTGCTGGTGGTCTCTTGGACTTTGGAGATCTTGTTGCTTTGTTAGTGAGGTAGTTTTTCAGTACTTTTCTTACAGACAAACATATTTGCCCGTGGATTCATGTTAGGTTGTTGGCGCCCACTGGTAGTTTTTACCTTTGTACTAGATATATTACTTTTGCTGCTACCATTTTTCTGGAGATAGTCTACTTGCTCTGAGGAGGATTTATACTAGGTTGCTAGTTATTTTAAAACTACAACAATTATTATTATAAGATTATTGCATGATCAGCATGTTTTATAAAGGTAAATCACTATTTTCCAAACAACGTATAAAGATCGTTTTCTTATATATAGTATAAATTAAATGTAGAGTCTTGCATGACATAAGTGGTCCTCTTAGGGCTTTTATGCACTTCTTAGGATGTCAAACCTGAATAAAGTATTTTTCCGCAACGCTTAAGTATAATTTTTAACTGTGGACTAGGTGATCCACTGAGTCGAGGGATACGACCTCTTTTATATAACTGATTTTCTAATCATTAAACTCATAAATTTCTTTCATTAAGTGTAATAGATGGTTTTGCCTGAGCGTCAGCAGTTATCCCCTGCTTGACGTGGCATCATGACGCACGTTTTCTCATACTCTGATAATTCTTTAATTCGGAGAAAATGTGTGTTATGACAGTTGGCATCAGAGGGAGGTTGCTTGACAAGTTAGTCGGGCAACCTTCCTTTGATTGCTTTAGTAGTTCAGCATCATGTCATTCATACACCAATATGTCATCAGCACATCTTGGCAAAAGCACGAACACTACACTCATAGCATAACATAAAGTATACGGGGCATATTATGTAGTATGGGATGCATAATATGTGTTCGTATATGGATCCACCATAGGGGCAACATGTGAGGGTTATGTAGTATGGGATGCATAACCTCACCACATGGTTGCGACTAGCACGTTTTCTTTTCTTCGTTGCATGCGAATGTTATGTAGTATGGGATGCATAACATTTTCATGCGTACGCCTCTCATAACATGCATTAGGACCTTTTTAGAATGCATAATACAAACATGCATATCATAACATTGCATAAGCACAACGTGCCAAGCTAAAGACTGGCAGGATGACATATGTACACACATAAGTTTTCGAGTCAAAAATAATATAAAATCATGCATTCCCAATCTAGGCACAAGAATTAGTATGGTGGTGGTTAACCATCCTAGGTTAGGGCATAACATCAATTTTTGTAAAAAGATAAACTCCCAGAGCAAGTTTAGCAGCTTTAAGTTCATATATATATATATGTATTGTCTGTACTAGTAATTGGGTCTAGCTGTTGTACTAGGATCTAACTAGTGTTGCTATGACTTTAGAATGGCAAGACGTCCTTCAACTAGATCAACTCCCCTGTCTGAGGGTGAGTCATCTGGAGCTCAGAATGATGCGGTAATCGAAAGCTTGCGGCAGAGTAGCGATTCCTTGAGCAGGCAGTTGGTGGAGGTGCGAGCCCAGATTCAGTCTTTGGTAGCAGTTGTGGTAGGTCAGACTCAGGGAGTGCAAGGCCCTGCAGGGGGATTGCTGTTCCTCCCCCTCCAGCACCCTTAAGACCTCCAGTGGTGGTGCCAGCGGAGATGACCTTCATCTCGCAGTTTCAGCGGCTGAGCCCTCCCACTTATGACGGGAAGGCAGATTTTATAGTGTTAGACGACTGGCTGATCTCCATGGAGGAGATGTTCTCGTACTCAGGGTTGTAGACGATCAAAGGGTGATGATAGCCGCCTATCAGCTTAAAGGATTGGCTAAGAGTTGGTGGCTGAGAGAGAAGGAGAGCTTGGTAGCTGGATGCTCTTGGGAGGTGTTCAAGGAGATGCTATTAAGGAAGTTCTTACCCTCGGTCGAGCGTGACCGCCTCATGAACGACTTCCTCCATCTGAAGCAAAGGCAGCTCACGGTGGGTGAGTATGAGATAGAGTTCAGCAAGCTGAGCCGTTTTGCACCAGGATTGATCAGCATCGAGGCTGATCGAGTTAAGCGATTTCTCAGTGGTTTGAGGAGTGAGGTGCAACAGCTGACCAGTGCTTATGGGTCAGAGACTTATGTAGGAGTAGTGGAGGCTGCTCTGAAGGTGGAGGCTATTGAGACCTCAAAGATCAGAGGACAGCAAAGTAAGAAGGATAAGAGGAAGTCTGTGGAGGAAAAGAAACCCCAGGTACCCGGTACGGTTCCTGGGAAGAAGAGCAAAGTGGTGTGCAGTTTCTGTGGCCGGTCAGGCCACCCTGTCGAGAGATGTTTCAAGAGGGCAACAGCTCAGAGAAAGGAGTAGGTTCATGCGATTCAGGGTGCTCCTAGGAGAGATGTCTCCTGTTCTGTTTGCAAGCGACCCGGGCATGATGCTGCCCAGTACTGGTCCAAGGATAAGGTCTGTTTTCAGTGTGGGCAGAAGGGACACATCAAGTCTAGGTGTCCTCAGGTCCAGCCTGCTCATCATGCAGTTCCTCTTCAGGCATTACCTCCGCACCAGAGTGTGGACAAGGGAAAGGGAAAGCTGAACGTGATCTCTTCCGAGGAGGCTGAAGCTTCGACTCAGGTCATCTCAGGTTAGTTGTCTTCCAGCCTGAATGTTTTGTTCTTGTCTTACTAGAATGTTTGTAGTATTATTGTGGTAGTTCCTTAGTTATATACGTTCCTATAGGGAAGTTTAAGGTGGAGAACCGCTGGGCGCGGGTTCTGTTTGACTTTAGATCGAGTTCGGGATACCTTTCATGTCAAGTTCCCCTCTGGTGAATCTGTGTTGTCAGATTTGGGCATGTTAGATTGCCCTGTTTTGTTGGGGGAATTCCTTGCGAAGGCAGACCTGAAGATGATTGATCTAGAGGACTTCGATGTTATTTTGGGCATGGACTGGCTGTCTAGGTATGATGCAGTCATTCAGTGCAAAGGGAAGCGCTTGGAATTCATCAGGGACGACGGTCAGCCCGGAAGCGTGTATGCAGATCTGAGCCAGGATTCTTCTGTCATCTCTGCGGTATGTGCTCAGAAGCTTTTTCTTTCGGACTGTTTTGCTTGTTTGGTCTCGGTGGTTGGGACCGCTGTTAGTGTACTGCGCTTAGAGGAGATTCCAGTTGTTCGTGATTTCGCCGATGATTTTCCTGATGACCTTCCTGGTCTTCCTCCCGAGCGGGATGTTGAGTTTGTGATCGATTTAGAGCTGGGTACGCGTCCTATTGCTAAGGCGCCATTCCGAATGGCCCCTCGAGAGCTAGAGGAGTTGCGAGTCCAGTTAGATGAGTTGTTGGCGAAAGGGTTTATCAGGCATAGTTCGTCGCCTTGGGGTGCTCCTGTTCTATTTGTGAAGAAGAAAGATGGGTCAATGCGGCTTTGCATCGACTATAGGGAGTTGAACAAAGTCATAATTAAGAACAGGTACCCTCTGTCGAGGATCGATGATTTATTTGACCAGTTGCGCGGTAGCACGGTCTTCTCCAAGATTGACCTTCGTTCATGCTATCATCAGCTTAGGATCCGTGAGACAGATATTCCATGGACTGCGTTTAGATCGAGGCACGGACATTTTGAGTTCTTAGTGATGTCGTTTGGATTGACCAATGCTCCATCAGCGTTCATGGATATGATGAACTGGGTGTTCAAGGATTTCCTAGATAAGTTCGTAGTGGTCTTCATCGATGACGTGTTGGTTTATTCTCGTAGTGCTGAGGAGCATGAACAGCATCTGCGCTTGGTTCTATCAAAGTTGAGGAACCATAAGTTATTTGCCAAGTTAAGCAAGTGCGAATTTTGGTTGCCTTAGGTCTCGTTTCTGGGCCACGTGGTGAATGAGGATGGGATCTCGGTTGACCCGGAAAAGATCGCAGCAGTGATGGATTGGAGTAGGCCGGGCACGCCCAAGGAGATCAGGAGCTTTCTAGGATGGCCGGCTACTACAGGAGGTTTATGGAGGGTTTCTCTTCCCTAGCTGCACCTTTGAATAAGCTGACTCAGAAGAACGTGGCTTTTGTTTGGAGCGAGAAGTGCAAAGAAGCCTTCCTGGAGTTAAAGAGGAGATTATGCACTGCTCCCGTTCTGACCCTGCCTACCGAGGGCGTGGATTATGATGTATACGTGGATGCTTCGCATGTGGGTCTGGGATGCGTATTAATGCAGATGGGTAAGGTGATTGCCTATGGGTCAAGGCAACTGAAGACTCATGAGAAGAATTATCCTACGCATGACCTCGAGTTCGCATCGGTTATTTATGCGTTGAAGCTGTGGAGACACCTACTTTATGGGGCTCAGTGCAAGATCTTCACCGACCATAAGAGCCTGAAGTACGTGTTCACGCAGGAGTTAAATCTGCGCCAGCGTCGGTGGCTAGAGTATGTGGCCGATTATGATGTAGAGATCCAGTATCATCCAGGCAAGGCCAATGTGGTGGCCGACGCCTTGAGCTGAAAGATGGGAAAGATCTTTAATCTCACCACCGATCGTTTAGTGGAGGAGTTCCTCCTTATGGATATATCAGTGAGATGTTGTGGCTTGCAGAGTAGTTTGTCAGTGGCAGAGCCGTCTTGGATTTCTTTGACCAGACTTCACCAGAAGGACGACCCGAATCTTCTACACTTGTTCTTTAGGACTGAGAGAGGAGAGTTGCCGGATTATTCCATCGATGATGCGGGAACTTTGAAGTACCGCGACAGATTTTGCGTCCCCGCGGTTGGGGACATTCGGGGTATGGTTTGCAGAGAGGCTCATGGATCCAGCGTTGCCTACCATCCAGGATCTACAAAGATGTATCGGGACTTAAAGCAAATTGCCTGGTGGTATGGCATGAAAGGAGATATAGCCCGATTTGTTACAGAGTGCCACACTTGCAAGCGGGTGAAGGACGATCATGGAAGGCCTGGTGGCAAGTTGACTCCGTTAGAGATCCCGAATTGGAAGTTGGAAAGTATATCTATGGATTTCATCACGGGTTTACCGCGATCCCCGAGGGGATTTGATTCCGTTTGGGTCATAGTGGATAGACTGACGAAGTGTGCTCACTTCGTTCCATATAAGATTGATTACCCGATGAAGAAAATAACGGAGTTGTACTTGAATGAAGTCATCCGACTGCACGGTGTGCCGGTTAGCATCATTTCTGATCGAGACTCCCGATTTACTTCTCGTTTTTGGCAGAGCCTGCAGGAGGTTTTGGGTACGGATCTGAGGTATTCTACTGCGTACCACCCACAGACTAATGGGCAGACGGAGCGGGTGAATCAGATAGTTAAAGATATGATCCGATGCTACGTTTTAGACCACGGTGGAGCGTGGGACGAGCGGCTGCGACTTATGGAATTTGCATACAACAATAGTTATCAGGAGAGCTTGCAGATGGCTCCATTCGAAGCCTTGTATGGGAGGTGCTGCAGAACTCCGTTGTTTTGGGCTGAGGCTGGTGAGAGGCCATTGTTGGGTCCTGATGCGCTCGAGGAAATGGAAGTAGCAGTGAAGCTTGTTCGATAGAAGCTTCGTATAGCTCAGGAGAGGTACGAGAAGAACGCCAATCGGCGTAGGTCTGCCTTGGAGTTTTTTGTAGGAGACCTTGTATTTCTTAAAGTTTCCCCGATGGTTGGTGTAAAGAGGTTTGGTAAGAATCGAAAATTGGACCCGAGGTATGTGGGCCCGTTTAAGATTTTGGAGCGGATTGGCGTGTCAGCTTACAGGTTGGATTTGCCAGCAAACTTCCCAGGTGTTCATAATGTTTTCCATGTTAGCCAATTGCGGAAGTGCGTGCGCAGCAGTGGGCAAGTCTTGGACGTTGTGCCCCAGTTGGAACCCAACCTCTCTTTTGTTGAAGTGCCGGTTCGTATTTTGGATACTCAGGAACGGGTGCTGCGAAAGAAGTCTATTCCGATGGTGAAAGTTCTTTGGAGGAATCAGGATTTGGAGAGTGCGACTTGGGAGTTAGAGTCGGCTGTGAGGGAGGCTTACCCTCAGATGTTTCCCTGATTAGTTTGGTTTTTCTTTTCTTCTTGTGATGTTTGGATTATTACTTTCCTTCTATAGTAGAAGTGTGGTGCGTAAAGTTTCGGGATGAAACTTTCTTTTAGGGGGAGTAACTGTAACGCCCCCGATTTTTCTGCGATTATTTTAATCCTCGTTTGGCGTTACGTCGACGCGTTTTCTTGGCTTGTGCCATCTGTGGAGTGTGATATTAACTCCTTAGAACTAAGTGCCCTATTTTGTAGCCTGTTGGCAAGATCTCCCTAGCAAGCCGAGTCGTTTTGGGTGACCCGGTGTGGCCTCTCGGGGGATGCTTGTGTTTTGGCTTCGGGAGGGTATAACTCGAGTTCTGTTCGTTGAAAGTTAATTTCGACTTTGTCGTTATGTTCGTAGCATGGATATTTAACTATGGTGCGAATTTCATCGAATTCCGAGGTAGTTTGGTTTTCGCGTCGCTTTGGGTGTGCCATTAGTAAAGACTAGAAGAATTCTTTTTTTTTATGTAAGTAGCAGGCGGTTGGGTTCGATTTGGCTGAACCGATGCCTTAAAGCTTATATAAAAGCCTTATTAATGAGTGGTGGGCCCACTACTCCTTCCTCCTTCTTCCCGAGACCAGAAGAAACCGCTGCTCCTGTTCGCGGAAAATAGAGGAGAACTGCCGGACCTGCTTCCCCTTCGGACGGCGATTCCGGGAGTGTTCGTGGAAGGATTTCGATTCCGAAAGCGGCGTTGTCTTGCTCTCTCTTAGATCTTCATTTCGACGGTAAGAGGTTTGATTTTCGTGGAGTGTTAGGAGACTTGGATTTCCGGTTCTTGTGCTTTTCCGCCATTAAAGTGCGGGTTTGCTTGCTAGGTGCTGCTCCTTCTAGTGCAGAACGAAGAGGAGGGAAGGCCGACCAAGCTTCGCCGGAAATCGAGGCAAGTGGTATTCTTGCCCTTGCCATTGTTGTTCTTTTGATATTCTAGAATGTTTCCCGGTTAGCCCTAGGGTAGAAACCAAGCATATTCTCTTTTACCTTGCTGAATTTAGGGCTTAGATTCTCCTATGAACCCCCCTCCTTGTGCTGTTTTGCTCAACCCGATGGTTGTTTTAACCATTTAGACTCCAGATTTGTAGTTCTAGTTAGGTGCTTTTGCGGGTGGAGCCGAGAGAGAGAGTGAGGGAGGTTGTTGTGGTAGGGCTCTGGTTAGAACCAGTCTTGGTAGACTCTCGGGTTTTAGTGTCGAGTGTGGTGCACACACTCAAAGCTAAAAGCCGCCCGGACTTGGCGTTGAGTGTGTTGAACACACTGAAAGCCATAGTTTGGTTTGTTCTTTACGGCTGAGTGGTGGTGTGATTGAGTGAAAATTTTCGTCTAAGTCAAAATCGACGAGAATCATCCTTGATTCCCGCCGATTTCGACGTGATTCCCACCGATCGGCAAGAATCATCCTTGATTCCCGCCGATTCGGCGAGAATCATCCTTGATTCCCGCCGATTCGGCGAGAATCATCCTTGATTCCCGCCGATTCGGCGAGAATCATCCTTGATTCCCGCCGATTCGGCGAGAATCATCCTTGATTCCCGCTGATCGTCGAGAATCCTTCTGGATTCTTGCCGATTCGGCGAGAATCATCCCGCATTCCCGCCAATTCGGCGAGAATCAGTCGGCATTCCCGCCGACCTCCTCTTGTTGGCGTTGGCTTAGGGTTTTCCTGCGGAAATGAACTTTGGCGTAGAGTGAGTTGACCTCACTCAACGCCAAAGATGCTTTGGCATTGAGGGAGGTAGACTCACTCAACGCCACTATTGGGATTTGTGGTTTTGGCTGAAGGAGTTGAGGGAGTGGACCTCACTCAACGCCATAGCTATTTTGGCGTTGAGTGAGGATAGCTCACTCAACGCTAGAGCTGTTATTGCGGAGGGCGTTGAGTGAGTGACTCTCACTCAACGCCATGGCTGTTCTGACATTGAGTGAGACTAACTCACTCAACGCCAAGGTCTGGTTAGGCACTGAATGGGTCCCACTCAACGCCGAGCCATGTTGAGTAACTTCAACACTATTTCTTTTTCCTCGATTTACGTTCCCGAGTGAATTCCTTGTTTATTTTTGTAGTTTCCTTGTCGGCCATGTTTTTCTTTCCTAATGGCCGAATCGTGGGTCGTGGTTAGTAGTGGTGGTTTGAAGCTCTTCATGGGGGAGGTGTTGTGTAATTTAGCCAAGGCCACCCTATTCTTCTTTCTTGCTCCAAGTACGGGCTGGGCAAGGGGGTGGAAGGTCCCTTGTGCTTAAACATGTAGACCCTTGAACTTGTTTGCTTGGAAATGGTGGTTGGGGGACTGAGTTTGCCTCCAACCTGGATCCATGCTGTTTGTTTTAGCTACTACCATCTCCCACAGCTTAGGGTGTTAGAAGTTTCTTCCTTGGTAAATTGCAACACTTTGGGCTCTTGGTAGCCTAGTAGACCCTGCAGGAAGTAGTTTCTGGGTAGGGTTGGTGCTGTTTCCTCGCACGTAGTGCATTCCTTGTTATCTTGCCTTGGGCAGTTGTGACTTTTTCTACTGTGTGTTTTCCTCTTTTATTCATTCCCTGGTTGACACTTCCATGCAGTTTTTCCTTGTTTTGCTTGCTGAGGTATTCTTTCTTCTTTTGAATGCCTCAGGTTCTGAGTAGTAGCCAGTTTGGTGGCTAGGTTGCGGTGGTGTTGCTGGTGGTCTCTTGGACTTTGGAGATCTTGTTGCTTTGTTAGTGAGTTAGTTTTTCAGTACTTTTCTTACAGATAAACATATTTACCCGTGGGTTCGTGTCAGGTTGTTGGCGCCCACTGGTAGTTTTTACCTTTGTACTAGATATATTACTTTTGCTGCTACCATTTTTCTGGAGATAGTCTACTTGCTCTGAGGAGGATTTATGTTAGGTTGCTAGTTATTTTAAAACTACAACTATTATTATTATAAGATTATTGCATGATCAGCATGTTTTATAAAGGTAAATCACTATTTTCCAAACAACGTATAAAGATCGTTTTCTTATATATAATATAAATTAAATGTAGAGTCTTGCATGACATAAGTGGTCCTCTTAGGGCTCTTATGCACTTCTTAGGATGTCAAACCTGAATAAAGTATTTTTCCGCAGCGCTTAAGTATAATTTTTAACTTTGGACTAGGTGATCCACTGAGCCGAGGGATACGAACTCTTTTATATAACTGATTTTCTAATCATTTAACTCATAAATTTCTTTCATTAAGTGTAATAGATGGTTTTGCCTGAGCGTCAGCAGTTATCCCCTGCTTGACGTGGCATCATGACGCGCATTTTCTCATACTCTGATAATTCTTTAATTCGGAGAAAATGCGGGTTGTGACATCCCACCTCACACCCGGAAGATCTCTGAGAGCTTCCCCTCCAAAGCCAAAGCTGGGCTTGGAGCTCCTCAGAAAGCGCTGTTGATTTTGGTGAACGATGAAGACCCCTGCTTTCCAAGGAGCCCCTATGGGTCTTTTTATAACCTTCTGCTGACCTGAAGTTACCGAAATACCCCTGGCTGACCTGCCAATATCCAAATCCTGCTGTTTGAAAAGTGTTAAACGCAGCCCCTGGGGGTATAAGGGTAATTTTACCCAAGGGTAACGAAGTCATTTTACCCCGGGCTCTGGGCCCCACTCGGCGAGAACCCTACGCCGAGATCACCTGAACCTTTTCGCATGCACTTCCTGCGTTTGGCGAGAACCCCTGGGCCGGCAACGTTTTCGCCTGCACTCCCTGCGTTTGGCGAGAACCCCTTGGCCGGGGACCTTTTCACCTGCACTCCCTGCGTTTGGCGAGAACCTGGCGTCTTCTCGCCAACTTCCCCGGTCACCTCGGGACGCCGGTCTTAGGAGGGAGCTCTTCCAAGCCGAGAGCTCTTCCTAGGCAAGAGCTCTTCTGGTCCCCAAGGCCCCAAGCTAGCTCGAGGCTTGTCTAACCCCGACCGTTGATGCCTCTGGGTCCAGCCCAACGAATATGGGGTTGTACACAATCCCCGCTCTTTTTGAGCTAGCCCTGCACTCAAAAAGACACGTCCAACCCAGCAATATTTGCTGGGCACGTGTCATTTCAAAAGAATATTCTTTTGGTTGGCCATATCAGGGCTATATATATGTGCAGATACACGACCGTAAATCTTCCCCTGACCGTCGCTGCTCTCTCGAGATTTCGCGCGACCTTATGATGCACTCCGAACCAGCTGGCAAGCCGCTCTTGCAGCGCCTTCAGTACCGTATAGCCGCGGCGCAGGCGCGAGCCCTTACCAATAGCGCCCTAGTGGCTCCTTGGCTGGCGAGAAAGTCGCCAGCCGTTAATCCTTCTCCGTTAAAGAAGAATAAAGAGAAGAAGAAAAATAAAGCGAAGGTGGTCCAGCAGGACCTTTCCCGCGAGAACAGGGACTCTCCTACCCCAACTCCCGATCGAGTGGATGATGCTTCCCCTCCGCAGAAGGTATGCCTCTCTGATTTGCTGATCCCCTAGATTGCGAGTCAACTACGATCTAATCATGCGCAAGGGTTGGTAACTGGCGCAATATATTTCGCAGGAAGCGGCTCGAGGTGACGATACTGGGTCCTTGCTGGTACCTCCGGACACTTCGCCTCACCCTCCTGAGGATAGACCATGGGTCACGGAGGTCACTCCTCCGGCTGCCTCTTCGAGAATCGCGAGTATGCTTTTTTTTTGTTACTCCTTTCTGACCATTTCACTCGTAGCCAATACCTACTATCAAGCCGACTTCTCGCATCCTAAGCTTCTGCCGACCCGAGCCTCGCCACCCGGGAAGGTGAAGTAATTAATTCAAACCTGCTCGGCCAAGCGGCTGATCACGCCATACTGGCGGGAGGGAAGTCTACCGGCCCCTCCATAGCCCAAAAGGAGGTCAGCCATCTCGCGAGAGTGAACGATGTCCCCCATACTTCCGGCCAGGCCAGGATTACTGTGCGCGAGGATTTTCTCCTGGGGCACGGAAAGCCACTCTACCTCCTTATGGGACTGAGTGGGGGCCCGGGCCTTCTCTCCAACCGTCGGCCAGTGGCTCTCGTCATGCGGAAGGTAAGCGAAACATTACCGTAGCTCTTACTCAGTTCTCCCTGTAACCATAAAAGCTGTTTCCCCAGAGGGTCCGGACTCGCGAACTGGGGCCGATGAAGATGAAGAAGACGATGTTGAGGAGGGTGAGGAAGAGGATGGCGAGAGCTCCCCCCTTCCTTCGTCTGGCGAGATGGAGGACATTTTTAATGATGCCGGGGGCGCGAAGAGACGAGGGAAGAAAATTGCTGCCCTCTTGTCGAAGCTTGTGCAGCGGGAGCGGGCTCGCGCCACTGCGGCGAAAGAATTCCGCAAGATGGTGGAGCAGAGGCTCGAGGCCGTTGAGCGCGACTATTTATTTGGCGAGATGGGGCGGCCGGGTGGGCCTACCGCCGAGTCCTCCCCTGGGAGGTGTATCGCGCAGATTCGAGACCAGGCTCGCCGGATCAACCTAGGGTGTACCACCCTATCTTCCTACTACAACCCGTTGGCGCCCCCGAGGACCAGACGGCGGGAGAGAGGACGATGGCGCTGGGAGCCGTACTGATTGCTGAAGCCTCGCCCCTTTTCACCTCTCGACCTTCCCTTCCAGCAATGTACCCTATTTCTTGATGTTCTGGGTTGTTCACTCGTAATCTTTCGATCATTGTTTATTCTTATTGTTGTTGTTTTTCTTCCTTTTTAACTCTCGCCCAGCGAGAGCGATCCCTGCTCTGGATTTCGTTTGTGTTCCACGTGGCCACTTTGAAATGCTCGCTCGAATCTAAACCTTCGGCCGATCACTGTTTTCACAGGCCGGAACCCGAGGCGTCGCTGTCTCGGGGCATGACCCCTGTACCGCCGTCGCTATTTTCATTATATATATATTTTTATCTTTTTTAGAAAAGTCATCATTACCACGGCTTCCTATAAATAGATGAGTTCACCAAACACATTTAATTCTCCGATTCGGAACCCTCATTCCTCTCCTCGCTGCTTTCGCTACTTGCCGAGAACCCCCCTTGCTCCCGCCTTCTTCTCTTGTTTTCGCCTAACTTTAGCTCTCGCCCATTCTTTTGAGATCTCGCCTTCCCTCCCCTCGACAAAATGCAGGGCGAGAATGAGGGGCGTTCACATTGCGCGGAAGCCTTCCGAAAGCATCAGTTCCCCACTTGTCGCCTAACCCTTGACGAGTACAAACGGATCACTTCTCAGTACGTTCCCGCCGGCTTTACCGTGAGAAATCACGGTAACCAAGACAGGGTAAACACTGCGGGGAGGGGGAGCTCGCCGTCCCCCTTGAACACTTCGAGGTGGGCTTTCGCCTTCCCCTCTGGCCGGAGATGCGCCAGCCCCTCTGTTACTACGGAGTGGTCCCCGCACAGATAAACCCTAACTCGGTCGCCATCCTTGTAGCATTCATCTGCTACATACAATCGGAGAAGATCGAGTTAAGCCTCCCGATTTTCCGAAAGCTGTTCGTCTTTCGCGCGAAGGGAGGGGTAGTCTTCTTCTCTGGGAAACTACTCAAGACGACCGGTCTCGCCAACAAGCATCATCATTGGGGAGAGAAGTTTATCTTCGTCTCTAGCGACTTCTGCAGCGTTCCTCTCGCGCCTGTTCAATATTAGGATACCGCCTACAAGCCGCCTCCCTGGGATCGCGCGAGAGCGCCATTCTGGAGTTCTTTGGGATGAAGGAATTCGATGTCCAATTCCTCTAACAGGACGTCGACTCTCTCCCTCTCGTGCCTCCCGGCGAAGGTACGGTCCCGTCCTCAACCCGAGATTACCATTCTAAATTTCAATACATTCTATTGCCGCCCTTGTAGGAGAGCGAGAAGTTCCACTGCACCAACCCTTTGCCGAGACTCAAGGTACTGAGGGCCAAGCTGCGAGAGATCCGCTGGCTCTCGCGAAGTCCGCGGCTCAGGCTTGCCGGGACGAGCCTCCCCCGCCTCCTTCGACCAGTGACGGGAAGCGAAAGCCCGGGGCCCCTTCATCCCAGCCGCTAAAAAGACCGAAGCCAACTGCTGCCGACAAAGGGAAGTCTGTGACGACTACGCCCGCCCGACCTCTCGCACCCGGCCGGTCCTTCGAAGAGGTCCTACGGGTGGCCAGCGAGATGACCGTTACTGCCCGGAATAGCGCCGGGGCCCCTACCAAGAACCTTCCAACCGCAAGCGGGGCTGCTGACGAGGGGGTGGCTGCCGAGACCTCCACTCGGTCTTCGTCCAAGGAGGTGCCAAAGGGGCACAGGAATTTCGGCCTCGGCGTGAAGTGCCTTGATGCTGAGGGGAATCCCTTACTGCGGTGGGATCCTGAGACCAACCAAGTCTCCATCTCGACCCTCCTCCCCAGCTGGGCGGAGCGCGACCATGTCACCAGCGAGGCTTTCGTGCTGGGCTACGACCTTTATAGCTGGGAGTATGCTGGCCTTTATGATCAGCTGCCCACAAGGCTACTGGCCTTTGACTCCATCCGGGATCTGATGCGTGGGTTCGAGCTTGCGCACATGTGTGCTCGCCGAAGCATCACCATTGATCGGAACTTCCTCAATATGTACAAGATGAGAGAAGAAGCGGTGGCTCGGGCTGCGGCCCTGAAGACTGAGTTAGAGAACGCCCAGCGCCTTCTATCCCTGTGCCCGGTGGAGGAGGTAAGCGAGACCCTCCCTGACATTCGTTCTCGCCTATGAGATCCATACCCTTGTTTCGCTGCTGATAGAATGTTTTTATGCAAGACTCACCGCATGTTATGGTGCTCCGTGCGCGGCTGGCCGGGGTGGAGTGCGAGAATGCTCTGCTGAAGGACCAAGTCAAGCAACTGGAGACGGCAGTAGCTGCGGTCCCGCCCCCTCCCATGCTGGATGAAAGACTGAAGAGCCGGAGTTACTCCAAGTATGATACCGACAGGCTCTTGCAGGTCAACGCCCAAGCGATGACCAAACGGATGATCGAGACGCTGCGGGATGTGGGATGCCTGGACGAGGGTGACGAGACCCTGACCGCTCCTCAGCTTGTTCCCTGGCTCTTCTAGCCTATCCCGAAGCCCCCAGGCGCACCCGACTCTCTGCCCTCGGATGTCCTGAGATCCCCCGCGGCTGCCGGCGAGACATCCGGGGAGAGCTCGGGCGAGAACTCCCATAGTAGCTAAAGCGGGAGCTCGAGTGGATACAGCGCTTCTCCCTGATGGGTTTCCTTCTCTCTCTCCCTCTTTTTGTTTATATAATGAGCGAGACGCTCTAAATTTTGTAATCACATTTGAATGCATAAATTGTTAGTGTTTATACCCCTCCTCCTTTTTTTTATAACGAATGCTGCTCAAGAGAGCTTCCGCCGAGGCCCCTGGCCCCCCTCTAGGATAGTCTCCCTTAGCGGTCGATAGGTGAGAACCTGCTGAGAGCTCAGGGCTTAAACACGTCATTCCCGCATTCTGTCGAGAACCATTTGTCGTGAGCATCGTTTATAGGACTTTTAAGGGAAGACCGCCCCTCCTCGCCTTGCGCGATCGATCGGGTCTCCTTGCCTAGACCCGCCGGGAACTTCATTTGGCGAGATCCTCCAGCTGGGATTTCCCGACCGAGACCTCTCCTGGCCGAGACCTCTCTTGGTCGGGACCTCTCTTGGCCGAGACCCTTTTGGGTCTGTCTTCAGGGTGTCTTTTGCCTAGCCTAGAACCTCCGTGTCGAAACACTTCTAAACACTAAACCTATCCCCCACAGGCGAGCCTTCAGACCTGCCAGCTAGATGAGAGCCTGCGCAGCGGGTATACCTGGGGCCGAGCCGAGCTCGGGGTGTTGATGAAGATTCCTCAACCAAAACCTCTCCCCCACAGGCGAGCCTTCAGACCTGCCAGCTAGATGAGAGCCTGCACAGTGGGTCTACCTGGGGTTGAGCCGAGCTCGGGGTGTTGATGAAGATTTCATATCCAACCTCTCCCCCGCAGGTGAGGATTTGGACCTGCCAGCTAGATGAGAGCCTGCGCAGTGGGTCTACCTGGGGCCGAGCTGAGCTCGGGGTGTTGATTAAGATTTCATATCCAACCTCTCCCCCGCAGGCGAGCCTTCGGACCTGCCAGCTAGATGAGAGCCTGCGCAGCGGGTCTACCTGGGGCCGAGTCGAGCTCGGGGTATTGATGAAGATTCCACAACCAAAACCTCTCCCCCACAGGCGAGCCTTCGGACCTGCCAGCTAGATGAGATCCTGCGCAGCGGGTCTACCTGGGGCCGAGCCGATCTCCGGGTGTTGATGAAGATTTCATATCCAACCTCTCCCCCACAGGAGAGCCTTTGGACCTGCCAGCTAGATGAGAGCTTGAGCAGTGGGTCTACCTGGGGCCGATCCGAGCTCGGGGTGTTGATGAAGATTCCACAACCAAAACCTCTCCCCCACAGGCGAGCCTTCGGACCTGCCAGCTAGATGTGAGTCTGCACAGCGGTCTACCTAGGGCCAAGCCGAGCTCGGGGTATTGATGAAGATTTCATATCCAACCTCTCCCCCGCAGGCGAGCCTTCAGACCTTCCAGATAGATAAGAGCCTGCACAGCGGGTCTACCTAGGGCTGAGCCGAGCTCGTAGTATTGATGAAGATTCAACAACCAAAACCTCTCCCCCACAAGAGAGACTTCGGACCTGCCAGCTAGATGAGAGCCTGCGCAGTGGGTCTACTTGGGGCCGAGCCGAGCTCGGGGTGTTGATGAAGATTTCATATCCAACCTCCCCCCGTAGGCGAGCCTTCGGACCTGCCAGCTAGATGAGAGACTGCGCAGCGGGTCTACCTGGGGCCGAGCTAAGCTCGGGGTGTTGATGAAGATTTCATATCCAACCTCTCCCCCGCAGGCGAGCCTTAGGACCTACCAGCTAGATGAGAGCTTGCGCAGTGGGTCTACCTGGGGCCGAGCCGAGCTTGGGGTATTGATGAAGATTCCACAACCAAAACCTCTCCCCAACAGGCGAGCCTTCAGACCTGCCAGCTAGATGAGAGCCTGCGCAGCGGGTCTACCTGGGGTCGAGCCGAGCTCGGGGTATTGATGAAGATTTCATATCCAACCTCTCCCCCGAAGGCGAGCCTTCAGACCTGCCAGCTAGATGAGAGCCAGCGTAGCGGGTCTACCCGGGGCCAAGCCGAGCTCGGGGTGTTGATGAAGATTCCACAACCAAAACCTCTCCCCCACAGGCGGGCCTTCGGACTTGCCAGCTAGATGAGAGCCTGCGCAACGGGTCTACCTGGATCCGAGACGAGATCGGGGTGTTGATGAAGATTCCACAATCAAAACCTCTCCCCCACAGGCGAGCCTTCAGACCTGCCAGCTAGATGAGAGCCTGTGCAGCGGGTCTACCTGGGGCCAAGCCGAGCTCGGGGTGTTGATGAAGATTTCACATCCAACCCATGTTCTTATCTTAACCTTTCAAAATGAAAAGAGTTGACAGTGGATCAAAGTATGAGATATATTATGATAACACATGATAACATTTAAAAACAAAAATGCAATCTCCTCCTCCCCCTTATGGGTAGAAGCGCCTTAAATCATCACCGCTCCAAGTGTGGCTCAAGGTCCTCCCTTCCACATCTTGGAGGTAATAACTTCCCATTCTAAGAACCTCCTTTACTATGTAAGGCCCTTCCCAGTTTGGGTTGAGCTTGTCCACGGGGGTTGACCTTCCCGCCGCATCAACCTTTTTCAATACAAGATCTCCTTCGACGAACTGCCTGATCCTGACATATTTGTCGAAGTATTTTGCCATGCGTCGCTTGATCTCTTCTTGCCTGATGGTTGCGACATCTCGCGCTTCTTCCGTCATGTCTAGCGAGAGGCGTAACCCTTCCTTATTTCCCGACCTCCAGGCCTCATCCCCTTCCCCTGCGGCTATGACTCGTGATGACCGAACCTCGAATTCCACTGGCAGGACCGCCTCACACCCGTGAGAAAGTTTAAAGGGGGTCTCGCTGGTGGACGTGTTAGGGGTCGTCCTCAAGGCCCATAGAACTAAGGGGAGCTGCTCTACTCAATTTCCCCTTAAGTTTTCCACTTTTTTCTTGAGTAAGTTCACAATGACTTTGTTCGCTGCTTTAAACTTGCCATTGCTCTGGGGGTGGTGGACAGAGGTGAACCTGAGATCTATCCCCAGCTGGGCGCAAAAGTTGATGAACTCTTCGCTGACAAACTGGGGTCCATTATCTGTCACTATTGCTTGGGGTAGACCGTGCCTGCATATGATCTCTTCCCAGACGAAGTTCCTTATAACTTGTGAGGTGATTTTGGCTAAGGCCTTGACCTCCAACCATTTTGAGAAGTAATCAACTATGACTAGTAGAAACCTCCTCTGCTCACTAGCCGGAGGAAAAGGCCCGACCAAGTCAATCCCCCAGATGGCGAAAGGCCATGGTGACGTAATTCTCCTAAGTCTTTGAGCGGGTAAGGAGTGGAGGGGGCGTACAACTGACATTTTCGACATCTCTTTGCAAACTCAGCTGCGTCCTTCTTCAGGGTTGGCCAAAAGTACCCCTGCCTTACCACCCTTGCTTCCAGCGCCCTTCCTACCGAGTGGCTTCCACACTCGCTCGAGTGCACCTCCCCCAGGATCCTCGACATTTCTTCTTCAGTCGCACATCTTGCCAAGAGCCCTAGCAACATCCTACGATGCAACCCCACTTCCAACATCAGGTAGTGAGCTGCTTTACGCTTGAAGCTTTTTGCATCCTTAACCTCCTCCGTCAGCTCGCCTGTGGTTAGGAAGTTTACCAAAGGATCCACCCACGAGGATCACTGACCTACCTCTATCAACTCCCATTACTCGATTGCTTATCGGAATAGTTCAGTCAGGGTCCCTCCTCCCCGAGGCCCAAACTTTGCCAATCGATTGGCGGCTGCACTCTCCTCCCGGGGGACATGCTGGATTAAGAATGATCGGAAACCTTCGATGATTGCCCTTACCTTGGATAGGTACTTTATGAGGGTAGGCTCCCGAGCTTCAAACTCTCCCCAAATCTGCGATGCCACCACCATCGAGTCTGTGAAGGCCTCCACATCTCGGATCTCAAGCTCCTTTTCCAGACAAAGGCCGGCTATCACGGCCTTATACTCTGCTTGGTTGTTGGTTACTGGGAAGTGGTAGGCACCGCCTGCTCTATGGCGACCCCCTGGGGGCTTATCAGCACCACTCCTCCCCAAGAGAGAGCTTTCCCGAGGCCCCATCGACCATCATCCTCCATGCTCCCTGGGGCTGCGATTCCCCCCCCTTTGACCTCAACCGCATAGTCCGCCAGGAAATCCGCCACCGCTTGCACCTTAATGGAGAGTCTTGGTGCGAAGGAGATGTCGAACTCGCTTAGTTCGATGGACCATTTGGCAAGTCTTCCCGAGTGCTCCACCCCTTCAAAGATCTTACGAAGAGGATGGTTAGTCACCACCTTAATCGAGTGTGCCTGGAAGTACGGCCGAAGCTTCCTTGCCGAGATGACCAGAGCGTATGCTAACTTCTCAAGGATGGGGTAACAGAGCTCCGCCTTCTTCAAGATCCGGCTCACGTAATAGATGGGCAGCTGCTTCTTCCCCTCTTACCTGACCAGAACCGAGCTAATGGCCTCCGCTCCTACTCCTAGATATAGGGCCAGGTCCTCTGCTTATTTTGGGATTTGAAGTAGGGGAGCTTGGGAGAGCTGTCTCTTCAGCCCTTGGAAGGCCTCTTCGCATTCGGCAGTCCACTCAAACCTTTGGTTACCCCTCAACACCTTGAAGAATGATGAACACTGGTCCCCTGATCTAGAGAGAAACCTGCTTAGACCGACCAACTTGCCTGTCAAGCGCTGGACCTCCTTGGCATCGCGAGGTGATTCCTTGTCTAGGATGGCCTTCACCTTGTCCGGGTTAGGTTCCACCTTTGTCGGGGTCAAGAGATGCCCAAGGAACTTCCCGCGGCTGACCCTGAAGACACACTTCAGGGGGTTCAGCCTCATCTTGAATCTTTGCAGGGTGGCAAAGGTCTCCTCTAGGTCCCGCAGGTGCGAATCCACACACTTGCTCTTGAACATTAGATCATCGACATAAACTTCCAAATTCCTCCCCCTTTGTCCTTGGAATACTCGATCCATCATGCGTTGGTAGGTAGCTCCTGCATTTTTTAACCCAAAGGGCATCATTTTATAGCTGAAGCACCCCTCCCTAGTGATGAAAGAGACATCTTTGACATCGGGGGGGGGGGGGGGTGGGGGTGGTGCATGCCAATCTGGTGATAACCTGAAAAAGCATCAAGAAAAATCATAACAGAAAAACCGATGGCTGAATCAACCAGCGCGTCGATTCGAGGTAGGGGATAGCAATCCTTGGGGCACAATTTATTCAACAAAGAGAAATCAATACACATGCGCCATTTCCCACCCCCTTTCTTAACCATTACCATATTAGAGATCCAGCTTAGATATTGGACCTCTAAGATGAAGCCTGCCTCTAGGAGCTTCTTGACCTCCTCGCGGATGGGCTCCTCCAGCTTGGTGGAGATGGTCCTCATCTTCTGGCGAATGGGGCGAGTCCTGGGATCCAGGTTCAGACGATGGCAAGCCACATCCGCGTCAATGCCCGACATGTCTACTGCGGTCCAAGCCAAGATGTCGATGTTGCTCTGTATGCAAGCTCTCACCCGCTCTTGATCCTCGGGACCTAAGCCCCAACTGACCCGCACCCTCTGCACCTGCCCTTCTCTGGTGAAGACCTCCATCTCCACCACTTCCTCGGCCGGCTCCAACTGCGATTGCTCCAAGCCGACCCTTGCTTCCTCCTCGTACTCCAAATCCTTCCCTCCCTCAACCTCCATTGTCTCCTCTGGCTTCTCCTCCTGCTGCTGCTCAGCCTCTACACCCCTCGGGGCCTCCTGCTCAACTCTTGCCACTTGACCTTCCTCTTCATCCATTACTTCCTCCATGCCCTCTTGCTCGACTTCGGCAGCTAGCTTCTCCTCTACCTCCATTGCCTCCTCCTGGCTCACCTCTCCTTCCACGACATACTCTTCTTGCTCTGCTAGCTCCCTTTCACGCTCTTCTGCCTCCGCCCTCCAAGTCACAGTATTGACCTCCGTTACATAACACTGCCTCGCCTGTAAGACCCCTTTTTTTTGCAAACCCGGGGTCTTATGCCCAGAACCGCCGCTTTGCGGTGACACCTTCGCACCCGGTGAAGGTCGTCACTACAACGCGCCGATTCTGCCGGCCTTTTCGATCACAATAAGTAGCAAGCAAGAGAGAAGCAAGTCCACCAAAAGAGAATATCACATAAAATAAAACTCCACGAAGGGAGTGTCCACAGAAAATCATCAGAGTATAAATAGTCTAGAAATAAAAGGGCTCATGCCCGGTACATCAAATCCTCACTACAAGATCACTCAAAAGCGGAAACAAAACTAAAACTCTACGAAGGGCCGGGACTCACAGTCCCCGTAGTCTGGACTCCAGTGCTAGACTGTGCCATCTCCAAGCGTACCGGCCTCCTGAGCTGCTCCTCCATGCTTGGCTCCGCGATCCCCTAATATGAAATGGTTCGAAAACCGTTAGTCTATAAGACTAAGCCCTATCATCCCCCACCCCTTCCCCCATGCCCTAAGGCACCGAGCGGAGAGGAAGAAAGGGAAGGACATGAAGGTGGAGAGTAGTCAAAAGCAGATGACGGTGGACCTAACTAGCAGTTGTGTATTCGGGGAGCAATTTATCTTAAGTGTTGTAATAGGTCAAACAAGAAGGAAAATAAGTAAGGTAATTTAAACCTTCACTTATGTGAGTACACATAAGCCAAGGGATCTTTTGCAAGGCTCCCATCGTATAAAGTGTCCCATACCACTTATACGTTGGGGTGTCGGTTATCAAACAGCAGCATATATATATATATATTGAAATTAACCTTTGATTTATAAACTTGCCCACACAAGCTTATAGACCAAGGAGTCGTTTTGCAAGTCCTAAAGTATAAGCGTCCCATTCCACTTATACTTTAGGTGTCAAGGTTGTTATGAATGATTATGGCATGCAGCTATATGGTGGGTATGATGATCAAGCAGTGCAACTCACACACCCAACTTTGTGTACACAAACCTTTAGTTCCCCCTTTCTGGAGATAACTCCCAGGATACTCCCGTAGTGGCAGACGGAAGCGGTGGGTTGGGCCTCGCCCACCTCAAAACCAGTAAAAGCACCACTGGTCTGACCTATCGTACGCCCTCAACGCCTGGTGCACGAGGCGGACTCCTGCGTACTCTTGCCGACTGGTCCGCCGGACTTAACCTTGGCTAAGTGCTAGTCACCTTGCCGAGTCAACGATATCGGTGTCGGTGCAATCGAACTCCCCGATAACGAGAACCCACCACCTTAATTTTTCCTATTTGTATGCACATGCAACAGTTTAATATATAACAATTTAAAGTGTCAAACTCCCGGACTAAACCGTCCGTATTAACCACATTCGAGACCAAATTCCCCGGACTAAACCGTCCGGCTCATCTCCAGACTTCAACCCTTAGAACACCACGGGACGGCGCCCCCTTGAACACCTCGGGACAACTTAACCATTACCAACCCTAACTAATGAGTGTGTGCAATGTGAATCCCTATTAAGCTAATTACTCTTTCGTTTGTTTTAAGATTTACGTTAGCCCAGGACTTCCCCCGGCATACCCCGTGAAGGGCTCTCAAAGGGCACTAGGAACCAAGACGGTGGCATTACGGCCCGAAGTTCCCTTTCGCAAGGCACTTATTGTTATTGGTTGTTTTTCCCTTACCCGTTCTCTCTATAAGTTGCATCGAACTAAGCCTAGGGTGGATTTGACTCTTCACTCCTACGGGGACGGCGATCTTTCGTCGGTCCCGCGCACCTTCTAGAGCGCATCAACTCATTCCTCACCACACTTAAAACCTCCTATGGTGATCCATCCTCTTTCCTTAAATCCAATCCAACACAAGCTGTCCTTACGCTAACCCTAACCTTATCTTGTTACTCATTTCCCAAAGTTACTAACTACAGACCACCTTATACTAAGTAATGTCTATGATAGGATGTCCTTTGTGTTTTCTTCCGAACAGCCTAAGTTAATTACTGGGGGCCTATCATGACATTATTGAATCGATTTCCGATAATAACGATTTTTTCCAATTAATCTAATAATTAATTAATTTTACTAAAACCCAAGGTCTTCCAAATTTGTACAAGGATTATATTTTTCAGTCATGTATAAATCATAATAAATTTAAGACAAACATTAATGTATCTAAAAATGACATATCCAAGGTTTGGCAATTTTTCCTATGGTCTAAGGGCCTAAACTTATTTTTGCAATAATCCATTTCCTTCATGTCTAATGAATAAACTACATCAAATTCTCTTCCAAATAAATTGGATTAATTACAGGATATTAGAAATACCATGAAAACAGTACTATAAAAGTTTCATAATTTTCCTGCTGGAAATTAATTTATAATAAATCATTTTCTAAAATCCTAATCCAGCATACTTGTGAATCAAGTACAAAATCCATAACTCCAAAAATCCAGAGAAAAATCCCACTGATTCATAATGATTTAAAAAACACTATTTACCTACTTTCATAATTTTCCAGAGACTATTTATGCCATAAAATAGTTTTAAAACATAGAACCCTTTAATAATACTTGTGAAGGAACTACTCTATTTAATCAACATAAAATTGAACTAAAATTCATGGGCATTCCTACTGGCCAAAAACATCTAATTCCAGAGTTTCAAGCGGGCCTTATTTGAATTAAAAATCTTTAATAAATAAAACCTCAAAAAGGGCTATACCCACATTCATGAATGAAGTACTAGAAATACCTATCCAAAAATTCTAGTAAAAATTATCCAAGGGTCCTAACTACCCTAGAAACACACTACCCAAATTTCATGGCTTTTAAAAGAGTTTAAGATACTTTTTTGACCTAAAATCCCTTCTACCCTAAAACTAGGGTTTAAGTTTTGAGGTAGCTACCTACATCAAAATTCTCTAACATTACAACCAGAGAGTTACAAACTCATTAACAACCTCTCCACTAAATCTCAAGGCCATACAAGGGCATTTGCCCCTATGTCCTTCACAAACCCCCAAAGTCCACCTTTAGGGTTTTAACCTGGGCCCTAGGGCAACCTTACCCTAAATCATCCCATCTTCCCTAAGGATAATCTCAGGACAAAAATAAACCAGTGGTCAAAATCTCAACCTCTGTTGAGGTGAGATGATCATACCAGAGTGCAAGGAACCTTCTCACTAAGCTTCCTTCTACTAGGTCAAAACTAGGGTTTAGAGGATTCCTAATCAAAACTCAACCAAATGAGTTGAAATTTGAACCATACCTAGCTACCTATACCAGGGACACCTCACCAAAATTTGGGAGGGTTTGGAGGTCATTTGACCCTTCAACTACCTTACCGTAGCTTTTCTAGGTTTAGGGCAAAACCCTAGGTTAAACCTCTTTAAATGGGTTCCAATTTTTACAGGAGCTAGGTCTAGGTGATATTAAGCCCCTGTACAAAATTCAAAGCATTTGGACCAAGGGTTAGGTGTGGGGAAGTTTTCAAAGATTTGCCCTATTTGTAGGACCTACCCTAGTAAAATGACCCTACAGGTCAGAATACTTGTCCTAAAATTTTCCATAACATATCAAACTGTAGATAATTAAAAAGCCTACAACATTCATGTTGATCAAATTTGAGGGACAAGCCTCTAAAGGGCCTAAATAATTTTTATAAGAAATCTGCCCTAGTTGTAGGACATACCCTTACTAAAAAGGCTCTACAGGGCAGTCCCCTCATCCAATTTTTCACCACCGCATATCAAATTGTAGGTCTTCAAAAGACCTACAACTTTTATGTTATACACTTTTTCAGTAGGTGCTTCTAAGGGGTCTAAATTTAATTTACAGTGAAACTGTTTTATTAAAATATAGAAAAATCTGAAAATATGGGTTGCACGAATCTTAAAGCAAGATCCAACGGAGGCTGTTCATCTTCTCCGATTGAGCAGAATTTCAGGCCGAAAATAGACCCGCGCAGGTGGTTTTTGCGGGCCATTTCCCAGCGGCCTGAGGCGGCGCCACCACTGACAAACGTCTCCTATGTGTTCCCGGTGGTGGGGGCTTCCCTTTGCCGGAGCTAGGGCGGCCGGAGGTGGCGGCGCCGCCCTACCCGAGAGCTCCAAAAGCTCCCAAAAAAATGGCATTTTTTTGAAAATTAAAATCCTAACTCGGGTTCTATGAGCATGGAATCGGTTTCTAAGCATTCCTAGGATCTAAGCATGAGAGAAGGAGAGGAGGAGGACCTTATTTGGGGGGGTTCGACGACGACGGCGGCGGCGGTTCGCCATGGCATTTTTCCTCTCCGGCGAACTTCCCGATTCCTCGATTCTCCAGCGGTTAGCTTGATCCAACCCTCAATTTTGACTGCTTGGAACGTTTTGACGGAGATGGAGTAGTCAAAAATCAGAATAGGGGGCTGCATAGGGGGTTTTATAATTTTTCATGGGAGGGGAGATGAAGGGGTGTTTGGCCATGGTGGTTGGGCTTCTCCATTGATGGTGGCTGATGGGAAAACGATGGGAATCTCTTCCCAAGGGTCAGGAGGAATGAATGGAGGCTTGGGGAGATGAATGGGGTGGCTCATGGTGTCCCTCCATAACTCCCCTCTCTCTTTTCCTCTTTCTCTCTCCTCCATTAAGGAGAAATTGAAGCTTTCTCTCTCCTGCCACCCTATGGCCGAAATTATTCATGGCACCAGCCTAAATGCAACCCTCAAAAACATATTATTAATTAAATGATGAAGAATAGAGGGGTGATTCACCTCCCCACCATGAATGACCCTCTTTCTCGCTTTCTCTCTCCTCCATTATTCTTCAAAATAAAGCTTTTCATTCCTCTCCCCTAGTCACCTAGTTGACTGGTCAACCCTCTAAGATATGGGCAGCCAAATTAGTCCATATTATTCATGCAAGTGAGGTTAGCTTAAGGGGAAGGGTGGCTTGAGGTTGGGTTAACCCATATAGACTAGGTTTGACTTGATTTGGGCTTGGGGTTGACTTGGTCAAATTGACCACTATGGTTGACCCAAGTGGGTCCTTGGTGACTCATTGGGCCCACATTAGGTCTAAGGGAATTTTTAGAGTAACAATGAACCTACTAGGCCACCCAAAATCAGAGTTTTGAAAATTACTATTTGCAGACCAAGTGGGTCTCAACTAGGTTTTTAGGTCACTTGGTCTCCTGGGCTCACTTAGGTTAACTCATAGGAACTAGTTATGCTCAAGTCACTCCTAGGGGGGTCCAATTTGAAAATGGGATGTTACATTGCCACCTTCAGGTCACCCCTAATCCTGACCTGAACACCTCCATTGTTAAACTTGAGACATTGATGAAAGGAGGAGGGGACGTAGTGAAAGGCGCTGATGAGGGGATGCCCAAAGATTGCGTTGTAGCTACTTGGGGCGTCCACGATCACAAACCTGCAGTTCCATGACACGCCTCCCAATTTCACGTGCAACCCTACTCCCCCTTCTACTTCCTTTCTCTCACCAGAGAACCAAAACAACGGTCCATCCAAGGCTAGGACACTCTTCCCTTCAACCTTAATCTCATCGAAAGCCTTCTTAAAGATCACATTCACCGAACTCCCGTTATCCACCAGTATCCTGGAGACCGTGAAGTTCTCTACTGCTGTCTTAATCACGAGGGCATCGCAGAATGGGTCCTCGAAGTCTGGCATGTCAGCTGATGAAAAGGGGATCTTCTCCTCTGGAGGGGGAGCCTGGGAGGTCGAGGCGACTCCCCTTCGGAACATGGTCTGGAGGCTTCCCTTGCGGGTTGACTCAATAACCACTCCCCCGTGGATCACCCCGATCCCTCCTCGGGTCCCCACGTTGATCTGGTCCTCACCCCTATCTTCTCCCTCCCCTTGCTGCACCTCTACGATCCTTACCAGCGGATCCTGTATCCCCATTCCTCTAGCTTCCCTCATCTCTAAGAACTCCGGGCAGGTGGCCATAGCGTGACCCTCCTCCTAGTGGAAGTCACAGAGGGGCAACGCCACCCGGCCCCCTCTTCCTTCTCCACCTCCCCTTCTCCCTGCCCCTCGAACTCCTCTTCTTCCTCTTCTTCCTCTACCAACTTCCATTGCTTCTTATGGCGGCGGGAAGTGATCCCTCGGTCCCTGCCTCCACGCCTGCTGATCGAACCTCCTCGGCTCCCGAAGGTTATCCCTTACCTGAAATCCTCCTCCTTGACCCTGAGGGCGACCCTCATGAGGCCTCCAACCCAACCGGTTGTTTGGCTCCCGGGCCTTCCAACCCTGGTGCTGCCCCTGCCTTCGGGGTTCTTCCCTTCTCCTTTCCTCCCTCGGCTCCCTCTACTCCCTCTGCCTTCCTAGTGCTGGTTCCTTCACATCGTCCTCCGCCAACCGGGCCAACTTCCTAGCGAAAGTCGGGTTGGCTCTTTCAAAATCGATCTCCTTTGCCGCCCTCTCCATAAGCTCTTCAAAGGAGAGAGGGGGGACTCTCTTCAGCTCCATGCTAATGAATCCTGGTCTCAACCCCAAGGTGAAGGAGAGCATTAGCACGTACCCTGGGACCTCCTGGACCAGGAGGATCTCTTCCTAAAATCGGTCAACGTAATGACCCAGCGTCTCGTCCTACTTCTTCCTCATCGCAAACAGGCACTTCGCCTCTTTTTGCTTCTTCGACGTTGAGAACCTTAGTAAGAACCCGCATCGCAGGTCCTCGAAGCTGTAGATCGAGCTTGCCGGCAGCTGATGAAACCAGTCCCGGGCCTTGTCCTTCAACGTGATGGTAAACAGCCGACACTTGAAGGCATCAGTCATCTGCCTTATCGAAACCACATCTTCAAACCACTGCACATGTTGTACAGGGTCGTCTTTTCCTGAGTAGTAGGACATATCAGGCTCGCGGAACCCTTCTGGCACTGGATCCGAGATGATAAGCTTGCTAAAGGGACTCTCACTTCCCGCCTGGCGAGAGGGCACATCTCGCGACCTTGGCTGGCTTGCCCGATCCGCGGTACCGTGCCTAGGGAAGAGATCTCGCACTGCAGCCTCCCTCTCGCCAACTTCTGCCGGGACCTCCTTTCCGTGGCGCTGGCTTGGGAAGAGTTCCCGCGCAGCCATGTCCCTCTCACCAAATTCTGCCGGGACCTTCTTCTCGGGGCGCTGCCCAGGGGCGTTCTCGCCCAGAAGCGGGACCACCTCCACTGGGACCTGATGCATCTCCCACTCACTCCTTGCCGAGAAGGCTAAGCTGATGGTATGTAGGACCTCTCGCTTGAAGTCCTCCAACATCTTCCTCGTTTTCTCCTCCCCTGAGGCGGGGATACCCCCTGAGCCAGATGCTTCACCATCACCCCCAGTCATGAGTCTAAACTCAAGGCTTTCTTGTATTGGCTACCTTCCACGCTCACCACACCAAAACTGTTGAAGCCAAAAATGACCTCACCGAATGTTCGAAAACCAGTGTGTAGCCAACACCTACTTCTCTCGAACCTCAACTCTCGACTGGTTATGATGGACCTAGGACTGACCCAAAAGCCTCAGTGGGGAGGTCCCACCTCACACCCGGAAGATCTCTGAGAGCTTCCCCTCCAAAGCCAAAGCTGGGCTTGGAGCTCCTCAGAAAGCGCTGTTGATTTTGGTGAACGATGAAGACCCCTGCTTTCCAAGGAGCCCCTATGGGTCTTTTTATAACCTTCTACTGACCTGAAGTTACCGAAATACCCCTGGCTGACCTGCCAATAGCCAAATCCCGTTGTTTGAAAAGTATTAAAACGCAGCCCCTGGGGGTATAAGGGTCATTTTACCCAAGGGTAACGAAGTCATTTTAACCCGGGATCTGGGCCCCACTCGGCGAGAACCCTACGCCGAGATCACCTGAACCTTTTCGCCTGCACTTCTATGGCCGGTGAGAACCCCTGAGCCGGGAACCTTTTCGCCTGCACTCCCTGCGTTTGGTGAGAACCCCTAGGCCGGGAACTTTTTCGCCTGCACTCCCTGCGTTTGACGAGAACCCCTGGGCTTGGGACCTTTTTGCCTGCACTCCCTGCATTTGGAGAGAACCTGGCGTCTTCTCTCTAACTTCCCCGGTCACCTCGGGACGCCAGTCTTTGGCGGGAGCTCTTCCAAGCCGAGAGCTCTTCCTAAACGAGAGCTCTTCTGGTCCCCAAGACCCCAAGCTAGCTCGAGGCTGGTCCAACCCCGACCGTTGATGCCTCTGGGTACAGCCCAACGAATATGGGGTTGTACACTTATGATGGAAATATCCTTGGAAAGTGAAGAAGATGATGATAGCTGGCCGCCAATGTCTTTGACAACATTTCCGCACTATTTGAATTTTTGTTTAAAATTTGACTTTGCTGACGTTAGCATGACTCAGCATCTCTAGACTTAGTTAAAATTCATCATCAGAACCAAAGGAATTGAGTGAGTAGGTATCACTCAATGCCACAACACTTAGACAGAATTCTGTTTGCCTAAGTATTGAGCTCAACGAAAGCTGAGCTCCATTCAACGAATGTGGAGCTCATCTTGACGAATGCAAAAGTTCAGTTCAACGAACTGCAAGCTCAGCTCGACGAAAGCATAAGTTCAGTTCGATGAACTATAGACATAGTTCAGAGAAAGGCTTAACTGAGTTCGACGAACTCTAGGCTCAATTCGACGGACGCTGAGCTCAGTTCGACGAATCTGAGCTCGACTTAGCCAAATTCTGCCTCAAGGCGTTGAGAGCTTCGAGAGCGTTGAGTGAGCTTGCCTCACTCAACGTTATTTGCCTTATCAAATATTTTTCCGCCTTGGCGTTGAGAGAGTAAGCTCCACTAAACGCCAACTACTTAACATAATTTTTCTATTATCTGGCATTGAGTGAGTAATCTACATTCAACGCCTGTGGACTTGGTAAAAATTTGGCCAACTTTTCTGTGGAGTTGACTGGCACAGCAACACTCAATGCTAAGAGCTGTATGGTGTTGAGTGAGTAGACCACACTCAACACTTGTTGACTTAGCCACATTTTCAGCCAATCTCTAGGCTAAGACAGACTCAGCCTGACTCACAGCTTTTTTGCTGTATAGCGTTGAGTGAGTAGACTACACTCAACACATTTGTACTTAGCCAAATTTTTTGGCTATCTTACAGTTAGGCTGACATAGACTCAACGCTAAATGTTATATGGCGTTGAGTGAGTAGACTGCACTCAACGCTTTTGTATTTAGCCAATTTTTTTGGCTATTTTATAGTTAGGCTGAGACATACTAAACACTAAATGTTATATGACATTGAGTGAGCTGTCCTCACTCAACGCCCGTGGACTTAGGCAAATTTCTACAAGATAGTATTGAGTCTATACCTTTGGCGTTGAGTGAGCTTGCTCTACTCAAAGCCTATGGACTTAGTTGATTTTTGCTATGTCCAGCAACCACTTAATGTGTCCACATGTCCAATCTGTTGGGGCTGCGGTCCGGAATCACCCCCGCGCTGCGGTGCTATGCAGTAATGGCTTAACTGGCTGCCCCGTGGATCCGCCCGAGGACCTTTGATATAAAGATTAGTGGCGCCGTCCTCCATCAGTCCGGGCTTTTGGTGCGAGTGGTTGCGCTAAGTCCTCTCAATTGGTATCAGAGGGGGTCGCGGGTTCGAAACCCCGGGGTCGTTTCCGGGGGGGGGGGGATTGTTGGGGCTGCGGTCCGGAATCGCCCCCGCGTTGCGGTGCTATGCGGTAATGGCTTAACTGGCTGCCCCGTGGATTCGCCCGAGGACCTTTGATATAAAGATTAGTGGCGCCGTCCTCCATCAGTCCGGGCTTTTGGTGCGAGTGGTTGCGCTAAGTCCTCTCACAATCAATGTGATATGGACTACCTGCACTCAAGACCTCAAATGCACATCAAATACAGTTGACGTGTGTATCATTGACCTATTTGACTTCTCACAAATCAGGGACATTGGGAACAATGGACCCAATAATCTCCCCCTATTTGAAGAAGTCAAACCCCTTATCAACCCTTATAAAATTTTTTTTTCCTTGGGCAATGACACACAACCTATACAACAAAATAACTATTGAAATTCTGATAAGCTATAAGTAAATGTACCTCATTTCCTGTATGGTCAGCATCACTTACTCCTCCTATTTTCCTGCAAGGTATTTTCCTTACTTGAGTGCCACATGTCTTTCTTTCCCCTTTGTCATCTCCTGCCTGTATGACTATGTCTCCCCCTTGCTAGGACCTTATCTCTTTTCTCACCCTTTTTGACTTCTGCAAAATAGGCATATGGGGGCTGGCCCTTCCATTGGCTGACCTTCTTTCTTCTCTCCAGAGTAACTTACTCCCTCTCAGTAGAAGTAAAAGTGAACTGATACTACTGGGTTGTCTGTATGTACAGCAAGAGGAACAATACCTGCATCCAAAACACATCCAAAAGGGAGTGCCTGAAGCAATGCAAAGTTCAACATACCCAACTCAATTTTGAGGATATTGAACTTTACTTCATCTAATGGCTTAGTGAAGATATCAACCACTTGCTTGTCTGTGGGGATAAACTCAAGACTAATGTCTTCCTTCTCCACATGCTCCTTAATAAAATGATATCTTATTTCTATGTTCTTAGTCCTGCTATGTGAGACAGGATTCCTAACAATAGAAATAACACTTGTAGAATCACAGTAGAGAGGAGTTCTACTTACCTGAAGGTTGTAATCCTGGAGCTGATGTTGGATCCACAGCAGCTGAGCACAACAGTTGCCTGCTGATATATATTTTGACTCAGGAGTGGATATAGCCATACTGGTTTGCTTCTTGCTGCTCCAATAAACTAGCCTTCTTCCTAAGAACTGACAGTTTCCAGTAGTGCTTTTCCCGTCTTCTTTGCAACCTTCAAAATCTATATCTGAAAATCCAATTAGATCAAAATCCCTATTTCTAGGGTACCATAGGTCAAGATCTAGTGTGCCCTTAAGATACCTCAAGATTCTCTTTGCAGTAGAGTAATGAGATTCTTTAGGGCAGACCTGATACCTAGCACAGACACATGTAGCATACATGATGTCAGGCCTACTAGCAGTCAGGTATAAAAGGGAGCCAATTATCCCTCTATACAAAGACTCATCAACAAGTTTACCTGCCTCATCTTTGCCTAAAGGCATACTTGATCCCATGGGAGTTCTCATGGTGGAGACATTATCCATACCATATTTTTTGATTAGTTCCCCGGTGAACTTAGACTGGGATATAGACAAGCCATCAATATTCTATCTTACTTGGATTCCCAAGAAGAACATGAGCTTACCCATGCTGCTCATTTCAAACTTTCCTTGCATAAGTTTAGCAAACTTTCTACAAAGGTTGTCATCAGTTGACCCAAAGATAATGTCATCAATATATATCTGAATAAGGATAAGCTTGCCCTTTGATTCCCTTAGGAATAGGGTCTTTTCAATCTTCCCCCTTGAGAATTTATTCTCAATTAGGAAGATGGACAAGGTTTCATACAAATCCCCAAGGGCTTGCTTTAGCCCATATAAAGCTTTCCTAAGCTTATAAACAAAGTTGAGAGAGTTAGGATCTATAAAACCTGGTGGCTGATCCACATATACTTCCTCTTTTAGGTCCCCATTCAGGAATGCTGACATCCATCTGGTAGACTCTAAATCCCTGATGGGCAGCAAATGCAAGGAAAATCCTTATGGCTTCCAATCCGGCTACTGGGGAAAAGGTCTGGTCAAAGTCTATGCCCGCCTCTTGCATGTAGACATTAGCCACCATTCTAGCCTTATTCTTGACAATAATGCTATCTTGATCCAACTTATTCCTGTAGATCCACTTAGTCCCTATAAAATTTTGTCCTTTTGGTTTGGGGACCAAATTTTAGACCTTACATCTCTTAAATTGGTCCAGTTCTTCCTACATTGCTCCAATTCAGAACTGGTCTTTGATTGCTTCTTCAAACTTCTTTGTCTCTTCTTGAGATAAGAAGCTTGATAAGAGAGCTATATTCAAGCTCCTGCTTCTAGTCTGGACTCCATGATTTGCATCACAAATAATTTGGTGTATTGGATGGTCCCTTAATTGCCTGATAGCTGGAGGCAATCTAACTACAGCTTGCTGATCTTTAGGGTTTTCAGCCAGCTGGTCTTCATTTTCTTCAGGTATATTTTCCCCTTCTCTTGGAATAGGCAGTCCATCATCATTTTCTTGGACGGTGGGGGTAGCTTCCTTGATGGTCAGCTTGTCTATCTTCTGCTCTGTACCTGCAATACTATAAGAGGAGGAGCTTGGCAGCTCATAGTTAACCATGTTGGATTCATCAAAAACAATATGCATTGACTCTTCTACAACTTGGGTAGTTAAGTTGTAGATTCTATATGCTTTACTATGAGTGTTGTACCCAACAAAGATCCCTTCATGGGACTTGACAACAAACTTAGTTAAATGGACATTTCCATTGTTTAGCACATAGCACTTGCAACCAAAGATCCTGAAATGGCTCAGGTTTGGTTTTCTTCCCTTCAAGATCTCATAGGGAGTCTTCTTGTGGCTCTTGGTGATAGAAGCCCTATTAAGGACATAACATGTAGTGTTAACTGCCTCAGCCCAGAAGTATTCTGGGAGGGATGAGTCATTTAGTAAGGTTCTACCAGCCTCTATGAGAGTACTATTTTTCCTCTCAGCAATTCCATTTTGCTGGGGTATTTTAGGAGAGGAAAATTCTTAATGAACCCCCAGTTCTTCACAGGACCTAGTCATGTACTCAGACTGAAACTCAGTGTCATGGTCACTTTTAATTTTGACCACAGTACTGCTAAATTCTTTCTGAATTTGCTTGACAAATATCTAAAAGACATCAGGGATTTCAGATTTCTTCCTAAAAAAGAACACCCATGCAAATCTGGAAAAATCATCAACAATCACAAGGGTGTAGACTTTCTTACCTAGACTTTGAATTAGCATAGGACCAAACAGATCCATATGCAAGAGGTATAAACACCTCACAGAATCTTTGGTGCCAATGCTCTTGAAGGAGGTTTTAGTCTGTTTGCTCTTTTGGCATGCAGAGCAGATACCCTCCTTAGTGCATATAGACTTAGGCCCAATCCTTACTAGCTCATTGCTGAACAGCTTGCCTATGGTCCTATAGTTTAGATGGGCTAGCCTCTTGTGCCACTAGACACAGGAATATGCTTTCTCATCCGCAACAAGACATACAAGTGAGTCTTTACTAGAACATAGGAAATCTAAACAGTACACATTTCCACTCCTAGTGCCTGTTAAGATGATCTCTTGGCCACTTAATCTCCTAATTTGGCACTCATCCTTGTGGAATACTATATTATAACCAAGATCACAAAGTTGGCAAATTCTTATCAGGTTGGGTTGTAACCCCTCCACATAGGCTACTCTAGTGATAGTGACTATACCATTAGAGATCTTACTATAACCTCTAGTCACTCCTTTTTTCGACACACCAAAGATAACCTTTGGTCCATTATTTATTGGAGCATAATCCTTTAGCATGCTCCTTATTCCAGTCATGTGCCTGGAACATCCACTGTCCAAGTACCATATAGGGGTATGAGCACTTGGACTGACCTGCAAAACACAAATCAATTAACCTTAGGACCCCAATTTTTATTGGGTCCTTGGTGCATGTTAGCCTAAAAATAACTCTGACTTCCTGCAGCTTTTTTGACAAGCAAGCTGACATATGCTTTATGGACACTATGATTGTGCTAGTAGTCAACAACAAAGTGCCCTACTTTGCCATAACACCAACACACATGGATGTTATACCTTCTTTTTGGAGCAAGTCTAATGGCTGTGTTAACAATAGCTCTGGGTCTAGAAGGAGTAGCAAAAGTCATGTTCCATGGTTTTCCAGCTCTAGTATGACAAGTGGTGGGTCTTACAATAGAAGTGCTTGGGATATCTTGAGCCCTTCTAGCAGCAGCTTTCTTTTCAAAAAGCATACCCTTGATGGCCTCAGATATGCCTAGGTCAGGTCTACTGATAGCCTTGCCCTTTGTCTTACAATGAGCTGGAGGAATTTGAGAACAATTAACAGCTTTACCCTTGACAGAAGGGGTTGTTGTACTAAGCACAAATGGTCCAGGATGAGCCATGTGTATTTTATCATAGGTACTTGCACCTTTGTTGTGACTACCACGATATTGTGGAACATTTTTGTTCACACAAGATGGTTTAGCATGATTACAGTGACCATAAATACTCTCATGGTCATGGCTATTTGAAGGAAATTAAACTCTAACAAATTTAACAAGAGGCTTAGAGGCTAGTGGCTCCACTAAAGCTTTTTTCCTTTCCTTTGGGATTAGCACCTCTTGTACTTCCCTTGAATCTCAACCCTTTCTTACCCTTTTGGGAGGAGAATGAGTCTATCAAGGGAATTATTGCGCAAGGCTTGAAGTAGCTAGCCACTATTTCCCTCTCCTTTTCGAGCTTTCCTTCAAGATTCCTAATCTGGTTATTCTTAAAGGTTATGGTGCTCATCTGAATGATTGTCACATTCTTCAGTTTGCTAACTTCCTGCATCTTCTGATCAAACAATTTTGCTGATTCAGAAGCAGCAAGTTTTAAAGAGGTAATTTCCTGAGCCTGCTGTTTTACTAGGAGCTTGCTCTTCTTTAGAGCCTATAGAATGAAAGTGTAAAGTTGTCAACCTAAATCACCTAGAGGGGGGTGAATAAGTGAATCGTGCGTCTATTTGCGGAATAAAAATTTTAACGATCTTGCACAAGTAATCAAGCAATCACAGAAGACAAGAAGATTTATAGTGGTTCCCCAATCTTGGGTACGTCCACTTTACATCACCGATCTAGCAAATCACTAGACTCGGCTACTCCATTATCTCGGATTGAAAACAATCCTACGCCTCAGAACCAAGTTCCTACAAACTAGATCCAAAAGAGATCTACACTCGGAAGACAAAAATTTCCTACAACTCGGAGAACAACATTCCTACACTCGGAGAATAATCTCCTATAATATTACAAAGAGATTTGAAAATAAAAATACAAACAGAAATTTCTTCAGATTTGGAAATTTGTCTCTAGGTCTTCTTCTAAACTTTGCGGTTTTTCAGAAATAATTAAGAAGACTTTTTGTAAATCTGATCTGAGAGAACTTGAGGATCTACTCGATCAAGGGGAGGAAGACCATTCCTTGAACAACAAATCCTTCTGGATCGAAAGTAACTTTGTCGATCTGTGAATAGGCGGCGGCGGCGGCTTCTAAAAAAATAAACTTGAGAGAGAGAGAGAAACGGTCGACAAAAAATTTGAGAGAATACAGTTTCTTCTTGTTAGGGTTTGTCTTGTTGACAAGACCTTATATAGGATTTCCGTAACGGTTAGAAATAGCATTAATGATGACATGTGGACAAGTCACGATATGTCATTTCAAAAATCCCGTCACTTGGACTTAGAAAAAAAATTTCTGAAACTTTGAACAGCATTTCTCGAGAGGTATGAGTAAGTTCTCGAGAACAGGCTGACTTCTCGAGAACTATACATTCTGGACTTAAGAAAGTACTCGAGAACGAATGGCGTTGAGTCAATTCAAGACTTATGAGAAGCTTCTCGAGAACTGAAAAAATTAGTACTCGAGAACTAAAGCTTGTTCTCGAGAGCTAAGCTGACTTCTCGAGAACTAGAAGTTAACTTCTCGAGAACTAAGTTAACTTCTCGAATGATGGACTTAGAAAATTTTCCACGACTGTCTCTGGCTACTCGAGAAATATAGGCCGTGACTTCTCGAAAACTAGAATAAGCTTCTCGAGAACTGAAAGATACTTCTCGAGAACTATCCAAGCCTTCTCGAGAACTAAGAGATGTTTTCGAGAACTGAACACGGCTTCTCAAGAACTAAGAGAAGTTCTCGAGAACTAACCATGGCTTCTCGAGAACTTAGAGATGTTCTCGAGAACTTCTAGCTCTACTTCTCGAGAATTAAGTATAGACTTCTCGAGAAGTGGACTTAGAATTCTGAACTTTAGAAAATCTTTTTCTTTTCTTCAAGTATCTAATCTTCATCCCATGGTCCAAGTGTTTGAATATGAAGTGTATCCCAATTGAGAGGCTACACATGAGTCAACACCTTGGATCACATAGTGAGGGATTACACTGTATAGTCCTGTGTTCATGACCCACTATAGGCTGACATTGGTCTACACTTAGCACTGGTAATCTTCAAACACACAACTTGACAAGGACATCAAATACAACTTAATTCATCTTAGTTCAAGGGTGACTTCATGCAAATCTGGGTTATTGTGGATGCAATACCCAACAATTTCCCCCTATTTGTAGAAGTCAGAACCCTCTACACTAAGGTGAATTATACAAATAGAGAAAGAACTGTAAATGAAGAGTAGATTCAAATGCAATAAAGAAAAATTAAACACAGAATTATCAAAACTAGAAATTATATATATGTAATGTTTTAGATTTCCCATCAACATCCATTTCAATCACAATCTCAATAAAAGTAAACAACAGAAGGTTATCCTTTGCTCTGATGCTGTTTGTCTTGCTTTTCTTTCTGCCTCCTCTGGTAGCTGAATGGCTTTGGGTAGTATCTGGGAGGTTTTGGAGGAGCCTAAGGGTTGTTCTTGTCATACTCTCTGTCATATATTCTCTTTTTAGTCATGTACTTCTCATAGAGTTCCCACTCAGTGGAGCTGTAGTGGATATTTCTACTTTTATTGAAGTCCATTACTAATCTGAGAGTATCAAGAATCAATCCTTTGGAGGTAGGACTCCAGACTTCAGCAAATTCTTGAGCTTCCCTTTTCTCTGATTCTGCCTTAGGAATGCTTTTACTGGTAGAGGGGCCTTCCCCATACTTCCTTTTCTTAGAGGTGATGATCTCAGGTAAATCATGAGGAATAATATCATCCCATACTTGGTCATAAGAAGCAGGAGGAGGATTCTGATCTTTTGGCCTTAGAGAAAAGCATGGCATCTGAGGTTGTACCTGACTGGACTGACTTTCATCAAGAGGGTTGAGGTGCTGAGGAATAACATTTGGAACAAGCTGAAATTCAAGGAAAATTTGATTGTGCATCCATACTGTAGTATCATAGTTGTAAAACTTTACTGACTAAATTTGTTCTAAAATAGACTTATTAATTTCTGAGCTTTTCTCATTCCATAGAGAATTAGCATTTGCAGCAACTTTACCCACTTGTTCTTTCACTAGTATCTCCCCCTTTCTGAATTCTATACTGAGCTTTTCTATAGAATCATCTTTGAAAATACCAACTTCCTCACAAACTTTCATAACATGTTCTTGAGCCTTCTTTTTTAGTTCAATTTGATTGCTGGCAAGAGTGAGAGACTGATTCATGACTTCACCAACACTAGTTATAGTGTGGTCTAGTGCTTTACCACCTATTTTGAAGAGGTGTTTCAGTTGATCTGTATTGTGTTGGATTTCAGCAAAGCCTCTTTGCATTTCTTTTTCTAGATCAGAGACTTTTTTTGTAACAGATTTCAAGGATTCATCAAAATACTTTCTCTGATCAGCCAACATAATTTCAATTTACTGAGAATATCTGAACTTGAAGGGGTAGAAGCAGCAATAACAGCAGGAGTAGAGACAGTAGAAACATAAACAGCAGGAACATCAGTACTAGTAGCAGGAGGAGGTGCAGTCCATGGAGGAATTTCTGCAAGTATCACTGAGCTTTGAGCCGTGGTAGTATGGACAAAAACAATTTCAGATTCATTAGTGAAGATAGGAATGGAGAAGTCTAAATTTCCAAAAGGAACATCAGCAAGCTCTGGAGATATTCTTTTTTCATCAGATAGAATAGTGATATCAGGAATAGCTTGCTTTGCAGCTGGGGATGGAGCAGGTGCAGACTTGGGAGAATTTAATGGAGATGGAGTATGAACTGGTGATCTGATAGGACTTTGGACTGGTGATGCAGCTGGAGTTCTGATTTGAGGCTGAGCTGGAGTTCTGGTGGGAGACTGAACTAGAGATCTAATAGGAGACTGATCTGGAGTTCTGGCTGGAGGAGGAGAAGGGATTCTGTCAACTAGGACAGAGGAAGCAGGCTCCCCCTCAATTGCTGCCCCAGAAGGTTCAACAACTCTATGAGAGGAGGGAGATGGGTTCCTGCCCTCTGAAGCAAGGTGAGCTTGCTCTTTAGCAATCTGTTTTGGGTTCTGCAGCTTTAGCTCCCACCTTTGAATAGAAGCTAGGGAAATCTTTTTCAGGTGATGAAGGGGTGTACCTCTTGAAGTTTTGAAGACCACTAAATCAATCTCATGCAACAGCAAGGAGATTATCCTAGCAAATTTTGGTTCTTTAAGACTATCCCTTATCATGTCAAAAATCATCATTCCATAGGGGAATCTCTTCCTGCAGACTATGGCAGTCATTACAACAAATAAATCATTTGTAATGAATCTAATAGATCCTGTTCTGCTCCAGAGAACTTTTCCAATAATGTCAACTAAGATCTTGCTGACATCATTCAAGGCAGTCCTCCTAAGAGAAGGAGTGTCAACTGGAACTCCACAAAAATGATAGGTTCTGTCAGCATCTGCCCTTGAGATTTCATCTTCATCATCTACAACTGGCAGTCTTAGAATCTTTGAGACACTGGACGGGCTTAACTGGATTTTAACTCCCTTGACTTTAGATTTCAGAACAGTATTGTACTTCCTGACTTTAGCATTCTGATAGAACTCTTCTATCTCTGGAAAGAGAATCTTACAGGGTTCTTGAAGAACAAAGCTTACACCTACGCTGTCTAGAAGAAGAAGAAGGTTCTTGAAGTCTTCTGAAAGATCTGCAATTCCGGCCACCACAAGCTCACTGCCAACTCCTATCTTTGAATGCTGCGTCATTGATTTGGAAAATTGCGGCGAACTGAGCGCGAGAGAGCGGCGATGTCGAAGCTCTGAGTCGGGGAAGACGAAGAGTTTTCGAGAGTAGTGGATTTGAAAAGTCGGTTGATTTGGGATTTCTAAAGATTTATATATATATATATAACCCTAGGTTATATTATTAAATGTCTAATTAGTCTAATATTAGCCTTTTAATAAAGCGAAAGTAAGCTGGTTTGCGAAAAGACATGAGCAGAATTCGAAAAAAAAATGGGGCAATTTCTCGAGAGGCAGACTTAGTTCTCGAGAGATAGATTTATGGTTCTCGAGAGATGAGAGTTTAGTTCTCGAAAAGTTAGTTAGTTTTCGAGAAGTAAGGTAGAGTTCTTGAGAGGCATAGTCAGTTCTCGAGAACAAAACTGACTTCTTCTCGAGAACTAGACTTAGTTCTCGAGAGGCATAGTCAGTTCTCGAGAACTAAACTGACTTCTTCTCGAGAACTAGACTTAGTTTTTGAGAACTTTTCATACTTCTCGAGAAGTTTAACTTATTTCTCGAGAGCTTTCTTCCACTTGAGAAATTTCTGACCTTTTAGAAGTGTCCTTGATTTTTGAGCTTTGAAGTGATCCACTTTGGTCTATCCTTCTTTGTTCAGCAACCAAAGTTCAGTTTTGAAGAAATTGAACTTGGTCTCATCCAACGACTTTGTGAAAATATCTGCAACTTGCCAATCTGTTGGAATGTACTACAGATCCACATCCCTTTGCTCCACATGCTCTCGGATGAAGTGATATCTGAGCTCAATGTGCTTTGTCCGGCTGTGCAATATTGGGTTGTTGGCAATTGCTATTGCGCTGGAGGAGTCGCAAAATAATGGAATGTCTTTGACCTTCATGTTGTAATCTTCTAGCTGGTTCTTTAGCCAAAGCAACTGTGCACAACAACTATCGGCAGAAATATATTCTGACTCGGCCGTTGAGATTGCGACATAGTTTTGCTTTTTTGCTGCTCCATGAGATAAGTATTCATCCAAGGAACTGACATGTCCCGGAAGTGCTTTTTCTGTCGTCTTTGCTACCTGCAAAGTCTGCATCTGAAAAACCAATTAGTTTGCTGTCACTACTTCTTGGGTACCATAAGCCAAGATTCGGTGTACCTTTAAGGTATCTCAAGATCCTCTTTACAGCAGCATAGTGAGATTCTTTACAGTTCACTTGGAATCTAGCACAGACACATGTGGAGAACATTATGTCTGGTCTACTGGCAGTAAGGTAGAGCAAGGATCCAACTATGCTTCTGTACTTAGTTTCATCAAAAGGTTTCCCTTTCTCATCCTTGTCTAGAGACATAGCTGAGGCCATTATAGTCCTCATAGAGGTTGCACTCTCCATTGTAAATTTCTTAATCAACTCCTTGGTGAACTTAGCCTGTGAGATGAAAATTCCATCTTCAGATTGTTTCACCTGGAGTCCTAAGAAATACTTCAGCTCTCCCATACTACTCATTTCAAACTTCCCTTGCATAAGTTTAGAAAACTTTTTGTAGAGGTTGTCGTCTGTAGACCCAAAAATAATGTCGTTGACATAAATTTGCGCCAGCAAAATCTTGCCTTTAATTTCCCTAAGAAATAATGTCTTGTCTATCTTTCCCCTAGTGAACTTGTTCTCGAGGAGAAAGATAGACAGTGTTTCGTACCAAGCTCAAGGAGCTTGTTTCAACCCGTACAACGCTTTTGATAATAAATAAACATGCTCAGGAAAGTTAGGATCAACAAAACCTAGGGGTTATTCCACATACACTTCTTCCTTTATGTCACCATTCAGGAAGGCGGACTTCACGTCCATTTGATAGAATGTAAAGCCCTTCAGTGCAGCATAAGCCAGAAACAGTCTGATGGCCTCCAGCCTTGCCACTAGAGCGTATGTCTGGTCGAAGTCAATCCCTTCTTCTTGACGATATCCTTTGGAGATGAGTCTGGCCTTGTTCTTTATGATTGTCCCATCCTAATCCATATTGTTCCTATAGACCCACTTTGTTCCGATGATATTTTTACCTTTGGGTCTTGGAACCAGCGTCCAAACTTTACAGCGCTTGAACTGATTTAGTTCTTCTTCCATGGCCAAGATCCATGATGCGTCTGAGTTTGCTTCCTAAAACTTCTTTGGTTCAACCTGTGAGAGAAAACTTAAGTAGAGATTCTCGTTAGTTGTACCTCGATGAGTTCTGACACCATCCCAGGGATCTCCTATGATTTGGTCCATTGGGTGATCCTTTAGATGTCTAAGCTCTAGTTTCCTCGCATCTAGGATTTCTTCAGCCACTGGATTGACTTCATCAACTTGGACAATATTTTCATCTTGATCCTCTACCTCTCCATTATGGGTTGGAGAGGTGATCTTGATGAACTTTTCATCTTTACCTTCGGTAGGTTCGTCCAGGCTGATTTCTTTTAGCTTTGTACCTATATCTTCAACAAGCACACTAGACGATTTGCTTTGCAGCAAGCTCGTCTCATCAAATACTACATGTATTGATTCCTTTGCAACCAGAGTTTTTCTATTGAAAATCCTATATGCCTTACTATGGCTACTATATCCTACAAAAATACCTTCAAAACTTTTCTCACTAAACTTAGTAGTATGATACTTACCATTGTTAAGTACGAAGCATTTACAGCCAAAAATTCTAAAATATAATACAGTCGATTTTCTTCCATTTTGAAGTTCATAAGGTGTCTTATCATGATTCTTGTTTATGAGGGCTCTATTTTGCACGTGGCATGCAGTGTTGACGGCTTCAGCCTAGAAGTATTCCGGTATGAAGCGTCACTCAACATGGTCCTGCAGGCCTCTATGAGTGTTCTATTCCTTCTCTCAGCTACTCCATTTTGTTGTGGAGTACGAGGAGAGGAAAACTCATGAAAGATACCTAGGCTTTCACAAAATTCTGTCATGGCCCCAGATTTGAATTCAGTTCCATTGTCACTTCTGATTTTGATTATGGAGCTGTTGTATTCATTCTGTATCTGCCTAACAAAGTTTGTAAAGACGTCTAAGGTATCTGACTTGTGTTTCAGAAAGAACACCCACGCAAAGCGCGAGTAGTCATCAACAATAACCAATGTATAATCCTTACCTCCTAAGCTTCTAATTTGCAGTGGACCGAACAAGTCCATATGAAGTAGGTGTAAACACCTATTAGAGTTTTTGCCTATGATGCTTTTAAAGGTAGCCCTTGTTTGCTTGCCTTTTACACATGCATGACAAGGTCTCTCTTTGACGTGCTTGACATTTGGGGCATCACGTACTAAGTTCTGGGAGAATAATTTATTAATAGTTTTAAAATTAATATGTCCTATCCTCTTATGCCATTGGTCACCAAGAGATGCACTATCTTTTACCAAAAGACACACTGGTGTAGAAGAGTCTATACAAATGAAATTTAAGCAAAATATGTTCCTGCTTCGAGTGCTTGATAGAATTATTTCCATATTGTCAACAGACTTTATCAAGCACTTATCAGCGTGGAATTCAACTATGTATCTCTTACCGCATATTTGACTTATGCTTATGAGATTGTGTTCCAATCCCTCCACATAAGCTACATCTGAAAAGGATACACTACCGTTAGTGATCATACCGTAGCATTTAGTTATCCCTCGGTCTGAACCTCCAAAGATGACCTTTATTCCATTGCAGACTGAAGTGAAATTCTGGAGTAGGCTTCTTGTCCCGGTCATGTGCCGAGAGCATCCACTTTCCAAGTACCAGATTGGCATTTTGGTGGCCTTTGGACATACCTGCATTCATAATCAATTTGCCTTAGGAACCCAAACATGTTTGGGTCCTTGGTCTCGGGTTAGAACTCTCCCCCTATGAAGATTAGCATTCTGAGTGGTCAATCTCATGTTGCAAACTTGAGGAGTAGCAACCTTCCTGGTATTAAACCAACAGTCGATGGCAAAATGACCAATTTTCCACAACACCAACAGTTAAACCTGTTGTATCTTTGCCTTTGGTACTCCTGCTTGACCTTCTGAAGTGATGATCTTGCAGGGGTGGCATTCTTGGAGAACGAAGCTTCATGGTGATGGCAGTCACATGATTTATTCTCCTTCGGAGGTCTTTCTACAACGGGCTTTACTTTAGGTGCTTTCTTGAAGGTTTGGCCATGATTATAAGGACCATAGCCCTGAAGAATCACTTCTTCATAAGGTGCCTTAAAGACACTCTCACCAAAGTTTCGAGGGCGAGTCCATCCTTAGTACCGAGACTTTGGCTATACATAAGTAGGCCTGGTCAAGTGACCATAGGACGAGTCCAGATCAAACTTATTTTTCGGAAAGATGACTTTCTCAAAGACAGTCTGATCTAGAGGGGCTTTCCCCTTTTCTTTGGCCAAGGCCTTCTTGGATGCCTTATTCTTCTGTTGAGCCTTGTTTCTCCTAGAAGATTTACTAGGAGCGTCAACATGGCCTAGTCCAGCTCCTTGGGCCTTAGCTGAGAATTCAGCAACGAGTGGAAGAACTGTCTTAGGCTTAGAGAAGCTTTTAACAAGTTTCTTCTCAACCTCGAGTTGTTCTTTCAACTCTTAAATGATTTCCTCTTTAAGGTCAAGGTGCTTAAGAGCTTGATTGTATTCTTCAATAACAAGATTGAAGTTCTCTTGAAGAGAGTCAGTCTTAGCGACTTCTTCTCTCAAGCTGCTCTCAATAGCCTTTAGAGACTTAATCTCTTTAGCCTGAGTTTTCACGACTCGGCGACATTTGTCGTAAGTCTTGATCAACTCCTTATATTGGGCCATAAGTTCAGACTCATCGTCAGAGGAGCTGTCCTCATGATCATGCTCAGAAACTTCAGATTCTGAAAGAGGGGTATGCGATTTTACCTCCCTAGTGAACTGGGGCTCTTGTTCATCATCTGATTAAGCCATGAGTCCAAAGTAGGCTTCCTATTCTTCACTTGACTCAGATGAGTCAGAGTCACTGAGAGTCTTGCCCTTCCTGGCTATGAGGCTCTTCTCAGTGCTCTTCTTGCTGTACGAGGACTTCTTTTCTTCTCTCCTGCCACCCTCCTTCTTCTTGTGGGGGCAGTCAGCTATGACGTGACCTGGCTTGTTACAACAGTAGCAAACTATGTCAGTTGAAATATGTTTGTTCTGTTTAGAACCATACCTGTCGTGGCTACTTGAGCCTTTTCTGTTTCGATCACTGTCAAATCGTGATCTTCTATGAGAGGCATCCTTGCCTTTCCATTGCTTCTTCTTGTTCAAGAACTTCTTGAATTGTCGTGATAGTAAGGAGAACTCTCTTTCAGATAGCTCAGATCCCGAGGTACTTGGCTCCGAGTTTTCTTCTTCACTAATATCTTGTGCTGGGGCTGGAGAGGTAGCCTTTGACTTCCTGGAGGTGTCTGCCTTCAAAGCAACATACTTCTCTTTGGATGCAGACATGCTCTTCTCTTCTTCAGCTTTCCTTGTGTTGAGTTGAAGCTCATACGACATCAGCTTCCTGAAGATATTCTGAGGATCTGTCTCAGCTAGCTTTCCAAATCCCCTGATAGCACAGACCTTGTTGTCCCATTCCTTGGTTAAGGATCTTAGTAACTTGTCATTCAGTTCCCCATTGGATAAGACTCTGCCATATACTCTGAGTCTGTTGACTATCTTGAAGAAATTCTCAAAAGTATCTGCAATGGTATCTTTTAGTCCTTGTCAGAAGGCTTCATATTTCATGTTTAAAAGGGATCTTCTATCATCCCTCACTTCTTCAGTTCCTTCCATCAGAGTGACTAGTGACTGCGACATCTCCTTGGCAGATTGATAGTGAATCAGGTTCTACAGCATCGAGTCATCGACTGCACTTGCTATAATATTTTTAGCTTTCTTATCCAGAGAGACAAGTGCAATCTCGTCCTTATCTAGATCCATCAACTTCTTTGGAACTTACTTAGGTTGATCTATAGTGGAGATGGTCATGGGCACGTAAGGACCTTATTCAACAATCATGAAGATCCGGGGATCCACAGCTTCCATAAAAAACTTTATTCTCTCTTTCCACATGGGAAAGTTGTTCTTTGTACACAGAGGAAGCTTGGCAAAATATTTAACCTTGTCCATTGCTTGAAAATTCTCAAGAGAAAACTTAGGAAATTGATCAAGGTGTTGACCTTATACTGACCAACCTGCCTCTGATACCAATTGAAAGTGTAAAGTTATCAACCTAAATCACCTAGAGGGGGGTGAATAGGTGAATCACGCGTCTATTTGTGGAATAAAATTTTTAACGATCTTACACAAGTAATCAAGCAATCACAGAAGACAAGAAGATTTATAGTGGTTCCCCAATCTTAGGTACGTCCACTTTACCTCACCGATCTAGCAAATCACTAGACTCGGCTACTCCACTATCTCGGAATTAATACAATCCTACGCATCAGAACCAAGTTCGTACAAACTAGATCATAAAGAGATCTACACTCGGAAGATGAAAACTTCCTACAACTCGGAGAACAACGCTCCTACACTCGGAGAATAATCTCCTACAATATTACAAAGAGATTTGAAAATAAAAATACAAACAGAAATTTCTTCAGATCTGGAAATTTGTCTCTAGGTCTTCTTCTGAACTTTGTGGTTTTTTAGAAATAATGAAGAAGACTTTTTATAAATCTGATCTGAGAGAACTTGAGGATCTACTCGATCAAGGGGAGGAAGAAGATTCCTTGAACAACAAATCCTTCTTGATCGAAAGTGACTTTGTTGATCTGCAAACAGGCGGCAGCGGCGGATTCTGAAAAAAATAATCTTGAGAGAGAGAGATAGAAACGTCCGACAGAAAATTTGAGAGAATAGGGTTTCCGCTTGTTAGGGTTTGTCTTGTTGACAAGACCTTAAATTGGATTTCCTTAACGGTTAGAAATAGCATTAATGACGACACGCGGACAAGTCACGATATGTCATTTCAAAAATCCCGTCACTTGGACTTAGAAAAAAAAAATTCTGAAACTTTGAACAGTAATTCTCGAGGGGTATGAGTAAGTTCTCGAGAATAGGCTGACTTATCGAGAACTATACATTCTGGACTTAAGAAAGTACTCGAGAACGAATGGCGTTGAGTCAATTCAAGACTTATGAGAAGCTTCTCGAGAACTGAAAAAATTAGTACTCCAGAAATAAAGCTTGTTCTCGAGAGCTAAGCTGACTTCTCGAGAACTAGAAGTTAACTTCTCGAGAACTAAGTTAACTTCTCGAAATATGGACTTAGAAAATTTTCCACGACTGTCTCTAGCTACTCGAGAAATATAGGCTGTGACTTCTCGAGAACTAGAATGAGTTTCTCGAGAACTGAAAGATACTTCTCGAGAACTATCCAAGCCTTCTCGAGAACTAAGAGATATTTTCGAGAACTGACCACGGCTTCTCGAGAACTAAGAGATGTTCTCGAGAACTAACCACAGCTTCTCGAGAACTTCTAGCTCTACTTCTCGAGAATTAAGCATAGACTTTTCGAGAAGTGGACTTAGAAAAATTTTGAACTTTAGAAAATCTTTTTCTTTTCTTCAAGAATCCAATCTTCGTCCCATGGTCCAAGTGTTTGAATATGAAGTGTATCCAAATTGAGAGGCTACAAATGAGTCAACACCTTGGGTCACACAGTGAGGGATTACACTGTATGGTCCTGTGTTCATGACCCACTATAGACTGACATTGGTCTACACTTAGCACTAGTAATCTGCAAACACACAACTAGACAAGAATATCAAATACAACTTAATTCATCTTAGTTCAAGGGTGACTTCATGCAAATATGGGTTATTGTGGATGCAATACATAACATAGAAGTTCACCATATTTATCAATCAATTGATTGATGTCTCCCTCAGATTCTGAGCCATCATCATCACTTGATGCAGAGGCACGAGAATCTCGAACTGATTCATAATCTAAACTTGTAGAGCTAGTAATAGAATTTATCTTGTTTGGACTAGGCTGATCCTGGCTAGTTTCTTCATCTGACTTAGCCATCAGCCCAAGGCAGCAGCTGTCATCTTTAGAATCCACCTCTGAATCACTATCAGATTGTGATAGAGGGGCCTTGTCTTCAATCCTGACACCAGGATGAATCTTCTCAGCTTCTTCTTTTAAAGCTGCCAGCCTTTTGAGGTAGTCAGTTTCTACAGCTCCTTCTTCAGTTGAGTACATCCTAATGCAGGATTCTTCTTCTTCTTCTGACTCAGATGAGGAGGAGTTAGTCCAACGTCTTTGATTTTTGGCATTGAGGGATTTTTCCTTCTTGCCTTTTTGTTGGTGGTCCTTTTTTTCATAGTGTTCCTTATTTTTGACTGGGCAGTCAGCTATCATATGCCCAGGTTTTCTGCAATGATAACAAGTTTGAAAGTGAAGGGATAGATACTACTCTAGAGGGGGGGTGAATAGAGTTATCAAATTTTGCACTAGACAAAACTTAATGGTCTACCCAACTCCCTTGGAGTGAAGTGCGGAATGAAAGATTATAGATATAGATTTAACCCTAGAGCCTAACACAAGTGATGTGCACAAACTCAAGCTAACTGTAATTACAGTTAAGGCTTGGAAAACCTAATCAGCAACTAGCAACCTAGTTATATCTAATCACAGCCACAATGCAGGAATTAAACAATGGAATCCAGACGACACAAGGAAATTTATAGTGGTTCCCCAAATAACTTGGGTACGTCCACTCTTCTACCCACACGGTAGGAATCCACTCAGGTTTTTGATCAGGTGCCCTGCCACCAACAGGATCTGCTTCAGGTAGATCCAGAAACCCTTTAGACTTTTGATCAGGTGTCTAAAAACCAAGCACAGGTTTTTGATCAGGTGCCCTGCCACCAAGGGATACTTTTGAAGGGAGTAATAACCCTGTACAGGAGGGGGAAGAAGGTTAAGATGTCTTCTCTATTTTACAATAGATTAGAGAAGCACAAAAACTTGCACTGAGCTAGAAAGCTCTAAAGAATCAAGGCTCCCCCTGGCTCAAAGATGTCCAGGTGAAGTCTTGCTTCAGTGCAGAAAAACTCTTCAGAAAGTTCTGAAGGAAGAGCTACAGGAAGAAAATAAATAATAAAATCAAAAGATCTTCAAGCAGCTATCTTCTTCTTCTTCTTCAAAGGAACTCTGAGTTTTAACTTCCTGAAAGCAGGAGAACTCAGGTTGAAGAAGAGTCGAAGATCTTAACACTTCTCAGTTAGATGGAAATTGCTGAGAGCAGAAAGCTTGAACTTGATGAAGGCTTGAAAGCTTAAGTGAACAACTGATTAGCTATTAGCTAGCTTGAATCCTTCTTCAAAGGGTCCTTTATATAGCAGATACAAGCAACGGCTCTCTTCAGTTTGAATTACTTGTCTTCTTCTGAGACTTGAGACCTGGGCTGCAAATAACATACAACAAAACAAACTCTGCAGCAGGATATACTATAAAAGGAATGAACCTCTTTCTAAGAAGCTGCAAGATTAAATCAAATAACAGAAGGACTAAATAAAGTCACATCAAAGAAATACTCTTTATAGCAAAGAGAAGACTTTTCAGTCTAACGGCTATAAAGGGCTGTCAGCAGATAAAGTAATTTACAAAGACAGCTAATAAGACAAACAACTTTATCTAAAAAGATTTGACTCAGGCAAAACGAATAGAGCATATATGCCTGGAAATATTATCATAATTCAACTGAAACAACTTGCCAGAAAATGTATTAATTAATTAAATATAATAAATAAATACAAAATATAAAGGCAGGCAGAAAGCGTCGAACGACCTTCGGAGATCGTCGACCGACGCACGGAGATCGTCGAACTATCGGGCAGATAGTCGAACGATCCAGATAGTCGACCTATCGAAGAAGATAGTCGAACTACCTCGGCAGATAGTCGACCTATCAGAACAGATAGTCGAACTATCAGATAGTCGATCTATCAGGACAGATAGTCGAACTATCAAGCGCAAACAGATAGTCGACCTATCAAGCAGATAGTCGACCTATCTCAAAAAACAGATAGTCGACCTATCAACAGATAGTCGACCTATCAAAAGAGACCAGATAGTCGATCTATCAACAGATAGTCGAACTATCAGATAGTTGAACTATCAGGACAGATAGTCGAACTATCAAAGACGACAGATAGTCGACCTATCAATAGATAGTCGACCTATCAAAGCGGAACAGATAGTCGACCTATCAACAGATAGTCGAACTATCAGATAGTCGATCTATTAGGACAGATAGTCGAACTACCACGCCAAGCAGATAGTCGACCTATCAACAGATAGTCGAACTATCAACGCAGACAGAGCGTCGACCAACTGATAGACGATCGTCGATCAGCCGATAGACGATAGTCGAGCGGCGTTCGACTATAGTCGAATGAAAAACTACTTAACCAAATTCTCAATCTGGAAAAGTGAGGACTCTACAGCTAGACTACTAACCATTGACCATAGATAATTCTTGGGTCAAGGAGCACAAAGGAGAGGACTAAACTCAAATCAAACTAGGGTACCAACAATCTCCCCCTATTTGAGTTAAGTCTCTCAAAGACTAAAACAAACAGCTAGCTATAGAACACTAAAAACAATACATGAAATAGATAGCAAATAACTAGTAGATTATCAACCAGATAGATAATAAACAAATATATCACAGCAGTTAATCAAACTATTAAGAATCTACAGAGTTTGGCAAGGGGGCAGAGGAACTAGGAACAAAAGAGATTTTCCTTAAAGGATCATCAGATTCTTTCTTTGATAGCTTCAAATCCTGCACCCCAATGATCTTTAATTCTGCAGCTCTTGGGACTACTGCTTCAGGATGCTTTTCCATATATTTAGAGGGGTCAAAAACCTTAGGATTAACCTGGAACTTTTCAAATTCTTTCTTTCTGAAAGCAGACATGGTAGTTAAACCAGTCGTATCTTTACCTTCTGCTTTAGCTTTTCTTATTTGAGCTGATCCAACTAGTTCTTGAAAATGAGCCATCCTAAAATTAGGATCAAGCTCAGGATTTTCATACACAGGCTCAGGAGGAGCAGCATCGGATACTTTATCTAGATAAGATATTGGAGCAGACTTAGCAAAAGGATCTTTCTAGAATTTTAAAACAAAGTAAACTACTTACCTTTTAAAACAGCTTTCTCAGACTGAACTGGTGCAGCAGTTGAAACCTTTCTCTTAGGAGAAGGAGGAGGTGAAAAAGTTGGCTTTAGATGCACAACCTCCTTAACTTGTTCTTTCACTTCTGCTTCATGCAATTGACTGCCAGAATGAGACTTTCCATAAGAACTGTGAGAGCTTTTCCTTGATTGATGCTGAGATGAAGCAGATCTTGCTGATGGAGCAGATTTTCCTGAAGAGGCTGAAGGATTGGCAGAAGGATTACCAGAAGCTCCTGCACTTGGAGGAGGAGGACCTCTGGGAGTCCATCTTGAACCAGGACTATCATATCTTTTAGATCTTTTCCTTTCTTTCTGCTGGTTCTTAGAGAACCACATCTAGTGCTGAAATTCCTTTGACTTAGGGTCAATGCTCTTCAGAATATAATAAGGAATATCATTATCTTTACTGGGAGGAGGAGGAGCAGCTTTTCTCTTCTTTTGAACAACTTTCTTTTTCCTTGATTTCTCAGACACATCAGAATCCTCTTCATCATCAGAATAAGATGAGGGAGGATTTTCATACGGATCATAGGCTTCAGAAACAGCCTTTTCTTTAAGCTTCAGATCTGATTTCTCTCTTTCCTCTTCAATGGCATCCAGAGCCAGAAGGGAATCTAAGTCCAACCCTGGTGAATCATCCCAGATAGTTGACTTTACAATTTGCAGCTCTTTTTCTTTCTCTTTTAAAGAATCTTGTACTCTTAAATTCCAGGCAGCTCTTGCTTTTTCTTCTTCCACACTCAGAGCAGGAGTATCATCTTTGATTTCATCTTTCTTTTCAGACTCAACTTCTCTATTATCTAAAAAAGATTCCAATTCAGGATCTACTTGGATATTAGGAACACTTGGGGCAGCCTCTGAGACAATTACTATTATCTGAGCAGATAAATCTTCTCTAATAACATCTGTAGAATTTATGAATACAGATCTGCTAAATAAACAGAAATCATTCCTTCCAGGAATTCACAAACTAACAAATTAATTGACTCATCAACAAAGCGGATGAAAGAATTACCTTCATACTTGACCATCTCCCATGATTCATCTAGATATGAAGTTATAATTCCTTCTAGGAATCTAGCAACCACAGGAGTGGTGAGATCTTCTAGGCAGACTTTTACTGCAATTTCAGATAGCATGATTCCATCAGCTATTTCCTTATCAGATAACACTTGAACTACTTCTTTCTCAGCTCGAGCAGACTCTTCTAGAGCTGTCATTACAGTATCTGTTATAGCTGGAAGGGAGGCAGGAGGTTCTGAGGCATCTTCATAGAACATCTCCCCCTGCCTGATTTCAGTGGAGACTGAAACCAGGCCCCTAGAGGAAGATGGCTCAGCAGATTTTGAGAGAGATTTGATGGAGGCAGTTAAGATATCAATGGAGGATGCAAGGGGAGCGATTGCCTCTTCAATCATGGTCTTGATTGAGGGGGTAATCAACCCCACAATGCGGGAGATGAGTTCTGGAGTGATCTCAAAAGATGATGAATGTGAAGTGGATGGAGCTGCAGCAGATATGGGTGAGGTGCTGGGATGAAGAATGGTGTGGACAGGGGATTGAAATGGAGATGGAGCTGGAGAGTTAATTGGAGAATTAACTGGGGAATGAATGGGAGACGGAGGCGGAGATGGAATCCTCTCAGAACCTAGCAAATCAAAGCTAGGAGCAGATATCCTAGCCAGATGAGCAGGTAGAGGAGATGCTGGAGGGGAAAGAGGAACAACCGTGGTTGTTTCTGGAGCAGAAGAGGGAGAAGGTCGTACTTCAGCTGAAGTTGATGGAACTTCAACTGAAGCAGACAGCAAAGCAGAAGAGGATGAGGGAATAGCTGAGCCAGCTTCGACAAGGTGAGGAGTGACTGATTCAGTCCTGGTGTCCTCAGATGTTGCTGGAGCAACCCCTGTGAGAGAGGGTTTCACAAAAGTTCTCTTCCATTTAGAGAACAGGTGGGGATCCATCTTCTTGCTTGCGTTAATTGTTGTTGCGGTTGAACTCAGCAACTGGGGGTACTTTTCCTTCAGGAAGATGCCAATAACCCTTCCTAGGGTGACTTCCTTCTTACCAGTCTTTTTCCTTATTAAATCAAACACAACTGCTGCCCAATCTATCCTTTTCCGATTAACAATCGCACACATCAGTGCGAATTGTTGCCTTGTGATATTATCATGGGCAGAGTGCTTACCAAGGAGCACTTTTCCTACCAACTCAGCGAGGAACTTGATCTTGAAGGGGAAATTTACTTTGAGCAGCTTGGTGGGAATGCCCTCAGCATGTCCCAGCTCAACTAGCATTCTTCCGAATTCCTGAGCATCTTGCTCATAATCCTCTTCACCATTTGTTAAATCAAAAATTTCAGTCAAAACGTCCGGAGTTAGGATTACCTCTTCTCCGCCGATGGTTCCAGTCATCGAGTCGTCGGTGGAGGACGACGTGAAGGCCCATTCCTTGATCTCTCGGATGTTTATCTTAATCCTTGAAGACATTAGCCTCTCTAATCCCTGATCCCGGCACAGCTGCAGAACTTCTACGATCCCTGCATCGCAGCTACTGAACGCGTCGAAATCCACGCTAAAGCCTGCATCAAACTTTACAACTGCTAGAACTGCGGGAGAAATCGCCATGGATTCGCTGGAGAAAGCTCGAGAAGGACGGAGAAGACGACGGGGACGAAGCGGCAGAAAATCGTAAGCGGGAAGGCAGAATACGAAAAGGCACGCTCCGTCGACGATAAAACACAAGATCTTTTAACCTAGGTCGACTATCGGCTTTATATTAGACCGAAAATAGTCGATCTATTAAAAAGATACTAGACCCGATGGTCGAACGGCCGTTCGACGATCGGCTCAGAAGCAGAGTAGTCGGACAATCGTTCGACTATTTCTGGCTTCTCAAACAATAGGCTATCGTCATCCAGAGATCGACGATGAGCTCGACCTGTTCGACGATGGTCGAACGTCGATCGACGATCTTCAATCAGACAAACTTTCATCAACCATAGGTCGACGATGGGCTTGACCCGATCGACTATCTTCGAACGTCGTTCGACTATCTTCAAACAAGTTTCAACAAAGGCAGATATAGTCACACTTAGTCTCGTCCATTGATCATGCCTAGTTGAACTAAAAAGAACAGATGCTTCTGTTCATCTAAGGGCTTGGTGAATATATCACCTCTCTGAAACTCAGTGGATATGAACTCAAGACAAATCTTGTTCTTTTCCACACAATCTCTCAGGAAATGGTGCCGAATCTCAATGTGCTTCGTTCTAGAGTAGTGCACTGGATTTTGTGCAATTGAGATATCACTGGTACTATCACACATGATTTTGGTATTCTTGTGTGAGTAACCATAATCCACAAGCTGGTTTTGAATCCACAGGATCTGTGAACAACAACTGGAAGCTGCTATATATTCAGCCTCTGCAGTTGAAGTTGAGATAGAAGCCTGCTTCTTACAGAACCAAGAGACCAATCTCTCTCCCAGGAACTAGCAAGTTCCTGAGGTGCTCTTCCTGTCAACTCTGCAACCAGCATAATCAGAATCAAAATATCCAATTAATTCAAATTCTGACTCAGCTGGGTACCAAAGTCCTAGATTTGGGCATCCCTTCAGGTATCTCAGGATTCTCTTTAGAAGAATCAGATGAGATTCCTTGGGGTTGACCTGGAATCTAGCACAAAGGCATGTAGCAAACATTATATCTGGCCTACTTGCAGTTAGATATAATAGGGAACCAACAATGGCCCTATAATTCTTTTGATCAATTGGCTTGCCGTGATCATCAGAATCAATAACTACATTAGTAGCCATGGGTGTAGGCATTGCTGAAGCATCAGCCATCCCAAATTTCTTTACCAATTCCTTGGCATATTTGGATTGGGAGATGAAGATACCATCAGCATCTTGCTTAACTTGGAGACCAAGAAAGTAAGACAGCACACCCATACTACTCATCTCAAACTTGGAATGCATTAAGTTGGAAAACTTTTTGCACAGTTTGGGATCAGTGGAGCCAAAAATAATATCATCTACATACACCTGAACTAACAGGATTGTGTCCTTGTGATGCTTGACGAAAAGGGTGCTATCAACTACTCCCCTAGTAAAGTTGTGCTCTAACAGGAAACTAGCTAAGGTCTCATACCAGGCCCTAGGAGCTTGCTTTAGTCCATAAAGAGCTTTCTGCAACTTAAACACATGAGAAGGCTGAGTTGAAGAAACAAACCCTGGTGGTTATTCAACAAACACCTCTTCCTTAAGCTCACCATTCAGGAATGCACTTTTGACATCCATTTGGAACACCTTAAACTTCATGTAGGCTGCATAGGCCAAGAAGATCCTTATTGCTTCTAGCTTTGCAACAGGAGCAAAGGTTTGGTCATAGTCTATACCTTCCTCCTGTCTGTAGCCCTGAGCTACAAGCCTAGCTTTATTCCTTACTATAATTCCATTAGCATCCAACTTGTTTCTATACACCCACTTGGTGCCTATGATCAGTTGGCCTTTAGGTCTTGGAACCAAAGTCCAAACTTTACATCTCTCAAACTGATTGAGTTCCTCTTGCATTGCAATGATCCAGTGGGGATCTAGCTCTGCATCTTTAAAGGTGAGGGGCTCAACCTGTGAGAGGAAACAAGCGTGCATCACATCCTGTCTTAATTGATGTCTTGTTTGCACACCAGCTGATATGTCTCCAATCACTTGAGATGTCGGGTGATCTCTAAGTGTGACAATATCAGCAGGTGGGATGTGATCTTCAGCAACAGTTGGGATTAATTCCTCAAGAGGAATTTGATCTACTGTTGGTGGTACAACAACAGCTTCAACAGCTTCAGCAATGTCTTCATCACTGTCTGATTCAGTGATCTGAAGAGTTGATAGTTGAAGAATTTCTTGAGGGGCATCATGTACCTGCAAAGAACTTGAGGAAGGAGAATTTTCCTTCTCCTTGTAAAACATCTGAGACTCATCAAAAGTCACATGCACAGATTCTTCAATTTTACAGGTAGATTTGTTATAAACCCTATAAGCTTTGCTTACTTGGGAATATCCAAGCATGATTCCCATTGAAGCTTTTGCTTCAAATTTTCTAATGTATTCTTTATTATTATTATGAATATAAACAGTACAGCCAAAAACTCTAAAATAATTAATTTTAGGTTTCTTTCCCTTAAGCAACTCATAAGGAGTTTTACACTTAAGTTTGTGTATCAAACTTCTATTCAAGACATAATTGGCTGTACTAACAGCTTCTGCCCAATAGGAGAGAGGCATGTTAGCATCTGCCAACAATGTGCTAGCAGCTTCAATAAGTGTTCTATTCTTCCTTTCAACTACCCCATTTTGTTGAGGAGTTCTAGGAGCTGAGAAGCTATGTTTGATACCTTCTCTCTCACAGAATTCTTGCATGAGAAGAGAGTCAAACTCAGTACCATGATCACTTCTGATCAAGGCCACATGAGTAGAGTACTCAGTCTGCACACATAGTAGAAAGTCTGTAAGGGCTTTGAAGTTATCAGACTTAGTTCTCAAAAAGAAAACCCAACTGAACCTAGAGAAGTCATCTACAATTACTAAAGTGTAATACTTCCCTCCTAAACTCTGTACATTTATTGGGCCAAAGAGGTCCAAGTGTAATAGATACAGGATTCTAGGAGAATCACTCTTATTTACAGATTTAAAAGAGTTTTTGGTTTGCTTGCCTAGCTGACAAGCCTTGCATAGGCTCTCCTTCTTGTAGGGGCAAGAAGGTAAACCTCTAACAAGGTTGTGCTTAGATAACCTAGATATATTTTTAAGGTTAACATGACTAAGCCTCTTATGCCACAAAGAATTATTATTAAGAGTTACTTCATTAAACAGGCAGATTTCAGAATGAGATGAATTGAAATCTACTAAGTAAATATTACCTATTCTAATGCCTACTAAAACAATATTATTATTTAAAGTAATATTACAAGAGGAGTTAGAAAATGAAACCTGGTAGCCAGCATTATATAGCTGGCTGACTGAAATCAAATTATGCTTCAGTCCATTGACATATGCAACTCTCTTGAAAGTAACTGCTCCAATTGTGATCTTGCCATAGCCTTCTGTCTGACCACAGCTGGAGTCTCCAAAGATAACCTTTGGGCCGAGCTTAGCTTTGAACTTTGACAGAAGATCTTTATTTCCTGTCATATGCTTGGAACATCCACTATCCAAATACCACTTATTTTGAGTGATTGGATAGGCCTTCACCTGCAAGACATTTATTTAGACAGTGTGGACCCAGGTAACCTTGGGTCCCTTGTTTTTCACATAAGAAAAAATAGAAATATATGAAAATGCAGGCTGAGGGTGATAACCTAGTGGGTGAGATCTCCTAGGTGGGATTCTCCATGCAGATGATGGGTCAACAAACCTAGGGTTTCTATTCTCATTTAGGTTTCTATGGAATTGATTATGATTTTGAAAATCATATTGAAAACATCGATCGACGTTCGACGATGGGTGCTCAGATCGTCGACCTTCGTTCGACCATGGAGCTTCCGATCGTCGAGCTGCGTTCGACGCTCTTTGCATTTCTTTAAAGAATTTCTTTCTCTTTTCTCTCTTAGCTTTATTTAAAGTTTTATTAACAAGGTTTACTTGCTCAGTGTTCTTCTTTCCACTAGCTGAAATGAAGTTCACTGGAGTTGAAAGATTGTTTTTGAGAAGGACTGGGGGTTCACTGGGAGAAGCTCCTAAGCCTAGTTTGTCATTACCTGACCTAGTGTTGGTCATGCTGGTAATTTCTAACAACTTAAGGCTTCTACCATTAAGTGATTCCTCTAATCTCTTAGACTTAGCTAACTCTATTTTAAGAAATTTAATTTCTTCACTACAAGTAGTGAGATCTTCCTTTAACCTAATGTTTTCTGTAGCTATTGATTCTGAGTCAGCTAACCTATTTCTAAGTTCTTTTATTTCTTTTTCTGAGCTAATTAAATCTAAGCATAAAGATTTAAATTCTAATTTAAATTCTTCTGAAGTAAAATCATAAGAAGAGAGTACCTCATCTTCTGTAGGCATCTCTTCATCAGAATCAGAACTCTCTGCAGCAGAGTGGTTGCTGCAGGCATCTATTGCCATCAGGCAAACTTCTTTTGCCTTCTTCTCTTCCTCATCCTCACTGGAGCTTGATGAGGAGGATTCTTCATCAGAATCACTCCAGGTTTCAGCAATGAAACCTCTCTCCTTCTTCTTGTTTTTGTAGGAGGATGGCTTGGAGTGCTTCCTGTGCTGTTCCTTTTCTTTTCTCTTTTCTTTGTTCTTCTCCTCTGGACACTCTGGCAAGATGTGTCCAGGCTTCCTGCAACCATAACAAATAATTTCTTTAGCTGGAGAGCGATCATACCTTGGTTTGTCTTCATAGCGTGAAGACTTCTTTCTGAACTCCTTTCTCCCCATCTTGATAAACCTCTTGGCAAACAATGCCATTAGTTCCTCATTAGATTGGCTGCCTTTAGAAACATCAGCAGCCTTAAGAGCTAGAGATTGCTCTTTTCTTGTTGGAGTGGGGGTCTTCGCTTCTGCTTTAGCTTCCCTTGTCTTCAGCACTTGCTCAAAAGACTTGAGCTTGCCGAGAAGGGCTTCAGTGGAGATCTCATTTGTACTTCTGGCTTCTTTGATGGGCCAGATCCTTAGATCCCATGTGCTAGGGAAGCACATAAGAATCTTATCATTGACCTCTGTCAATGATATGTCCTTGTCCAGGGTCCTCAGCTCATTGATGATTGAGGCGAGCCTGGTGTACATTGCTTCAACTGATTCAGCATCAGTTTTCTTGAAGTTCTCATATTGTGAGATCAGGTTGGACCTTCTGTCCTTCCTTTCATCAGCTGAACCAGCTACAATCTGGTTCAGTGTGTCCCACATGGCTTTTGCTGAAGAGAAGTCAGCAACCTTTTGGAACACCTCATCAGACATTGTCTGAGCCAGTATGTTCATTGCCTTGGCATCTGCAATTTTGGCCTTCTTGTACTCATCATTGTAATCTGGAGGAGGCACTGCACTCATATCAGATGATGAGGCAGTAGCAGCAGCAGGTGCTCTTGGGGGACCTGACAAAATAGAAGCAAAGATGCTTTCATCAATAGAATTCATATATAGTTTTATCCTTGCCTTCCAGATGCCAAACTTAGCTAAGTTGCATGCTGGAGGTCTGGTGCTAGAATAATCCTTGGACTGGGCCATGATAGTGAATATCTATAAGCTTTGGTATCTATCAGGATCTTGTGACTTAGGTGTTAGCCTATTCAGTCAGTAAACCTCCCTCTGATACCAATTGAAAGTGAAGGGATAGATACTACTCTAGAGGGGGGGGGGGGTGAATAGAGTTATCAAATTTTGCACTAGACAAAACTTAATGGTCTACCCAACTCCCTTGGAGTGAAGTGCGGAATGAAAGATTATAGATATAGATTTAACCCTAGAGCCTAACACAAGTGATGTGCACAAACTCAAGCTAACTGTAATTACAGTTAAGGCTTGGAAAACCTAATCAGCAACTAGCAACCTAGTTATATCTAATCACAGCCACAATGCAGGAATTAAACAATGGAATCCAGACGACACAAGGAAATTTATAGTGGTTCCCCAAACAACTTGGGTACGTCCACTCTTCTACCCACACGGTAGGAATCCACTCAGGTTTTTGATCAGGTGCCCTGCCACCAACAGGATCTGCTTCAGGTAGATCCAGAAACCCTTTAGACTTTTGATCAGGTGTCTAAAAACCAAGCACAGGTTTTTGATCAGGTGCCCTGCCACCAAGGGATACTTTTGAAGGGAGTAATAACCCTGTATAGGAGGGGGAAGAAGGTTAAGATGTCTTCTCTATTTTACAATAGATTAGAGAAGCACAAAAACTTGCACTGAGCTAGAAAGCTCTAAAGAATCAAGGCTCCCCCTGGCTCAAAGATGTCCAGGTGAAGTCTTGCTTCAGTGCAGAAAAACTCTTCAGAAAGTTCTGAAGGAAAAGCTACAGGAAGAAAATAAATAATAAAATCAAAAGATCTTCAAGCAGCTATCTTCTTCTTCTTCTTCTTCAAAGGAACTCTGAGTTTTAACTTCCTGAAAGCAGGAGAACTCAGGTTGAAGAAGAGTCGAAGATCTTAACACTTCTCAGTTAGATGGAAATTGCTGAGAGCAGAAAGCTTGAACTTGATGAAGGCTTGAAAGCTTAAGTGAACAACTGATTAGCTATTAGCTAGCTTGAATCCTTCTTCAAAGGGTCCTTTATATAGCAGATTCAAGCAACGGCTCTCTTCAGTTTGAATTACTTGTCTTCTTCTGAGACTTGAGACCTGGGCTGCAAATAACATACAGCAAAACAAACTCTGCAGCAGGATATACTATAAAAGGAATGAACCTCTTTCTAAGAAGCTGCAGGATTAAATTAAATAACAGAAGGACTAAATAAAGTCACATCAAAGAAATACTCTTTATAGCAAAGAGAAGACTTTTCAGTCTAACGGCTATAAAGGGCTGTCAGCAGATAAAGTAATTTACAAAGACAGCTAATAAGACAAACAACTTTATCTAAAAAGATTTGACTCAGGCAAAACGAATAGAGCATATATGCCTGGAAATATTATCATAATTCAACTGAAACAACTTGCCAGAAAATGTATTAATTAATTAAATATAATAAATAAATACAAAATATAAAGGCAGGCAGAAAGCGTCGAACGACCTTCAGAGATCGTCGACCGACGCACGGAGATCGTCGAACTATCGGGCAGATAGTCGAACGATCCAGATAGTCGACCTATCGAAGAAGATAGTCGAACTACCTCGGCAGATAGTCGACCTATCAGAATAGATAGTCGAACTATCAGATAGTCGATCTATCAGGACAGATAGTCGAACTATCAAGCGCAAACAGATAGTCGACCTATCAAGCAGATAGTCGACCTATCTCAGAAAACAGATAGTCGACCTATCAACAGATAGTCGACCTATCAAAAGAGCCCAGATAGTCGATCTATCAACAGATAGTCGAACTATCAGATAGTTGAACTATCAGGACAGATAGTCGAACTATCAAAGACGACAGATAGTCGACCTATCAACAGATAGTCGACCTATCAAAGCGGAACAGATAGTCGACCTATCAACAGATAGTCGAACTATCAGATAGTCGATCTATCAGGACAGATAGTCGAACTACCACGCCAAGCAGATAGTCGACCTATCAACAGATAGTCGAACTATCAACGCAGACAGAGCGTCGACCAACTGATAGACGATCGTCGATCAGCCGATAGACGATAGTCGAGCGGCGTTCGACTATAGTCGAACGAAAAACTACTTAACCAAATTCTCAATCTGGAAAAGTGAGGACTCTACAGCTAGACTACTAACCATTGACCATAGATAATTCTTGGGTCAAGGAGCACAAAGGAGAGGACTAAACTCAAATCAAACTAGGGTACCAACAAAGTTATGTTAGAGGAAACCTGTTTACCAGTTTTGGAACCATACCTGTCTTCTTTAGAAAATTGTCTACTGCCCTTATAGTAGTCATCCTTTGGATGAGAGGAGGTGGAAGGCCTGTCTCTCTAGTGCTTCTTCTTCAAGAACTTTTGTAATTGCCTAGTGAAGGCAGCAAAATCTTCATCAGACCATTGATAGTCTGATGCACTTTTCTTTGATCTTTCAGAATCAGATTCAGCATCTCTCCTTGGTGGAGAGGGGGACTTTCTTCTACTTTTGCTGGTGCCTTCAGCTTTGAAGACTACAGTTTTGTCTCTAGCCTGAGACTTGTTGTTGTTCTCCACTTCTTTCCTTGCTGCCAGCTGCATATCATATGACAGCAGCTTCCCAAAGAGTGTGTGAGGAGCAGTGCCACCCGGTTTTGCCACTTCTCTGATGGCACAAATTTTTTGTGTTCCACTCTCTAGAGAGAGATCTTAGGAACTTGTCATTCAATTCATAGTGACTGAACACTCTTCCATAAGTCTTTAGCTCATTCACAATCTTAAAGAACTTATCATAACTGGTGGTTATATTGTCCCCCTTGGATTGCTTGAAACCCTCATACTCTTGGTTGAGCATGGACTTCCTATCATATCTTACTTCATCTGTCCCTTCCATGTAAATCACAAGTGTTTCCCAAATTTCTTTTGCAGTTGTACAATGGATCAGATTTTGAAGAGTAGAGTCATCAACAACACCCATGATGATATTCTTTGCCCTCTTGTCTATTGAGGACATGGACAACTCATCTTTGGTTATCTCATCATATGTGTTGGGGGTCTTGACATTTGCATCCAGTGCTGAGACATTCATTGCGATGAATGGTCCTTCAAATGCAATGTACATTCTAGGGTCAGCAGCTTCCATGAACTGCGTCACCCTTGCCTTCTATATGCCAAATTCTTCCTTCTTATAGATTGAAAGTCTCGCAGCATTCATCTCCCTATTGGTCATTCCTGAACCCATGGAGACAGACTTCTTGCTAACCTTGGAGGTCTACTCAGACTACTAAGCCTATAAAGAGTAACCTCTCTCTGATACCACTTGAAAGTCTTGTTTTCAAGGTTAGCTAAAAACCTAGGAGGGAGGGGTGAATAGGTTTTTGTCTCTATTTAACGTTTCTAATTTATTATTAGATTTATGTGCCTGTGATTGGGTTTATTATCAGCTTTTAAGAACATTCACAGACGACACAACAATTTTATAGTGGTTCCTTAATCTTAGGTACATCCACTATCCCTCTATGCCTATCTAACAGTGTGTTAGATTAAGCTCTCCCTCCAAAACTCAGCTACTTAATAGCTTACAACACAGATCCCGCAGGACCACACAGGTCACACAGACCTAACACTTAGGCACTAAGCCAATCAACATATCACAAAGACCTTTCACCCGGCATAAAGCCAACCACAAGTCACAAAGACCTTAGTCTTTATAATACAGGCTTACAACAATAGATTCACAAAGAATCTTTATACAAGAGAGAAAATAGAGAAAGATTATATGATTAGACACCAGATCAAGAACTCTGTGTCTTCTTCTTCCTGTACTGAGCAGATATCAGCCCAACCTTTTGTTGTTGAAGACAATGATGTAGGTAGTAGATTCATTCTTCAAACAGCTAACCTTCCTTCTACAGAACTTATAGATTTGCCCCCTCAGAATGAATTCTGATCCTACTGTTGCAGATGATAATTGCTCCAGCTCTCTTTTCCCAGCAAGGTTCTCTGTGATGAACCACCTCTTCAGGCTCGGCGAAAGTAGCGACGAAGAAGATGAAATTTTGGCCGCCCTTCTTTTCTATTTTAGAAAATCTAGACAGGAAATCGATTCATTGATTGATGTTCTCTATTTCTCTGGCCGATTTGCTTCCTTTTATACTCTGAAGGCCAATTAAGCAGGGGGTCCCACCACTAAGATTGATGGCTGAGGTTAAGCCATCCAGCACATGCTTTCCATTTAATCTTGATTTAATGATACCTTGCTATGTGTGGGCCCAACACTTTATGATGGAAATATTCCTTGGAAAGTGCAGAAGTTGATGACAGCTGGCCTCCAACGTCTTTGGCAGTATTTCCGTACTATTTGAATTTTGGTTGAAATTTTGACTTTGCTGATGTTTGCATGACTCAACATCTATGGACTTAGACAAAATTCATCATTAGAACCAAAGGCGTTGAGTGAGTAAGTATCACTCAATGCCACAACACTTAGACAAATTGTGTTTGTCTAAGTATTGAGCTCGACGAAAGCTGAGCTCCGTTCGATGAACATCGAGCTCAGCTCGACGAATGCAAAAGTTAAGTTTGACGAACTACAAGCTCATCTCGACGAAAGTATAAGTTCAGTTCGATGAACTGCGGACATAGTTTGGAGAAAGGCTTAACTGAGTTCGACGAACTTTAGGCTCAGTTCGACGAACGTTGAGCTCAGTTCGACGAAGCTGAGCTCGGCTTAGCCAAATTATGCCTCAAGGCATTGAGATCTTCGAGAGCGTTGAGTGAGCTTGCCTCACTCAATGCTATTTTCCCTAGAAAATATTTTTGCGCCTTGGCATTGAGAGAGTAAGCTCCACTCAACGCCAACTAGTTAATAGAATTTTTCTGTTATCTGGCGTTGAGTGAGTAAGCTACACTCAACGCTTGCGGACTTGGTGAAAATTTTGGCCAACTTTTCTATTGAGTTGACGGGCACATCAACACTCAACGCTAAGAGCTATATGGCATTGAGTGAGTAGGCCACACTCAATGCTTGTAAACTTAGCCACATTTTCAGCCAATCTCTAGGCTAAGACAGACTCAGCCTGACTCACAGCCTTTTTACTGTATGGCGTTGAGTGAGTAGACTACACTCAACGCATTTGCACTTAGCCAATTTTTTTGGCTATCTTACAGTTAGACCGAGATAGACTCAATGCTAAATGTTATATGGCATTGAATGAGTAGACTACACTCAATGCTTTTGTACTTAGCCAAAAATTTTGACTATCTTACAGTTAGGCTGAGACAAACTCAACGCTAAATGTTATACGACGTTCAATGAGCTTTCCTCACTCAACGCTTGTGGACATAGGCAAATTCTACTAGATAGTATTGAATCCATACCTTTGGCATTGAGTGAGGTTGCTCCACTCAATGCCTGTGGACTTAGTTGATTTTTGTTATGTCCAACAACCACTTAATGTGTCCACATGTCCAATCAATGTGATATGAACTACCTGCACTCAAGACCTCAAATGCACATCAAATACAGTTGATGTGTGTGTCATTGACTTGTTTGATTTCTCATAAATCAGGAACATTGGGAATAATGAACCCAACAGAAGGAGTCCTAATTTTATAATATCTACGTTACAACAAAGTCTACATGCACAAATTTTTTTTTCCTATAGAGTTAAATGAAGATGGTTTTATGCGATCTATATTTTGGGCCGATTCTAAGTCAAGAAATGATTATCTTATTTTTGTAGATGTACTTGTTTTTGATGTGATTTGTAAAATTAATACTCTTATTATGCCTTTTGCATCATTTACCAGTATAAAACATTATAGACAATCAATTTCATTTAGATGTGCGCATTTGGCTGATGAAAAAGAGGAGACATTTACTTGACTTTTTCAATAATGATTAAAATGTATATTTAACAGAGCACCTCTTGTAATCATTATTGAAATGGATCAAGCAATGTTCAATCATATAAAAGTAGTTTTCCCACAAACTCAACATCATTTTTGTTCATGGCATATACATAAACATCTTGTTGAGAATGTTTATGAAATGAGTGATTGTAATAGTGATTTTTCAAAAGATTATAAACAATAGTATAAGAGCAGAAGTATTGAAGCTAGTGAAAGTGCATGGATTGAATTGATTAAAAAATATTCTTTGGACAATAACAAGTGGCTCAGTAGAATGTGGAAGCGTAGATGGTATTGGGTTCAAGCTTATCTAAAATGTTTATTTGGTTCGGGTATGACTTATACTGGTAGAAGTGAAAGTATTAATGCACATTTTGATGGATTTGTTAATGCAAACACACATTTATTTGAGTTTATTTAACAATATGAGAAAGCACTCGAAGTTCGTCGCCATGCTGAAGAAGTCGAAGATTTCAGAATAATGAATTCAATAGCTTCCTTAATTGGTAATACATGCATTGAAGAACAAGCAAGTAAATGCTACAAAAAATCTATGTTTCAACTTTTTCAATGCGAGTTTAAAGTAATCTTCGAGTGTTGGCATTAAAAAATTGATGCATTTGGTTTGGTAAAAAATATATAGTGGAATCTACTTAGTTAAGAGAAAATTGGTATACAGTTGAACTTGTTGATTCAAATCCTATTAGTGTAAGATGCGAATGCTCTTTATTTGAAACAGATGGTATTTTGTGCAAGTACTATCTTCACTTTTTATGAAAAAAAATCATGAGAATTCCTGAATGTTATATTCTAATAGATGGACTATCTAAGCAAGGCATATATTGACTTATGGATCAACTAAAATGTCTACTATTAGTTCAGTTACATCAGTTATGAAGCGGAATCTAACTTGTTTCTTTAACAAGTTAGTGGAAAAATGTACAACATCATATATAGCTTTCAAAGAACTGTTTGATTACCTAAAATAAAAGATTGAAGTGTTTGATTTGGCTGCTTCGCTAAAAATGCCAGAAAATGAGAAAAATCAAAGTCACGACAAAGATACATGTGGATTAATAATTCATTATCCAATAACAATTCGAATAAAGGGTCTACCAAAATTTGCATCTCGGATTCATTCTGGAATTGAGATAGTAAAAGATAAAAGTAAAAAAAAAGAACATGCGGTGCATGCGGAGGAAAAAGACACTATTCAACAACTTGTCCCAAAAAACTAAATTTACATTCTATATTTAATATTTCATTTTTAACTTATATTTCAAGTTAATAACTGCCTTTTCTTTTAACAAGGTAAAGTTGATGAATAGTGACTGCAAGATCAAGCGACTATAATCTAGTACATATTTTGACAAGTAATTGGAGCTAGTAGCCTTTCATGAGGTAAATCATTTCATGTTTGTTAAGAAAAATCATTATAATTGTGGTAAGCTAGGTTTCTTCAAGGAAAGAGAGTTGTATATGTGTGGTTTGGGTCCTGGACAATTGAAGTAACCACTCAAGTAATCGGGTTGATACCAAATCTCACTATATAATTTATTAGTTTATATTTAACAAATGATAGGATGCTTGTTAATAACACCTAACTTGTTGTTATTTGTACTAAATTATTTCAGAATTAAAATAATTTCTATCTGTAGTCCAAACTTCTCATTAAAAGGTTTGGAAGTATGCAACTTTTCATTTTCTTGAACGAAAATGAACCTTATTAATAAATTGTTAGAATCAATGGGAAATTGAAGGAAACAAAAGAAAATTATATCAATATACAATGAATTTGAGAGTGCTAAGTTGTTAGACTAAATCACCTAGAGGGGGGGGGGGGGGTGAATAGGTGAAATGCGTGTCAAATGCGGAATTAAAAAATGAACACAGCACACATCAAGCAATCACAGACGACAAGAGATTTATAGTGGTTCCCCAATCTTGGATACGTCCACTTTCCTCACCGATCTAGCAAATCACTAGACTCGGCTACTCCACTATCTCGGATTGAAAACAATCCTACACCTCGGAACCACGTTCCTACAAACTCGATCCAACTGGATCTACAGAACTCGGAAGAAAAAGCCTTCCTACAAATCTCGGAGAACAAAGCTCCTACAAAGTAAATTTTTTAAAAGGAAAAATACAAACAACAATATTCTCAGATCTGGATCTTGACAGTCTTCTTCTTTAAGAGCTTTGGCTTGATCAGAGTATGTTGAAGATGACTTGAGAGAGATCCACAAATCTGAAAAACGGAATCACCTCGATCGAGAAAATAGATCTGAAATCTTTGAGGCTCGGCGAGATCGAGTGATTAACTTTCGTCTAAATCGCTGGAGAATAAAAGTTGAAGGCAGCGATCGAAGATCGTCGATCCAGAGCTTCTTTCGTGAACGTCAATGGCAGCGGTGACGACGTGAGGAATTAGGGTTCACGGGTTTTCCTTTTTCTCTTTCTTAAAATAATAATCTTTCAAAGACTTGTTGTTAGTCAAATCTGAGAGGACCTATTTATAGGTGGACTCCAACGGTCAGAAAATTAATTAGGGATGACACGTGGACCAATCAGAAATGATTAATTTGAAATACACTGCGAAATTGACTTAGAGAATTTCAGGAAAATTTAAACAGATATACTCGAGTCATAAAAGAAACATACTCGAGTATTAGATGGTATATACTCGAGTGGATAAGAAGGAGCATACTCGAGTATATGAAGAGAAACTACTCGAGTGATTTAAAGATCAGCACTCGAGTGAATTTAGAACTACTCGAGTATGAGAGTATATACTCGAGTAAGAATACTTAAAAAAATTTCTCAGATAAGAGGTGGAACTACTCGAGTAGAAGAGTTGGAGATACTCGAGTAAGAGAAGAATGAATTACTCGAGTATCTTGGAAAAGCTACTCGGGTAATCATTGAACTACTCGAGTATGAAAAACATCTACTCAAGTTCAGCGTCACTTACTCGAGTATATAGGGAACTACTCGAGTATGTAGACTTAGAATTATTCTGAGATGAGAAGCACAGATCTACTCGAGTATGAACATACCACTTACTCGAGTAACTAACCAACTACTCGAGTACAAGTTATCATCTACTCGAGTAAAACAGTCTACTCGAGTATGTAATCCAACTTACTCGAGTGCAGACCCACTTACTCGAGTATACAAGAGATGTACTCGAGTATGTGGACTTAGAGAAAATTCTGGATCTAAAAGCAAAAGGATTTACTCGAGTATAAGATATGACCTACTCGAGTGACTGACTATCTACTCGAGTATAAACTTATCTACACGAGTACACAGAGTCTACACGAGTATGTCTATGGATCTACTCGAGTACTAAGTCACTTACTCGAGTATATGAAGAAACATACTCGAGTATGTGGACTTAGAAAAAAATTTCTTCTGAAAAGATAAAGTTCAAAACTTCAGTCCACCAATCCAAGTGCATGTATAGGAAGTGTATCCCAATAGAGAGGCTATACATGGGCCAACACTTTGGATCACACAATGAGGGATTACATTGTATGGTCCTGTGTTTGGTGACCCATTATAGACTGACATTGGTCTACACTTAGCAATAAAAACCTGCACACATATAACTTGAACACAATATCAAATACACCTTAATTCATCTTAGTTCAAGGTCTGACCTCCTACAAATCTGAGGTATTGTGGAGACAAATCCCAACAATCTCCCCCTATTTGTAGATGTCAGCACCCTCTACACTAAGGTGAATTACTTTAAGAGTAAAAAGAACAATACACATATATCAAAAAAAATAAAGTAAGCTAAAGCAGGGTAAATAAAAGATAGCCAAAACCAGAATCAAATATATATATAGAAATGTTTTTAACAGATTAAGAATATCCATTTACACATTCTCATAGACTCAAGCAGGGGCTTCTTTATGCATCCTTTCTCTCTTCAGCTCTTGCCTCTCTAGGTAACTGAATGGCTTAGGAAAATAAGTTTTGGGCCTAGGAGGAGCAGCTGGGTTGTTGTGTCCCCAATTCCTGTCATGAAGTCTGATTTTGATTTGGGACACTTCATAGGCTTTCCATTCTGAAAAACAATAAAACTGATCTCTGTTCTCACCAAGATCTGTCACTAACTTCAAGGTATCAAGGATTAGGGATTTGGAGGTTGGACTCCAAACCTCAGAACGAACAATTGGTGGTCTACCTTTAGAAGCTAGGGCAAGATCTTTTCTGGGTGCAGAATGACTAGCAGAAGCACCTTCACCATATTTTCTCTTCTTCCTTGGGGCTGGAATTTCATCTTGCCACATATCAGAATAGTAGAGAGGGGGCTCAGTCACATCACCATCAGGTCTAGGTGAGAAGACTGGCACACCTTCTGGAATGGGTGCCTGGGCTGGAGCATCTGCTGGAGGTTGTTCTTCAAGAGGATTTAGGAAGTGTGGAATGATGGTAGGGTTGAGCTGGGCATTAGGGAAATTCTGGTTTTTTACCCATACAGCTGTATCATAAATGTAGAATTTGACATATTGGAGCTGGGCTAGGATGTCTGCTTTCATATCTTTTACAAGACCATCCACAGCTGCTTGAGCTTGTTTAGATAGGATTTCAACTTGTTCTTTTACAGCTGCTTGAGCTTGTTCAGATAGTTTGTTCACTTGTTCTTTTACTACCTTCTCCCCCTTGGTGATATCTATAGATAGCTGAGCAATAGCTTCATCTCTGAATGTGCCAACTTCTTCACATATTTTCATAAGATTGGCTTCAGCATGCTTGTCCAACTGTATCTGATTATTGACAATAGTTTCTTGTTGATTTCTCAGTTCACCTATGATTGTGATAGTGTGGTCTATTGCTTTTCCACCTATCTGGAACAGTTTCTTTAGCTCATCAGTATTGGCTTGGATTTCAGCAAAGCCTCTACTCATCTCTTGTTCAAGAGTAGTGACTTTGTTATTTACTGATGCTAGAGATTCATCAAAGTACTTTCTCTGTTCAATAAGCAATTGTTCAATTTTACTGATCATATCTGAAGAGGAAGAAGGGACTGAGGTTGGGGCAGGGACTGAAGGAGCAGGAGCAGGAGCAATCCATGGAGGGATTTCTGTAATGACTACTGAGCTGACAGCTCTTTTGAAGGGTTCTATCTCAACAGAGTCTTCTGTGTTGATGAAGGAAGGAAGGGTGAAGTCCAGTGTCCTCAGAGGGGCATCCACTGGTTCTGGAGATACTTCCTCATCATCAGACAACAAAATCTATTCAGACTAGCTGGACTCTTTAGCTGAGGACTGGGCAGGAGATTGTGCTGGAGTCTAAACTGTAGTCTGAGCTGGAATCTGTACAGGAGATTGAACTGGAGACTTGGCAGGAGACTTTACAGCTGATTCATTTTGAAATAGAGGAGCATCTGAGCTTAGCTCATCAATGAATTTATTTATATCTTCTGCTGTAGACAGTAGGTCTGCAGTATCTGGAATCTCTGATTCAGGAATTTCTGATTGAAGATCTGCTGGAGGAGGAGAAACTGGAGGAGTAGAAACTCTTACTTCTGCTAGGTCTGAAGGTTCTGAGGAAGCTGGGTACTTTGGATGAGAAGAGGCAGGCTCCCCCTCAACTGGTCCACCAGAGGTAGCAGCAGTATGATGTGGAGGAGGAGATGGAATCCTGTCTTCAGATAAACTAGGTTCTTGGGATTTTTCTGATAGAACATCAGCCTTGGAAGCTTGAGCAGAATTTAGAATTTTAACATCATATCTCTGGATGGAGGAGATGGAAACTTTCTTCATGTGATGTAGGGGAGTCCCTTTTGATAGGTTAAACACTGATGGGTTAACTTCATGAAGCAAGAGGGAGATAATTTTGGCAAAGCTGGGATGCTTAATACTATCTCTGATTTTGTCTAGGAGCAACAGTCCAAACTGGAACTGTTTGCGGCATATAATAGCTTGCATTATGTCAAACATTTCCATTGAAATGTCTCGAATAGAATACGTCTTGCATAACAGAACTTTTGCAATAACATCGACTAGGAACTTTCCTTCTGAATTGAAGTCAGCCCTGCTGAAAGAATGAGCTTGAGGGTTAGCTCCAAAGAATAAGCTAGTTCTTATGGAATCTTCTGCAGTCATATCGGCATCTTCATCAACCACTGGGAGCTTCAATAGAGTTGCAAGAGAAACTTTATCTAGTCGAATTTTTATTCCTCTGACCTTGGATTTCAGGAGCTTGCCATTACGCTTTATCTTCAGATTCTGATAGAACTCTTCAACTGCTGGAAAAATAACTCTGCACGGCGACTCGAGAACGAACGATAATCCGGCGGTGTCGAACAAAATCAGAAGATTTCTGAAATCATCTGAGAGATCGGCGATACCCACGGGGGCGAGTTCAGAGCCGATTCCGATTTTAGAGGAAGGGGCCATCTGCGATTCTGGAAGATGAGAGAAGCGAAGAAGACGATGCTCTGCGATTTCTGGAAGATGAGGAGTCGGCGGATACTCGAGTAAATGAGAAGTGGAAAGGGTTTTCCCGATTTTTCTATATATATATATAATCCTAATTAGGTTTTAGGAAAAAAAACAAATATAATTTCATACCTGAATGAAGCGGCAAATAGCTCGGTACGAATAGAGAATGTAGAATTTCAAAGTAGAGAAGTCCGTATACTCGAGTAGGTCAGGTTCATACTCGAGTAGAGATGGAGCATACTCGAGTATGTAAAGTTCATACACGAGTAGTAAAGAAGCATACTCGAGTGTGTAAAGTTCATACACGAGTATGTTGTCAACTACTCGAGTATGTGAACCTCTTTACTCGAGTATTTCCCGTTTACTCGAGTATGTCTTTGATATACTCGAGTATCTTACTCTGAAGGACAATTTTCCTTGGAGATATTTACTGACATAGATCTCTTCAACTTTGAGAGTCCATTACTAGTCTTCTTTGTTGAGCAGCCCGAGTTCCGTTTTGAAGAACGAAAACTTGGACTCGTCCAGCGGCTTGGTGAATATATCTGCAACTTGCCTGTCTGTGGAGACATATTATATATCAATGTCTTCATTTTCCACATGCTCCTGGATGAAATGATAGCGAAGCTCTATATGTTTGGTCCGACTGTGGGAGACTGGATTGTTGGCAATTGCTATGGCACTGGATGAGTCGCAAAACAAAGGAATGTTCTGGAACTTCATGTTGTAGTCTTCAAATTGATTCTTGATCCATAAAAGCTGTGCACAACAACTGTCTGCAGAGATGTACTCTGATTCAGCTATTGAGATGGCTACACAGTTCTGCTTCTTACTGCTCCAGGAAATAAGTCTCCTTCCGAGAAATTGGCAAATCCCGGAGGTGCTTTTCCTGTCATCTTTGCTACCTGCAAAATCTGCATCTGAAAATCCAATTAGTTCACTATCATTACTTCTTGGGTACCATAAGCCAAGATTTGGTGTGCCTTTGAGGTATCTCAAGTGATGGCGACGACGGCCCTCAACATGACGATGGTACCGGTACGCTTACGGATGAATGTGCCCCTCCAATCAAAGACGCGCGTCGCCGTGACAAAAAGTTTGATAAGCGCCATCGCCGTTACAATCTCCGCCCGCGACATCCTAATAATTAATTAATACATATAATAATTCTATTATAAGTATTAATTAAAAATTATGTTATTGTTTTAATTATTTTTGTTTTGTTTGGACTTTATTATTATTTCTATGAGTTAGGCTGCATATAGCCTTGAGTTGTAGTAAGCCTATAAATAGGCATAATATTGTGGGATTTATTATTGAAGATTGATGATAAGCTATTGAAATTTCAAAATCCCCTTGATTTGGAATCTCCTCCTTCCTCTCACTCTCCTTCTCCTATTCTTGCCGAAATAGGCCTTCTCCGCCTCCTTAGGTTCGGCCAACCTAGGAACCGCCGCCCCTCCTCCACCTCTCCTCCTCTTGGCCGCCGGCCTACCTTCCCTCCTCCTCTCCTCACACTTCGGCCGCCCATCTCTCCACCACCACCCTCAACAATAGCCGCCCCTCTCGAGCAAGATCAACTCCCTCTCATAATAATCGGCCTCCCCACCCCACCACCTTTTCTCTCTCCAACTTGTGACCGGCCTCTACAAGAAGATTGGGCTTCAAAGATCTTGGTTCCGGCATGACGCGAGGAAGACGGAAAGTTTTCTCTCCATCCGGCATACTACCGGTGGAACCGTTGAAGGGCGATCAACCTTTGGCATAGATCAATATCTAGATCTATCTCCGAGTGGGGTAACGAAACCTTCTACTTGTCTTGAGATTATTTCCCTCTTGATAATTTCTTGTGGTGGAAAAAACATTGGTGTGCAATCTTGATAGCTTTGAATTAATCGTGAATTTCTTGAAATAATTTTTGCGTCTATCTTGATCTATTTAAATTCGAGTAGGCTTGGCGGGCCTCGTTTCTTTTTATTGGGAGAGATCTACCTTTTCTTGCGAATCGTATTTTTTTTGGGTAGATCTCTTTTGGTTCAACTCCGCTTGTTCGGACGGAATATTCGTCCCTTTAGCTTGATCGGATCTCGGTCTATAACCGTTGTTCAGTCTCTAACGGATTTGCTACCCGTATGATAGCATTGGACGAAAATTGCAAACGTGTGGTTGGGAATAATTTTTCTGTGCAAGTCGCGAATTTAGTGGAATACCGAGAGAGATCCGTAACGGCGTCTAATATTCGTGTCGCGCGTGTAACGCTACATCAATTTGGTATCAGAGGGAGGTTATTGTCGATTTCCTAATCGGCACCATCCTTCTATTTTTAGGTAGGCTAAAGAAAATATAAATTTCAAATTTCAAATTTTAAATTTTAAATTTCAAATTTCAAATTTTCAAATTTCAAATTTCAAAATTTAAAATTTAAAATTCAAAATTCGAATTTCAAATTTCAAATTTCAAATTTTAAATTTCAAATTTCAGATTTCAAATTTCAAATTTCAAATTTCAAATTTCAAAATTTCAAATTTCAAATTTCGAAATTTCAAATTTAATTTCAAATTTCAAATTTCAAATTTCAAATTTCAAATTTCAAATTTCAAATTTCAAGATTTCAAATTTCAAATTTCAAAATTCAAATTTCAAAATTCAAAATTTCAAATTTCAAATTTCAAATTTCAAATTTCAAATTTCAAATTTTAAGATTTCAAATTTCAAATTTCAAATTTTAAAATTTCAAAATTCAAAATTTCAAATTTCCAATTTCAAATTCTAAATTTCAAATTTTCTCAAAATCAAAAAAAAATTTCTGGAAATTCTCTGTCTTATTTTTAATTAGAAATCTAAAAAAAAAATATTATTTATCATTAAGTCATTATTTTTGTTAAGTTATTTTAAAATTTAATAGTTGGTCTGCCAATAGCGGCCTAAATTTCTTATTTTCAGCAAAAACATCAAAAAAAAAATTTATTAATAATCTTCATATTTTATTCAGCAAGAAAATCTATTTTATATTATTATTACCCTAGTGGTTAAGCGGGAACAATTCCGACAAACCTATTTTAACTAAGCCAGAAGCATTTCTCCTTGTATGTGCACAAATTCCGGATCGAGTTTTCTCTCCGGTTTTCACAATATGGCCTATGACGTCAATGCTTCCAGAGAAAAATATTTATGTTCCCTTAGAACGGTAGAAAGCAATTCCACTGCCCGGTAGTGGATGATATTAAGGCGTTGGTTGGCCAACTAAAGGCTAGTCAAGTAGCACCGCCACCGCGCACCTCTAGGCATGTTAGGATTCCTGCCCCGACCTATGATGGGCTAGGTGGACCGCGAGTGTTATTACGTTGGGTGGAAGACATGGAGTGTTATTTTGAGCAAAATCACATTGTGGATGCCCATAGGCTTTCCATTGCGAGATTTCAACTTTTGGGTCGAGCCTATACCTTCTGGCTCAACGAGGAGAAACGTTTGGGAATGCCCTCCGTCGACTCACATGTCGGTTGGAAGATTATGAAGAGTTTATTAACGGATGAGTATTACCCACCATACTGCCGCTCTCCGTCGTCTGATTATTTGAGTGAGTTGCCGCCTAAGACTTTGCCTACGTCGAATCAGTACGTCCCCCCGTGCTCCCGTACTAGGACGTCTCATGTTATTACTCCTCCCTGCCAGGGCACTAGACCCCTACCTGAGTATAATAATGACTTATCCCCTCAGCTGCCTGATTTAGTTGATGACTCCCCTGATGAGTCCAAGACCGTGTCTAGGACTGTGCCCGTCACTGAGGACGAGGCCGATATTACTGACGATTGTATTGACGATGAGGAGATTGGTTACCCTAGTGACCTGGATGAGGATTTCTTCTTTGAGGAATTATCTCCTCTTCCCCTCGTCAATGTTTCTGAAACCATTTTTGAGTATGATTTGGGTGAAGTTTCTAGTGAGTTGATAGAGTCATCTAGTGGCGATTGTCTCTCTGATAGCGAGTTAGGTGATGACGAGCCAGTTGAATTTTCTTTGAAGGAAAATCCTCTGTTTGATTTCTCGGTTGACTTTGAGTGCTTGCACCCGGAGTATGTTACTTGGAAGATAAATCCGTATTTTGGCATGGGGAGTGACTTAGCCCCTCCTCCGGAATCTATCGATGCTCCCATTTGTGAGATTTGTACTGCTACTGATGTCGTGACTGATGTGTTGGAAGTTTGTCCTAGTGAGAGAGTGCTATTTTTGGAAGACGTTATTGATGTCTACCCGGATGAGCGTCCCCTGACGCTAACTCCGTCGCATGAAATTAAATTTGATCTCGACTCTCTTCCAGTTTTACTTTTACCGACTCACCCTCCTGATCGGTTGATCCGACTAGCGGACCCATTTGAACACAAGTTTTGTATTTTTGATCTGGATTATTGTACTTGGCCAACCTTGCGGGCCCCTCCATTGGGCATATCACCTTTGACGGTTCGTTACGCTACGTATCCATCTATGGTTATGTCCACGACTATTTTTGATTCTGATTCTTTGGCCATTATACCTATTATCCTAGTTGTGTCTCGATGTGCTTACTCTATCGGTCTATTTGCACATGTTTTTCTACCCCCTGATGAAGTCCCGTTAGCGCCACCTGATGTTATCATATTTGTGCCACCTGATGTAGTTCCGCTGGTGTCACCCTATTTATTTCTGATAGTGACCACGGTATGGCCCCATGAGTCGTCCCGCTCGCACCTCTTGTCACACCTGAGAGCGTCCAACTCTCTTAGTATTTATGATGCGCAGATTCCCATGGCATATCTGCATGCCAAGTGTGGTCATAATAATTTTCGAATTAGAACTGCGACTTTGGAGCCATTTGAAGTCATCTTTGATGTGAAGGCTCCCGTCCCCCCTGACTTAACCCCTATATCCTCCGTATTCGGGTTGAGTCACGTAGCCCATGGTTTCACTCCCCACGATAGTATGATTCTTAGGCGCACTTTAAAAGAATTAATCACTCTTATTGCGTCTCTTTATTTTCCCTCTAGTTTGTCGCCGAAACTCACCCCGGATTATGCTCATTATGATCTCCTTTTGCATAAGCACATTAAAGACACGCTAGCCAGACAATATGCGATTTATCTATTTAATGCTAACATACATAAGAGAATGTCTCCCTTAAAAGTTGGCGATTTGGTTATGGTGCGTCTCATCCCTGAACGGTTGCCTTCGGGCACCATAAAAAAGTTAGCGAATCGGCGAGCCGGCCCATTTCGAATCTTAAAGAAGTTAGGAGAAAACGCATTTTTATTAGAGTTACCCACTGATTGGGGAATTTCCCCTATTTTCAATGTTTCGGATTTAACGCCTTATGTTTCTCCACCACTTGAATTGTCTGTCTGCCCGTTTGGGTCCACTGAAATTTCTAATGGGTTTGGGGGTGAGTTGGTTCCTGGATCGCTCTCTACATCGGTCTCCACTGGAGGTACGTTGGATGTTGATGCAGAAAATTTTTCATCTTCTTTGATTAACGTTTTTCCAAGGTTCCACAGGACCACATTTTTGCCTGACAGGATTCTTCGAGATGACGTGCTCTCCTCGCCAAGTGGTGACATTCACCGCTACTTGATTTATTGGCGTGATCGTCCAGCTTCTGATGATTCATGGCTCCCGGAAGCAGAGGTTGCCCTTTTGGATGAAAATCTTCTCCGTCAGTACATTCCAGGCAACTCATCGGGGATGAGTACTTTCGAGCGGGGGAGGATTGATGGCGACGACGGCCCTCAACATGACGATGGTACCGGTACGCTTACGGATGAATGTGCCCCTCCAATCAAAGACGCGCGTCGCCGTGACAAAAAGTTTGATAAGCGCCATCACCGTTACAATCTCCGCCCGCGACATCCTAATAATTAATTAATACATATAATAATTCTATTATAAGTATTAATTAAAAATTATGTTATTGTTTTAATTATTTTTGTTTTGTTTGGACTTTATTATTATTTCTATGAGTTGGGCTGCATATAGCCTTGAGTTGTTGTAAGCCTATAAATAGGCATGATATTGTGGGATTTATTATTGAAGATTGATGATAAGCTATTGAAATTTCAAAATCCCCTTGATTTGGAATCTCCTCCTTCCTCTCACTCTCCTTCTCCTATTCTTGCCGAAATAGGCCTTCTCCTCCTCCTTAGGTTCGGGCAACCTAGGAACCGCCGCCCCTCCTCCACCTCTCCTCCTCTTGGCCGCCGGCCTACCTTCCCTCCTCCTCTCCTCACACTTTGGCCGCCCATCTCTCCACCACCACCCTCAACAATAGCCGCCCCTCTCGAGCAAGATCAACTCCCTCTCATAATAATCGGCCTCCCCACCCCACCACCTTTTCTCTCTCCAACTTGTGACCGGCCTCTACAAGAAGATTGGGATTCAAAGATCTTGGTTCCGGCGTGACGCGAGGAAGACGGAAAGTTTTCTCTCCATCCGGCATACTACCGGTGGAACTGTTGAAGGGCGATCAACCTTTGGCATAGATCAATATCTAGATCTATCTCTGATAGTTTAACTTTCAAGACAACCTAAACACCTAGAGGGGGGGGGGGGGTAAATAGGTTCTACTTGTTTATAAAAACTTTTAGGCAGAATTCAATTTAATGGCTAACACAATAATCACAGCAATCACAGAAAATAAAACATCACAGATTGCACAATGTTTTATAGTGGTTCCCCAAGGTCTGGGTACATCCACTTTCCACCTTCACCTATCTAGCAGTATGCTAGATTCGGCCAAACTTCCACTAATCTCAGATCAACAGATCCTACAACTCAGAACCCAACTGGTTCCTACAACTTAGGCACAACAGCCCTACCTCAGCCTTGCCCCAAGGCCTACAACTCAGAGAAGACCCTTCTCCTACACTCAGGCACACAGCCCTACCACTCAGAGTACAACACTCCTACACTCAGCCTTTATAACATAGGCTTACAACTCAGATCTGTGTAAACAGATCCTACCGAAATATAGAAAAGTTTATCTAAATGTCTTGCCTAAATTGAGAGAGAAAAGGCCAAGACAATTCTTGATCAGCTGATGAAATCAACTGTATCTGAGCTTTCTTCAAAGCTTCTTGAATAAGAACTTAGCTGAGTTGATTTCCAAACAGCTTCTTGAGAATCCACTGGTGGTTTCTTTCTTCTTCTTCAAATTCTGGCTTGATCTCTCTCTATCCAGCACTTTGAATGATTCTTCTGAATTCTGATTAGAACTCTTCTTTGATCTATCCTTAGATAGTCTTCTTAGATCTTCCGGAGAAGATCTTCTTAAGTGCCTAGCACTTTCTTGAAATGAATTGGATTGTAATCCTTCTCAACTTTTTTGATTCTCAACAATGTATTTCAAAAAAAGTTTTTTTCTCCTTCTGAATCTGTCTATTTATAGACTTTCTTCATGGTAACCGGCTGATCCGGTTTCTAACCGTTTTCTGACAAGTCTGACAGTTTCAGTTAACCGGTAGCAACCCACAGCTGTCAAGTCTTCAAACAAGTCCTGTGCCTTAGTCTTGAACCACAAGTTGTCGAGACAGTCTGTCAGAAAGTGTCGAGACCATCTGTCTATCTGTGTCGACACAATTGACTTTGGTGTCGACACAGTCTTCAGTGATGTCGACTAAGTTGCCTTTGAGTCGACACAGCTTCTTCTGAAAATAACTTGTTCTTGACCCTTCAGTGTGTCGACACAATCTTCTTTTAACTCTGCTGTAATGTGTCGACTTAATCACAATGTGTCGACACATTCTGCTGGTGTAGACAAACTTGAGGTCGACTATATTCTTCTGTGTCGATACATACTGCTGGTGTCGACAAACTTGAGGTCGACTATATTCTTCTGTGTCGACACATACTGCTGGTGTCGACAAACTTGAGGTCGACTATATCCTTTTGTTGTCGACACATTTTCCCAATGTTGAGGTCGACGCTTTTCTTCTGTGTCGACACAAATTCCCAGTGTTGTGTCGACTTACTTCTTCTGTGTCGTTACACTTTCCCAGTATCATTGTAGACTAACTGCTATGTGTCGACATACTTCCTCTGTGTCGACACTTTTTCCCAGTGTAGTTGTAGACTAGCTGCTATGTGTCGACACTGCTTCCCAGTGTTGATGTCGACTAATTTCTTCTATGTGTCGACACATCCTTCTCTGTGTCGACACTTGGACTTAGAATTTTTTCTGCATACTTTATCAATTCTTCACCTGCACATGTCAACTCAAAAACAACATCAAATACACCTTGTTGTATATCATTGAGCTAGGTTGGGCTTCTTCAAATCAGGTACACATTTTCCAATGTACCCAACAATCTCCCCCTATTTGGAGAAGTCATAACCCTTATAGCCAATGATATACACCATTTATAAACAGTACTAAATTGATGATATGTGACATAACAGGAATACTTAATATAAACAAAACATAAAAACAATCCATCACAGAATGAACATTATAATATGCCAATCAACATTTTGTTTAAAACTGGGTAATGTTTGATTACATTGTTTTACATTTAATGATCACATCACAACATTACAAAAAACACTATGAAGGAACTAAAAACATAATCAGGATTGATCAGGCTCTCTTATGATAATCCCTTTGCCAGATTAAATTGTAGCTGTCACAGGAGCTTCTGATTCTTCAGCTATCTTCTTTCCTTTTTGATCAGCTTTCTTCTGAGCTTCTTCCTTGATCCTTTGCCTTTCAAAATAGTGAAAAGGCTTTAGAAAGTATTTGCTTGGCTCCTTAGCATCTGGTGTCAGCCTCCCCAGCTTAGCTTTCCTTCTGAATTGTACTATAGCTTCCTGTCTTGCCTCATACTTTTGCCATTCTATCTCATTGTACCACTTCCCTCTCTCATGAACTTTCTCTTGTACAGCTTTCCATGCAGTGAGTATTATGTTCCTTGAAGTAGGACTCCACTGCTCATAATTTGGCTTGAGTGCAGCCTGCTCTCTGAATCTCTTCTTTGCTAATAGAGCATCTTGCTGTTCTTTCAGAGTAGCCTCTGGCTTATCAACCTTCCCAATGACAATATTAGTAACCTCCTTTGGAGGACTATACATGCCTTGAACCTGCTGATCAATCATGTCAAAATCTGGAGGGGGGTAAATGACTTGGGCAATCTCAGGTTGATTGCCTTCAAGTAGATTTGTTTGTATTCCTGACTCAGCCACCATAGCATCATCACACAATGGGGGATATACCAATGTGGCTCGGATACTATTGGTCACCCATTTGGAGTGCTCTGAGCCTGCATGAATTAGCATCCTCTCCCCCTTTATGGCTTCTCTAGATACATGATCTCTTAGATCTTCCTTTTGAAATCTGATTTGGCCATCCAGATAATTCACACCCTCTTTAAAAAATGGTTTTAATCTTTGAAGCTTTTCAGATATTTCTTTTTGTGAGGTAGTGATTGCAGTCTTAACAGAAGCAATGGCAGCTTGAAAATTCTTATCAAATTCTTCCTTTTCTTTTGTTTTATCTGCAGGCAGGCCTGGAACAATCTTCTGCAATTCCTCTATTATCTTATGATGAGATTCAGTTAAATTATCATTCATTCTTAACTGATTTTCCAAGACATAGCTTTGCTTTAAAGCAATGTCATCCACTTTAGGGATGATAGTCTGTTGTTGTTTTGCCAGATACACCACAGCATTACCACCCTTATGGAAGCAATCTGTCATTTCTTTCTTATGCATGTTTACTTGAAACTGGATGGACTTTATATCCTGAGCTAAGTCAAACTGAAGTGACTTGCTATTTTCATCAACATACTTTTCCAGAGCCATCCTTTGTTCATCCAATTTTACCTGTAGATCTACCATAAACCTGTTATAATCAAAGGCAGGAGATACTTGTGGAGGTGTTGTCTGTAAAGCCTGCTTATAATTCTTGCTTCTTCTCTTAAATACAACAAGTTTTCTTTTCTTTGCCATCCTGGCTTCTTCAGTTTAAGTATCAGATGAAGTATCTAGGTGAATTCTTTCTTGAGGAGGATGAAGTGTATCTGTCCCAGTGACCTGTTGCTCAGTCTCAACATCCACTGGCTCCCCCTCAACCTGTGGCTCAACTTCAGCTTCCTGATCAATGTCCATACATATGGACTTCTCAATTTCTGGTTCTCCTCCTACTTTATCTATAGTAGTATCAGCATCAGGGAATAACTCCTCCAGAGTAAATTCCAGTTGAGCTGTAACTTCAGCAGCAGTTAAATCTTGAGATAAGTCTAAATGTGCTTCCTCTTGCACTTGTACTGACAACAACTCCCCCTGAACCTGTGCAGTAATAAGAATATGAGCAATGTCTTTTATAGTAAAACACATTAGCTCCCCCTACACATGTACCTGATCAGGAGTGGATACATTTTGAGCTGGAGAGTGAACTGGCTCCCCCTGTATCTGTGCAGGTGTTGACACTTGCTGTAGTATAGTTGAGTCAGGCTGTTCTTCAACCTGTGTCCTGAGTGGGTCTTCTTGTTGTTGTTCAGGTTCTTGGTTTTGAGTAGGGGATTTCACAGGGGTGTCTGGCCTGTTCTCTTCAGGCACATCCTTGGACAGCACCCTATCCCACCTAGAGAACAGTCTCATATCCATCCTTCTCATATGATTGATCTTAGTCCCTGGCAGTTGCTGCATCACTTCAGGGATCACTCCAATGAGATATAAGCTCATGATTCTAGCCATGTTGGGCTTCTTGATTCCTTCTTTGATCTTGTCAAAGAGTACTCCTGACCAATCAGTAGGAATTGTAAAAACAATCCTGGTCATAAGGCTGAACATATAGGCAGAAATCCTATCATGTCCACCTGTCTTGCAGATGATTACTTTCCCAACAACTTCAGACAAGAATTTCCCTTGCTGATTCATACCCTTCCTGTTGAATGCAGCTCCAATCTTCATACTCGAGTCCAGTCCACACCATTGAAGGGCTTCCCTTATCTTAGAACTAGGAACTTCCTCTTCATTCTCAACTACTTGTAATTGAAAGATTTTTCTTAAACTTCTTGGAGTAATCTTGACCTTAGTTCCTTGAACAATGGACTTAATCTTGAGGTCATCTGAGTGGACTGATGCAGAGATAAAGAACTCGTGCACCTCCTTCTTCCAGATTTTAGTTGGCTCTGAGATTAGAAATTCTAACCCTGACTCGGAGAGGAGGGTGATAACCCCTTGAACATCTGGCGGCGCATCTGCAAAGGCCTGGCGCACCAACTCATACCCCTCATTGACGTTGTCTTCCATCCTTGGCGCCATCGATACGTCGAGAAAGCTTGAGAGAAGAGAGAAAGATAGACTGTCGACACAAGATTTTAGTCTCGAAAACCTTGGAAGCGTGTCGACAGAAAGCGTTTTTCACCTATTTATACCTTCTGTTGAAAGAAGTTCAAAAGGCTCCAAACACAGACTAAATGTGTCGACACAGACGGAATGTGTCGACACAAACTTCTATTGTCTCGACATTACTTCAGCTTACTATGTGTCGACACCAATTTGTGGTTATGTCGACACCTTGGATACATAATAGATAGACAGAAATTCTGTGTCGACTCTAAGGATAAGTGTCGACACATATTCTGTAAGTGTCGACACCATTATCCTGGTTGAGTCGACATTACATTTCTGGTTAAGTCGACAATATAACTCTTAAGTGTCGACACATATTCTCTGTGTCGACACAATATTTCTGACTTGTCGACATTATTTTTCTGAGTCGACACATAATAACTGAATGTGTCGACACATTCTTACTTAGCCAATTTCTGTTGGTTCAACACCACTTGTAAGTGTTACTTCAATGTGTCCTTTTTAACACTTGATTATGTTGTTATTACTTTTACTTACTTACATACCACTTCAATTGCATTGTTAATGATTTTATTAATACATTAATCAATGGTTAACATACCTAATTCAATTTTGAATTTATTGAATTTGGTTTCATCTAAAGGCTTAGTAAATACATCTGCTATTTGATAATCTGTTTTTACAAATTCCAATGAGATGTCTCCTTTTTCTACATGTTCTCTAAGAAAATGGTATTTGATTTCTATATGCTTAGTTCTACTATGAGAAACTAGATTATTAGCAATAGAAATAGCACTCTTAGAATCACATAAAAGAGGTGTTCTACTTACCTGAATACCATAATCCTTAAGCTGATGCTGCATCCATAATAGCTGTGCACAGCAGCTTCCAGCAGCAACATACTCTGACTCAGCTGTGGAAATTGCCACACTGGTCTGCTTCTTACTACTCCATGATATTAGTCTTCCTACCAGAAATTGACAAGTACCTGTAGTACTTTTCCTGTCCTCTCTACATCCTGCAAAATCTGCATCTGAATAGCCTGTTAGTAGAAAATCTCTATTCCTAGGGTACCAAAGACCTAGATTAGGAGTGCCCTTTAGATATCTCAGAATCCTTTTGACTGCAGTATAATGAGATTCTTTAGGGCAGGCTTGGTACCTAGCACAGACACATGTTGCATACATAATGTCTGGTCTACTAGCAGTGAGATATAGTAGAGACCCAACTATTCCTCTATACAATGATTCATCAACAGGTTTACCTGTCTCATCTTTGCATATAGGCATACTTGTTCCCATAGGAGTTCTCATGGTGGAGGATGACTCCATACCATATTTCTTAATTAATTCTTTGGTGAACTTATACTGGGATATGGACAATCCATCATCAGTCTATCTTACTTGGAGTCCCAAGAAGAACTTAAGTTCTCCCATACTGCTCATCTCAAACTTCCCTTGCATAAGTTTGGCAAACTTTTTACAAAGGTTGTTTTCAGTAGATCCAAAGATTATGTCATCAACATAAATCTGAACTAAGATGATCTTACCTTTTGATTCCCTAAGGAATATAGTTTTGTCTATCTTTCCTCTTGAGAATTTATTCTCAATGAGGAAGGTAGACAGGGTTTCATACCAAGCCCTTGGAGCTTGTTTTAACCCATACAAAGCTTTCCTAAGCTTATACACAGAATCAGGTTTAAGAGGATCTACAAAACCTGATGGCTGCTCTACATATACTTCTTCTTTAAGGTCACCATTCAGAAATGCTGACTTCATATTCATCTGGTATACTTTGAAGTCTTGGTAGGCTGCATAGGCAAGGAACATTCTGATAGCCTCCAGCCTTGCTACTGGAGCAAAGGTTTGATCAAAGTCAATCCCTTCTTCCTGCCTGTATCCTTTTGCAACTAACCTTGCTTTATTCTTCACTATTGTCCCACTTTCATCTAGCTTGTTCCTATAGATCCACTTGGTGCCAATTATGTTGTGGCCTCTTGGTTTAGGAATAAGCTCCCAGACTTTGCACCTTCTGAATTGATTCAGCTCCTCTTGCATAGCATTAATCCAGTGCTGGTCTTGGATAGCTTCTTCAAACTTCTTAGGTTCCATTTGAGACAAGAAACTTGAATGCAAAACTGTGCTTTGATTTCTGCTTCTAGTTTGCACTCCTTGTCTTGGATCACCAATTATCTGATCAGCAGGATGATCTCTTAGATATCTTATAGCTGGTGGAAGATTCCCTTCAGGTTGAGCATCTCCAGCTTCTTCATTCTGCTGAACCTCTTGGTTATCATCAGCTTCCATTATCTCTTGTACTCCCCCTGGACAGCAGCCTTCATTTTCCAAAGCTCTATTTTCCTTTGAAGCTTCAGCAATGGAGTGCTTGTCCATCCTCTTGCTTATACCTGTTGAGTCATTTGATCTACAAGACAACTCACAATTGATTAATCTTGTTTCATCAAATACAACATGCACAGATTCTTCAACAACTTGAGTAGTTAAGTTGAAGACTCTATAGGCCTTACTATTTGTGCTGTACCCAACAAATATCCCATCCTGGGATTTGGCAGCAAACTTAGTCAAATATGACTTGCCATTGTTAAGTATATAGCACTTGCAACCAAAGATCCTAAAATAGGATAGATTTGGTTTTCTGCCTTTCACAATCTCATATGGAGTCTTTCTGTGGCATTTGGTGATAGAAGCCCTATTGATGACATGACAAGCAGTGTTAACTGCCTCAGCCCAAAAATATTCTAGGAGAGAGGTGTCACTCAATAGAGTTCTACCAGCTTCAATTAATGTTCTATTCTTTCTTTCAGCAATTCCATTTTGCTGAGGTGTTCTAGGTGAGGAGAACTCTTGAAAAATCCCAAAGTCTTTACACAAGTTTGTTATGCTTTCAGATTGAAACTCAGTACCATGGTCACTTCTGATTTTGACCACTGTACTATTCAGTTCATTCTGAATTTGCTTTACAAAATTAAGTAATACACTTGGGGTTTCAGATTTTTGTCTCAGAAAGAACACCCATGTAAATCTAGAATAGTCATCTACAACCACAAAAGTGTAGACCTTCCTACCTAGACTATGAACTGGCATAGGACCAAAAAGATCCATATGCAAGAGGTATAAGCACCTCACAGAATTCTTGTTTTCAAGGCTTTGAAATGAGGATTTTGTCTTCTTGCCCTTTTGACAAGCTGAGCATACCCCTTCCTTTATACACTTAACTTGAGGCCCATTCCTCACTAGTTCTTTACTAATGAGTTGGCCAATTGTCTTGTAGTTTAGATGAGCCAATCTCTTGTGCCACTTAACACAATGGGAAGCATTGTCATCAGCTACAAGACAAATGGGGGAAGCCTTATTTTCACATTCAAAATTAAGGCAATATACATTTCTCTTCCTATACCCAGTCAAAATGATCTCTTGATCACTTGACCTTTTGATATGACATCCATCCTTACCAAATGAAATGTCATATCCTAGATCACTCAGCTGGCTTATGCTTATTTAATTATGTTTCAAACATTTTACATATACCACTTAGGTGATAGTAATTAGGTTAGAAGAAATGTTACCAAGCCCTTTGATGACTCCCTTCTCAGATCCACCAAAGATCACTTTAGGTCCATCTTTGACAGATGAATACTCCTTCAGCAGCCCCTTTGTTCCAGTCATGTGCCTGGAACACCCACTATCCAAGTACCATATAGGGGCATGGTTACTTGGATTCACCTCATTAGGACCAGACTGATTCTGGCATATGTCCTCTTCTGAACTTGTCATCAACCCCATGCATTGATGTTCATTGATGGAGTCTAGCAACTGCATAAACTCCTCTTCCTCAGATGCAGCATATAGTCCAATATATGCTTCAGCTTCAGATCCTGATTCTGAAGTTGACTGGTCTGACAGACTCTTATCTTTCTTTGCTACAAAGGATTTCTCCTTCTTGCCTTTGTGATAAGTCTTCTTCTTTTCTGAAGATTCCTTTCTCTTGTCAGGACAATCAGCCACTACATGTACAGGCTTATTGCAACAATAATAGACAATCTTTGAAGTAGTGGCTCTACTGGGCTTTGATCTGCTCTTCTCATTCCTTGATGACCTTTTCTTCTTATAATAGTCATCAACTTGCTGTGATGGGGAAGGCCTAGACTTCAACTGCTTCTTCTTCAAGAACCTCTGGAATTGTCTTGTGAATGCAGCAAAATCTGCATCTGAATCACAGCTTTCAGAATCCTTGTTTGAACTTTCAGAACTATCTTCTGTAACTTCCTTAGGAGGAGATGGTGATATCCTCCTATTCTTTCTAGTGGCTTCAGCATTGAATGCCACAGTCTTTTCTCTAAGCTCTCCTCTTGAGTTTCTTTCCTCCTCCTTCCTCACCATTAGTTGCATTTCATAGGATAGCAACTTTCCAAACAGGGTTGGAGGAGATATCTCTGCCAATTTAGCCACTTCTCTTATGGCACAGATCTTTGTATCCCAATCCTTTGATAAGGATCTTAAGAATTTGTCATTCAGTTCATAGGTACTGAAGACTCTTCCATAGGATATTAGCTCATTCACAATCCTATAGAATTTCTTATAGCACTCAGTTATGCTATCAGATTTTCCTTGTCTAAAGCTTTCATACTCCTGATTTAGCATAGACTTCCTGTCCAGCCTTACTTCTTCAGATCCCTCCATGTAGACAATCAATGTGTCCCACATCTCCTTGGAGGTCTTGCAGTGAATCAGATTCTGAAATGTTGAATCATCTATGGCACTAACAATGATGTTCTGTGCCCTTTTGTCCATGGTTGCCAAGATGATTTCATCCTTGGTCATTTCTGAATAACTCTTTGGAGTTTGGATATTTGCATCAAGAACTGATACCTTCATTGGAATGAAGGGGCCTTCCTGTACTGTGATGTAAATTCTTGGGTCAGATGCTTCCATAAACAGTCTGACTCTTTCTTTCCAGATACCAAAGATTTCCTTCCTGCATATGGGTAATTTCATAGACCCTAGCTCCTTATGATTCTCTCCAGAACCCATCTTCTTGAATCTTGAATCTGCCTTTCAGATCTACCTCAGACTGTTAAGTCCTTTTTGAGGAACCTCCCTCTGATACCACTTGATAGTTTAACTTTCAAGACAACCTAAACACCTAGAGGGGGGGGGGGTGAATAGGTTCTACTTGTTTATAAAAACTTTTAGGCAGAATTCAATTTAATGGCTAACACAATAATCACAGCAATCACAGAAAATAAAACTTCACAGATTGCACAATGTTTTATAGTGGTTCCCCAAGGTCTGGGTACATCCACTTTCCCCCTTCACCTATCTAGCAGTATGCTAGATTCGGCCAAACTTCCACTAATCTCAGATCAATAGATCCTACAACTCAGAACCCAACTGGTTCCTACAACTCAGGCACAATAGCCCTACCTCAGCCTTGCCCCAAGGCCTACAACTCAGAGAAGACCCTTCTCCTACACTCAGGCACACAGCCCTACCACTCAGAGTACAACACTCCTACACTCAGCCTTTATAACATAGGCTTACAACTCAGATCTGTGTAAACAGATCCTACAGAAATATAGAAAAGTTTATCTAACTGTCTTGCCTAAATTGAGAGAGAAAAGGCCAAGACAATTCTTGATCAGCTGATGAAATCAACTGTATCTGAGCTTTCTTCAAAGCTTCTTGAATAAGAACTTAGCTGAGTTGATTTCCAAATAGCTTCTTGAGAATCCACTGGTGGTTTCTTTCTTCTTCTTCAAATTCTGGCTTGATCTCTCTCTATCCAGCACTTTGAATGATTCTTCTGAATTCTGATTAGAACTCTTCTTTGATCTATCCTTAGATAGTCTTCTTAGATCTTCCGGAGAAGATCTTCTTAAGTGCCTAGCACTTTCTTGAAATGAATTGGATTGTAATCCTTCTCAACTTTTTTGATTCTCAACAATGTATTTCAAAAAAAGTTTTTTTCTCCTTCTGAATCTGTCTATTTATAGACTTTCTTCATGGTAACCGGCTGATTCGGTTTCTAACCGTTTTCTGACAAGTCTGACAGTTTCAGTTAACCGGTGGCAACCCACAGCTGTCAAGTCTTCAAACAAGTCCTGTGCCTTAGTCTTGAACCACAAGTTGTCGAGACAGTCTGTCAGAAAGTGTCGAGACCATCTGTCTATCTGTGTCGACACAATTGACTTTGGTGTCGACACAGTCTTCAGTGATGTCGACTAAGTTGCCTTTGAGTCGACACAACTTCTTCTGAAAATAACTTGTTCTTGACCCTTCAGTGTGTCGACACAATCTTCTTTTAACTCTGTTGTAATGTGTCGACTTAATCACAATGTGTCGACACATTCTGCTGGTGTAGACAAACTTGAGGTCGACTATATTCTTCTGTGTCGACACATACTACTGGTGTCGACAAACTTGAGGTCGACTATATTCTTCTGTGTCGATACATACTGCTGGTGTTGACAAACTTGAGGTCGACTATATCCTTTTGTTGTCGACACATTTTCCCAATATTGAGGTCGATGCTTTTCTTCTGTGTCGACACAAATTCCCAGTGTTGTGTCGACTTACTTCTTCTGTGTCGACACACTTTCCCAGTATCATTGTAGACTAACTGCTATGTGTCGACATACTTCCTCTGTGTCGACACTTTTTCCCAGTGTAGTTGTAGACTAGCTGCTATGTGTCGACACTGCTTCCTAGTGTTGATGTCGACTAATTTCTTCTATGTGTCGACACATCCTTCTCTGTGTCGACACTTGGACTTAGAATTTTTTCTGCATACTTTATCAATTCTTCACCTGCACATGTCAACTCAAAAACAACATCAAATACACCTTGATGTATATCATTGAGCTAGGTTGGGCTTCTTCAAATCAGGTACACATTTTCCAATGTACCCAACAATCTCCGAGTGGGGTAACGAAACCTTCTACTTGTCTTGAGATTATTTCCCTCTTGATAATTTCTTGTGGTGGAAAAAACATTGGTGTGCAATCTTGATAGCTTTGAATTAATCATGGATTTCTTGAAATAATTTTTGCGTCTATCTTGATCTATTTAAATTCGAGTAGGCTTGGCGGGCCTCGTTTCTTTTTATTGGGAGAGATCTACCTTTTCTTGCGAATCGTATTTTTTTTGGGTAGATCTCTTTTGGTTCAACTCCGCTTGTTCGGACGGAATATTCGTCCCTTTAGCTTGATCGGATCTCGGTCTATAACCGTTGTTCGGTCTCTAACGGATTTGCTACCCGTATGATAGCATTGGACGAAAATTGCAAACGTGTGGTTGGGAATAATTTTTCTGTGCAAGTCGCGAATTTAGTGGAATACCGAGAGAGATCCGTAACGACATCTAATATTCGTGTCGCGCGTGTAACGCTACATCATCAAGATTCGCTTTGCAGCGATGTAGTGAGATTCCTTAGAGTTCACCTGAAATCTAGCACATATACATGTTGAGAACATTATGTCTGGTCTACTTGCAGTAAGGTAGAGCAAGGACCCAATTATGCTTCTGTACTTGGTTTCATCAAAAGGTTGCCCTTTCTCATCCTTGTTCAGAGACATAGCTGAGGCCATAGGAGTCCTCATAGAGGTTGCATTCTCCATTCCGAATTTCTTAAGTAGCTCTTTGGTGAACTTGGTCTGTGAGATGAAAATTCCATCCTCAGATTGTTTCACTTGAAGCCCTAAGAAATACTTCAGCTCTCCCATACTGCTCATTTCAAACTTCCCTTGCATAAGTTTGGAAAACTTCTTGCAGAGGTTGTTATCCGTAGAGCCAAAAATGATGTCGTCGACATAGATTTGCACTAGCAAAATCTTGCCTTTTATTTCCCTAAGAAATAATGTCTTGTCTATCTTTCCTCTTGTGAACTTGTTCTCAAGAAGAAAGGTAGACAACGTCTCATACCAACCTCGAGGAGCTTGCTTAAGACCATATAAAGCTTTTTGCAGTAAATAAACATAATTAGGAAAGGTTGAATCAACAAAACCTGGCGGTTGCTCTACATACACTTCTTCCTTTATGTCACCATTTAGGAAGGCGGACTTAACGTCCATTTGATAGACGGTAAAGCCCTTAAGTGCAGCATAGGCAAGAAATAACCTGATCGCCTCCAGTCTTGCCACTGGAGCATATGTCTGGTCAAAGTCGATTCCTTCTTCTTGACGATAGCCCTTGGCGACAAGTCTGGCTTTATTCTTTATAATTGTCCCATCTTCGTCCATCTTGTTCCGGTAGACCCATTTTGTCCCGATGACGTTCTTACCCTTGGGTCTAGGAACAAGTGTCCAGACTTTGCATCGTTTGAACTGATTCAGTTCTTCTTCCATGGCTAGAATCCAGGATGCGTCGGAGTTGGCTTCCTCAAACTTCTTTGGTTCAACCTGTGACAGAAAACTTAAGTATAAATTCTCGTTAGTTGTACCTCGACGAGTTCTGACGCCATCCCGAGGATCTCCTATGATTTGGTCTACGGGATGATCCTTCAAGTGTCTGAACTCTAAAGTCCTTGCATCTGGGATCTCTTCAGCCACTGGAGTTGCATCTTCAGCTGAGATGTGTTCCTCATCTTGATCATCTACCTCTTCAATAGGGGTTGTAGAGGTGATCTCGATGAACATCTCATCTCTATCTTTGGTAGTTTCATCCAAGCTAATTTCTTTCAACTTTGTACCTGCATCTACAATAGGCACACTAGAGGAGTTGCCTTGCAGCAGACTCGTCTCATCAAATACAAGATGTATCGACTCTTCTACCACCAGAGTTTTTCTATTGAATACTCTATAGGCCTTACTGTGGCTACTGTAACCTACAAAAATACCTTCAAAGCTTTTCTCGCTAAACTTGGTAGTGTGATACTTGCCATTGTTAAGTTCGAAGCACTTACATCCAAAGATTCTAAAGTATGAAATGGTTGGTTGCCTGCCTTTTAGAAGTTCGTAAGGGGTCTTATCATGATTTTTGTTGATGAGTGCTCGATTTTGCACGTGACAAGCGGTGTTGACGGCTTCAGCCCAGAAATACTCTGGAAGTGAGGCATCACTCAACATGGTCCGGCAAGCCTCTATGAGTGTTCTATTCCTTCTCTCAGCTACTCCATTTTGCTGTGGGGTACGAGGAGAGGAAAACTCATGAAAGATACCTTGACTTTCACAGAATTCTGTCATGGCTCCAGACTTGAATTCCGTTTCATTATCACTTCTGATTTTGACTACGGAACAGTTGTATTCATTCTGGATCTGCCTAACAAAACTAGTGAAAATACCGAAAGTATCTGACTTGTGTTTCAGAAAGAACACCCACGCAAAGCGCGAGTAATCATCCACAATAACCAACGTATATTCCTTACCTCCCAAACTTCTAACTTGCAGTGGACCAAACAAGTCCATATGGAGAAGCTGTAAGCTTCTATTTGAATCCTTGCCTATTATGCTTTTAAACAAACTTCTTGTTTGCTTTCCTTTGATACAAGCGTGACAAGGACTGTCCGTAACGCACTTGACATTAGGTGTATCACGTACTAAGTTTTGAGAGAATAATTTATTAATAGTTTTGTAATTAATATGTGCTAGTCTCTTGTGCCATTGGTCAGCAAGAGATGCACTACTTTTTGCCAAAAGACATACTGGTGTCGAAGAGTCTATACAAATGAAATTTAAACAGAAAATATTTCTGCTTCGAGTGCTTGATAAAATAGTTTCCATGTTGTTAACCGATTTTATCAAACACTTGTCAGCATGAAATTCAACTACGTATCCGTTGTCGCATAGTTGGCTTATGCTGATGAGATTGTGTTCCAATCCTTCAACATAGGCTACATCCGAAAAGGATACGCTACCGTTAGAGATCATACCATAGCCTTTAGTTATTCCTCGATCTGAACCTCCAAAGATGACCTTTGGTCCGTTGCAGACTGAGGTGTAATTCTGGAGTAGGCTCCTTGTCCCGGTCATATGCCGAGAGCATCCACTGTCCAAGTACCAGATTGGCATTTTGGTGGCCTTTGGACATACCTGCAATTACAATCATTTAGCCTTAGGAACCCAAACAAGTTTGGGTCCTTGGTCTCGAGTTAGAATACTCCCCCTACGAGTATTAGCCTCATGAGTGGTCATTCTCACGTTGATAACTTGAGGGGTTGCAACATTACTAGGATTGAACCAACAATCACTGGCAAAATGACCAATTCTGCCACAACACCAACAGTCGAACCTGTTGTATCTTTGCCTTGTGTAGTCCTGCTTGACTTTCTGGAATGAAGGTCCAGCAGGAGCTTTACTCTTGGAGGAAGAGGCTTCATAATGATGGCAATTACATGAAGTCTTCTCCTTCATAGGCTTTTCTACAATGGGTTTTACTTTTGGTGTCTTTTTGATATTGTGACCATGAGCATAAGGTCCATAGCTTTGAAGTTGAATCTCTTCATAAGGTGCTTTGAAGGCACTCTCGCCAAAGTTACGGGGACGAGTCCAACCTTGGTATCTTGACTTAGGCTTCTCAGGGATCGGCCTAGAAAAGTGTCCATAGGTAGACTCATAGTCGAGCTCGTTCGTAGGAAAGATAACTTTCTTGAACAGAACAGGTTCCAAGGGAGCTTTCCCTTTTTCTTCAGCTAGAGCCTTCCGGGCAGCCTTATTCTTTCTCTTGGCCTTGTTTCTCCTAGAGGATTTACTGGAAGAGCCAATGTGGCCTAAACCAGCACCCTTGGCCTTAGCAGAGAACTCAGCAACGATTGGAAGAACTGTCTTAGGCTTAGAGAAACTCTCAACAAGTTTCTTTTCTGCCTCGAGTTGTTGTTCCAATTCTTTGATGATTTCCTCTTTAAGGTCGAGGTGCTTGAGAGCTTGATTGTATTCATCCATAGCACTGTTTAAGATCTCTTGAAGAGAGTTAGTCTTATTGACTTCTTCTCTCAAGCTGCTCTCACTAGCCTGTAGAGATTTTATCTCTTTGGCTTGAGTTTTCACTACTCTACGACATTTCTCGTAGGTCATGAGCAACTCTTTGTACTGGGCCATGAGTTCAGATTCATCTTCAGAGGAATAGCCCTCTTGCTCATTATCATTATCAGAATCAGAGAGAGGAGTGTGAGATTTTACCTCCCCAGTGAACTGGGGGACTTGTTCATCATCTGAGTGAGCCATGAGCCCAAAGTAAGCTTCCTCTTCTTCACTCGACTCAGATGAGTCGGAGTCGCTGAGAGTTTTGCTCTTCTTGGCTACTAGACTCTTCTCTGTCCTCTTCTTATGGTGTGAGGATTTCTTTTCCTCTCTTCTTCCACCTTCTTTCTTTTTGTGAGGGCAGTCGACGATGACGTGACCTGGCTTATTGCAACAATAACAAACGATGTCAGTCGAAATCTGTTTGTTCTGTTTAGAGTTATACCTGTCATGGCTACTTGACCCTTTCTTTCTCTGATCACCATCACGTCGTGATCTTCTGAATGAGGCATCTTTGCCTCTCCATTGCTTCTTCTTATTTAAGAATTTCTTGAATTGCCGGGAGAGCAATGAGAACTCTCCTTCAGATAGTTCTGAGCCAGATGAGCTTGGATCAGATGATTCTTCTTCATCAGCTTCAGGAACTGGGGCAGGAGAGCTAGCCTTTGTCTTCCTTGAGCTATCTGCCTTTAGAGCGACAGACTTCTCCTTGGATGCAGACCTGCTGATCTCTTCTTCAACTTTTCTTGAGTTGATTTGCAGCTCGTAAGACATAAGCTTTCCGAACAGATTCTGCGGGTCTGTCTCAGCTAACCTTCCAAACTCCCGAATGGCACATACCTTATTGTCCCATTCCTTGGTTAGGGATCTTAAGAATTTGTCATTGAGTTCCCCATTGGTGAAGACACGTCCATAAACTCTGAGGCCATTTACTATCTTGAAGAAGTTCTCAAAAGTGTCAGCTATGGCTTCCTTATGACCCTGCCTGAAGGCTTCATACTTCTGGTTCAGTAGGGACCTTCGATCATCCCTTACTTCTTCAGTACCTTCCATTAGAGTCACTAGGGATTGCCACATCTCCTTGGTAGGTTGGCAATGAATCATATTCTGCAGCATTGAGTCATCGACTGCACTTGCTATAATGTTTTTAGCTTTCTTGTCTAGAGAGACAAGTGCAATCTCATCCTTATCTAGATCCATCAATTTCTTGGGAACTTGTTTGGTGGGATCTATGGTGGAAGTAGTCATAGGAATGTGGGGACCTTCTTCAACAATCATGAAGATCCGGGGATCTACTGCTTCCATGAAGAACTTTACTCTTTCCTTCCACATAGGAAAATTGTTCTTGGTGCAGATAGGGGGTTTAGCAAAATCCTTGGTCTTACTCATGCTTGATACTATTCAAGAAACAACTTAGAAGGATAAGATCAAGGTGTTAACCTTTTAACGATCAACCTCCCTCTGATACCAATTGAGAGTGCTAAGTTGTTAGCCTAAATCACCTAGAGGGGGGGGGGTGAATAGGTGAAATGCGTGTCAAATGCGGAATTAAAAAATGAACACAGCACATATCAAGCAATCACAGACGACAAGAGATTTATAGTGGTTACCCAATCTTGGGTACGTCCACTTTCCTCACCGATCTAGCAAATCACTAGACTCGGCTACTCCACTATCTCGGATTGAAAACAATCCTACACCTCGGAACCACGTTCCTACAAACTCGATCCAACTGGATCTACAGAACTCGGAAGAAAAAGCCTTCCTACAAATCTCGGAGAACAAAGCTCCTACAAAGTAAATTGTTTGAAAGGAAAAATACAAACAACAATATTCTCAGATCTGGATCTTGACAGTCTTCTTCTTTAAGAGCTTTGGCTTAATCAGAGTATGTTGAAGATGACTTGAGAGAGATCCACAAATCTGAAAAATGGAATCACCTCGATCGAGAAAATAGATCTGAAATCTTTGAGGCTCGGCGAGATCGAGTGATTAACTTTCGTCTGGATCGCCAAAGAATAAAAGTTGAAGGCAGCGATCGAAGATCGTCGATCCAGAGCTTCTTCCGTGAACGTCAATGGCGGCGGCGACGACGTGAGGAATTAGGGTTCACGGGTTTTCCTTTTTCTCTTTCTTAAAATAATAATCTTTCAAAGACTTGTTGTTAGTCAAATCTGAGAGGACCTATTTATAGGTGGACTCCAACGGTCAGAAAATTAATTAGGGATGACACGTGGACCAATCAGAAATGATTAATTTGAAATACACTTCGAAATTGACTTAGAGAATTTCAGGAAAATTTAAACAGATATACTCGAGTCATAAAAGAAACATACTCGAGTATTAGATGGTATATACTCGAGTGGATAAGAAGGAGCATACTCGAGTATATGAAGAGAAACTACTCGAGTGATTTAAAGATCAGCACTCGAGTGAATTTAGAACTACTCGAGTATGAGAGTATATACTCGAGTAAGAATACTTAGAAAAATTTCTCAGATAAGAGGTGGAACTACTCGAGTAGAAGAGTTGGAGATACTCGAGTAAGAGAAGAATGAATTACTCGAGTATCTTGGAAAAGCTACTCGGGTAATCATTGAACTACTCGAGTATGAAAAACATCTACTCGAGTTCAGCATCACTTACTCGAGTATATAGGGAACTACTCGAGTATGTAGACTTAGAATTATTCTGAGATGAGAAGCACAGATCTACTCGAGTATGAACATACCACTTACTCGAGTAACTAACCAACTACTCGAGTACAAGTTATCATCTACTCGAGTAAAACAGTCTACTCGAGTATGTAATCCAACTTACTCGTGTGCAGACCCACTTACTCGAGTATACAAGAGATGTACTCGAGTATGTGGACTTAGAGAAAATTCTGGATCTAAAAGCAGAAGGATTTACTCGAGTATAAGATATGACCTACTCGAGTGACTGACTATCTACTCGAGTATAAACTTATCTACACGAGTACACAGAGTCTACACGAGTATGTCTTTGGATCTACTCGAGTACTAAGTCACTTACTCGAGTATATGAAGAAACATACTCGAGTATGTGGACTTAGAAAAAAATTTCTTCTGAAAAGATAAAGTTCAAAACTTCAGTCCACCAATCCAAGTGCTTGTATAGGAAGTGTATCCCAATAGAGAGGCTATACATGGGCCAACACTTTGGATCACATAATGAGGGATTACATTGTATGGTCCTGTGTTTGGTGACCCATTATAGACTGACATTGGTCTACACTTAGCAATAAAAACCTGCACACATACAACTTGAACACAATATCAAATACACCTTAATTCATCTTAGTTCAAGGTCTGACCTCCTACAAATCTGAGGTATTGTGGAGACAAATCCCAACAGAATTCTCAAGTTATTGATCTTCAGCTATCATTAGTATGACTAATCTTGCATATATATCTTCATACTTTCACAGGTTGCAACCGATTAATGATGGAACACATTGGAAGTTTGCTTGCAATACTAGGATCAAAGCTACTTTTTGGAGTCCAGCCCTTGGAGAATCATTATATTCTAGAAAGCTATGAAACAACTTACCCTTTTGTACTAATTGATGAGGTACAGAAGGATGTGAAACCAACTTGCCTTTTCTCACCTGTGAAGTTTTAGCTAGTTATCATTATAACAACAACACTCAAGCCTTTATCCAACTATAGTGGAGTCGGCTATATGTATCCTTTGTCGGAATTGTGCCCTATATTTTGTCATAATCTCACTAATGCCTAAGTACATCATGTCTTTCTTTAAAGTTTCATTCAAAGTATTTATTGGTCTACCCCTCCTGTAACGCCCCGAAACTCGAAAGAGTGACGGGTGGCGTTTTGAGCCAAATCTGGGATTTGGAAGAGGTGACACGGCCTGGGACATGGGCGTGTCCCAGGGCTTGTCGAGCTCGGGTTTGGCGATGGTCGCGTGGTCGACGAAATTCTGGTCAACGAGCGTTGGAGCAGTGAACAAGGCCTGGGACACGGGCATGTCCCAGGGCGTGTTAGCCACTCAACGCCTCACCGAGCACTCAATGATTTTCACTCAACGATCGGTTAGTCAGGGCACACGGCCTGAGACACGGGCGTGTCACTGGCCGTGTTTTGCTCGGGTCGTTTGGCGAGCCGTGCTATGGAAGCTACACGGCCTGGTACACGGGCATGTCAGGGTGTGTCCATCACACGGCATGTGACACGAGCGTGTCATATGGCCATGTTCTTCTCAGGACGTGTTGGTCCTGAGTCGATGGAGGAACACGCCCAGCTACACGGGCGTGTACTGGATTACACGGGCGTGTAAAGCCTGACACGGACGTGTCGAGTTCCCGCATTCTTTTCGGGACGCGGCGGTTTTGGCGGCGAATGGGTGACACGGCCTTGGAAACGGGCGTGTCGCAAGCCGTGTTCGGCCCAGATCTTGTATTTTAAGTCCAGATCGCGGCCGTCCATTTCCTTATTTTGAGATCCGACGGCTGGGGGTTGTTTCCCTAGGAATATACCTGGATTTAGGGCTTAGAAAACCCCATTTCTCTTGGGTTACTCTCTTTATAAAATCGAGAGAGAGAAGAGAGCAAGGAGGAAGAAGGAAGGTTAGATCCGATCACCAGCGGAGTTTCGGAGCTCCAAATCGCGAGCCGACTTCGGATCAACGGAGGAAAGGAGATTGCGGTGCTTTTCATCCACATAGATTTCCATGGCGCCAACGAAAAATGCTAGGGTAATGATTCTCATCCTAGGACATGTAAAGTCCTCTTTTCCTTTGCATAGGAAGCCCTCTCTCGCGAGTGTGAGATTAGTTTGAGGCGTTCCTTGGGGTAGATATGTAAAGTCACCCTTATGTAGAGTCCGTATTCGAGAACGAACATAGGCATGATGTGTGAAGCCTACCTGGACAAGTTGGTCGATGATGTTGCATTGCATTTATGGCCGGAGAATACTCTGTGCGAATGTTTGTTTTTCGGGTTTTCTACGGGGTAGATTTCAACAGGGAGCCTTGGGGACTAACTCCAAGGTGCACCCAGAAAACTGGGCAGATGCGTGATTCTGCCAATATGGTGGCCGGGGAGCCAACTTGAACATAACCGGGTTATGTGAACTGTGTGATGGAAACGGGACTCAGGGAGTCTTGACCTGCGTATAAGTCTTAAATTGTCATTGCGGTATGAGCAATTGGTCGGGCGGAACCGTACCTGTTCTATGTCGTTCGGCGGAACTGTTGGCATAGATGAGGGTTTTCGGCGGTCTATGGCTTAAATTGACGTGACCCGAGCCAGGAAGACAAAATGCTCATAAGGTTGGCCGTCCAAGGGGTGGTGGTGAGACGGAAACGTCTATTGCTTAAATTGACATGACGTTGGCCGGTTCGCCGTGAATGTGCCCTGAGTGCACGGGATGTGTGGTCGTGCGTGCCTGTGCCTGTGATGAAGTGTGTTTACACTATACTGCTTTGGTATGCTAACCAAGTGCAAGAAAAGAGCATCGCCGCCCCGAGTTAGGGGTGGGATCGTTATAATTTGGTTAACATATCTGACCGTTACTTTGTTTGCCATCGTGCGGTGGATTGTTGTTTGCAGGTGCTGCGGAGCTGAGCGGTAAATAGCGGGCTAAAGCCCAAGTTGCTGAGCCGGCCCTCGAAGGCCTAATTTTTGAGTGTTTTCTTGTATTCTCATGTATGACTGGCCTGCGTGCCGAGGTTTGGAAGACACTTATATTTAAACAAACTATTGTAAGGCCATAAGTCTAGTTCTTGTGTATTGTACATTCCTATTGGTTTGAGTAGTGGACATTCATGCTTGGCTGGGTTCTTTATTCTTTGCAACTTAATAAATTGCTTCCGCTAGATACTCTGTATAGGACGTTGTGCTCGGTTGATTGGTCTCAATGAGTAACTCACCGGTCTATCCGTGGTATATGGCGTCGGGCCCCGGCCGGACCTACTACTATATGCTATGTGACAGATAGATTTGGTATCAGACTATCGGTTTTGGTCCGGCTTAAATGAATTCGTGGACGAATTCACTTTTAGGGGTGGTGAGCACATGTGTGTGCGTCATCGTTATAACATGAAAAGAACCCATGAATGTCCACTTAGGAATGAAAATACACATGTTTGAGGAACCTGCGTGTTCCTATAATTTCTTTTTGCAATGTTATTTGGTCGCTTATCTATGTTTTGCACAATTATAGGTAACCAGGACTGGTGCTGGGCCGTCAGAACGGCCAGTTTCTGAGGCAAGCAGCGCACCAAATGTTACGCCTGCAACACCCCCTTCAACTGAGACCATTCGATTGGTAGCGGAGGCTGTGTTTGCGATGATCAATACGCAGCCTGCGAGGCAGGTGTAGCAACCCTCTCCTGCTGTGGAGCAAGTACCGCTCTAAGAGGCAGAGCCAAGGAGGGTGGAACAGGTGATTTTGGAGTCAGTGTTGCCGAGGAGAGCAACGGAGAAGCAGCTTAAGCACGTGATGGGTTTCAATCCTCCTGTGTTCTCGGGGACGGGAACCCTAACTCAAGCAGAGGATTGGATCTCTAGAGTTAATAGAGTGCTGACAGCTACTGAGACTGAGGAGTGGCAGAAGACCACAATTACGACGTTCTTGCTGGACGGTGACGTAAGGATATGGTGGGAAGGCTTGGAGCTACACCATCTGAGGGGTAGGCAGTTGGCTGATGTCTCAATGGAGGAGTTTTTAAGGTTGTTCTTGGCTCGATACCTCCCCTCAGCTCAGAGGATTGCTTTAGACAATGAGTTCCAGAAGGTTGTTCAAGGAGACAGCACCATAGATGAGTATCTCCACGAGTTTACTCGTTTAGGACGGTACGCAAGCGCTACCTTTGCTGATGAGGAGCGCAAGACGAACTTATTCTACGAAGGTTTGAGAGATTACTTAAGATAGCTACTTTCGGGGCCTATGACGCAGGGTTTCATGACCTTGGTCAACTCAGCCCGGTCCTTGGAAAAGGACATGAAGAATGTTCAGGCGAAGAAGGACTCCAGTGGTAGGAAATCGGAGTTTAAAGTGCCGACTACTTCAAAGTCTGGATATCGCAGGTTCGACAAGAAGGCTAGGACGTCGCGTCCAGCCCCTTCTACTGGTGCCTCGGGGGCAACTACCAACCGAACCCCGGGCAGTTGTTTTACTTGTGAAAAGACGGGGCATTTTGCCCGCGATTGTTGGAGCGGACGTCCGAAGTCCGAAAAGAGGCAGGGAGCAACTTATGAAGAAAAGGGCAAGGCGGTGGAGTCAACCACATCCCACTATGCTCCGACTCAACAGAGAGTCTATAATTTGGGCCAGCAGGAGGCCATCAAATAGGCATACGTGGTGACAGGTACGGTTTAATTTATAGCAAGTTATCTTTAAATACTATTACCAAGTGTTTGTTAGCTTAATACTGTTTGTATAGGCTTTGTTCTGATTGGCGATAGTCTGGCACGAGCACTATTCGATACGGGAGCTTCACACTCCTTTTTGTCCGAAAGTTTCATAATGCGCATCGGAGTCCCTTCTTCGATGGAGAAGGACAAATTGGATGTGCTGCTGCCGAATGAGTGTTTGATGCGCGCGGACAGAGTATGTGCCGTAAAGGTGCATATTGGAAGTCAAGAGTTCGACTTGCTAGCGTCGTTGCTGCCGCTAGTAGAGTTTGACGTCATCTTCGGTATGAATTGGCTTTCGGAGCAGAAGGCTTTTATAGATTGTAACCGTAAAGAGGTCAAGCTGGGTATTGGGAAGGATACAACGTTTACGGGACTGAAGGGGTCGAGCAAGACGCTGATGTCTGCTCTTCAAGTACTCAAGGAAGTTCGTGCTAGCGCAGAGCTGTTCTTCATGTTAGTGGAGGCTGTAAATCCTAAGCTCACTTTGGGTAGTATCCTAGTGGTTTATGAGTACCCTGAGGTGTTCCCGGACAATCTTCCCAGAGCTCCACTGCAGCGGGAGATGAACTTAACGATCGAGCTCGTGCCAGGTGCCAAACCTGTGTCAAGTTCTCCTTATAGGTTGTCGTCTAAGGAGATGGCGGAGTTAAAGGTTCAACTAAAAGAGTTGATGGAGCAAGGGTATGTGTGTCCAAGCTCGTCGTCTTGGAGCGCACCGGTCCTCTTTATTAAGAAGAAGGACGGGAGTTTGCGGCTGTGTATCGACTACAGGGAGTTGAACAAGTTAATGGAAAAGAATAAATACCCGATCCCAAGGATTGATGATCTTTTTGATCAGTTAGTCGGGTCGTCAGTATATTCAAAATTGGATCTGAAGTCTGGGTATTATCAGCTGAGAATAAAGGAGAGTGATATCCTGAAGACAACATTCAACATGAGGTATGGGCATTTCGAGTTCACGGTCATGCCGTTTGGGCTAGCTAATGCGCCATCGATGTTCATAGATCTGATTAACAAGACGTTCAGAGAGTACCTAGACCAATTTGTGATCGTCTTCATTGACGACATATTGGTTTACTCGCAGTGTGGGGAAGATCACTTCAAGCATTTGTATCTGGTGTTGGAGACGCTGAGGAGGAATGAACTTTATGCAAAATTCTCCAAATGCAAGTTCTGGTTGTCCTCAGTAGCATTCCTTAGTTATATAGTCAGCGGTGAAGGGATAGCGGTAGATCCAACGAAGATTGTTGCGATTCAAGAGTGGCCTATGTTATCTTCGGTAGCGGAAGTCCAGAGTTTTCTTGGGCTTGCTGGCTATTACAGGCGCTTCGTAGAGAACTTCTCACGGATAGCGTTACCTCTCATGAAGTTGAAAAGGAAAGATCAGAGGTTCTTATGGACGCAAAAGTGCGTGGAAGCATTTGAAGAGTTTAAGAGTCGGTTGACCACGGCGCCAGTGCTAAGTTCGCTGAGTGGGACCGAAGGCTTCGAGATTTATAGTGATGCCTCAGGCAGTTGTTTGGGCTGCGTGCTGCTGTAGCATGGGAGTGTTATTGCGTATGGATCGCGTCAGTTGAAAGTGCACACAAGGAATTATCCGGTCCACGACTTGGAGTTGGCGGCCGTGATTTTTGCGCTTAAGCTGTGGATACACTATTTGTACGACATAAAGGTTGATATTTATACCAACCATAAGAGCTTGAAGTACCTGTTGGATTAGAAGGATCTGAACATGAGGCAGCGAAGATGGATTGAGTTCCTGGGGGACTATACGTTCAAGATTCATTATGTATCCAGGAATGGCAATGCAGTTGTGGATGCGTTGAGTTGCAGGGCTCCCTCCAAAGCCAACTGGTTGTCAGCTCATGATGAGAGGCTAATTCGGGAGTTGGAGGCATTAGAGATCTGTTGTGTTGACAAGCAGACTAGCGCCAAGGAATTTTTGAACTGGACGGAAGTTTAGTATGACCTGGCTAATCGCATTCGGCAGGCTATGGAGTCTAATGGCAGCATGAAGGAGATCATGGATGCAACATTGGATGGGTTGAATTCCCAGTTTTCGGTTGAGGATGAGCTACTAAGGAAGGACAATCGTTTGTGTGTCCCAAACGTGGGAAATCTACGGGCGGAGTTGATGTACGAGGCTCATCATACCAAGTACTCAATCCATCCAGAGAGCACGAAGATGTATAGGGATCTAAAGAAGTTATTCTGGTGGCCAGGCCTCAAGAAGGATGTAGCACTGTTTGTGGCTAAAGGTCAAACTTGCGCCTTAGTAAAGGCAGAGTGCCAAAAGCCAGGAGGATTCTTGAAATCCTTGCCTATTCCGGAGTGGAAGTTCGATGACATTTCGATGGACTTTGTGCATGGCTTGCCAAGGTCACAGAAGGAAAATGACGCCATCTGGGTGATCGTAGACCGGTTAACAAAAGTGTCGCACTTCATCCCACATAGGAAGGATGACTAAGTGGAGAAACTAGCAAAGATGTATGTGGATAATATAGTCAGACTGCACGGTGTGCACCGCAGCATCGTGAGTGATCGAGATGGGCATTTTACGTCCAATGATTGGAGGTTGGTGCAGCAGATGCTGGGGACTAGATTGAAGTTCAGCACAACCTTCCATCCGCAGACGGATGGGCAGACCGAGAGGGTCAACAGAACTATGGAGGACATGCTTCGCATGTGCGTTCTAGATTTCGGAAAGCATTAGGAAAACCACCTATATTTGGTGGAGTTTGCGTACAACAATAGCTACCAAGCGAGTATACAGATGGTGTCCTTCGAGGCCCTATATGATAGGAAGTGTCGCACGCCATTGCCATGGCTAAAGACGGGTGAGGCAAGGTTGTACAAGAAGCAGGAGGTGGAGAGCGCTACTTCCTTGGTGCGGATCATTCGAGAGCGTCTGCTGATCGCTCAAGATAGACAAGCTAAGTACTACAATGCCAAGCATCGGAACGTGGAGTTCGCGGTCGGTGATTGGGTGTACTTGAAGATAAAGTCGTTCAAGGGTGTTTCACGGGTACGACGCTTAAAGAAGTTGAGCCTGAGATACCTTGGACTGTTTGAGATTATGGAGCGGATCGATGAAGCGGCTAATTGTTTGAATCTATCAGTGGAGTTAAGTGGGTTACACAATGTATTCCATATCTCAGTGTTGTAGAAGGCAGTGCAAGAGCCTTCGCAGGTGATCGCAGTTGATCAAGTGCCGGTGGACGAAGGGTTGACGACTAGGGTCAATCCTGTTCGTATCGAAGACTTTGAGGTTAAGCGACTCCGTAACTAGGAGATCAGGATGGTCAAGATTCGGTTGGAAAATTGCGATCGGGAGGAGCTCTCTTGGGAACAGGAGCAAACCATGTTGGAGGAGTACCCAGAGTTATTTCACTCAGGTACCGCTTTTGGTTTTCTGTTATCTTTCCTTTGGTAATTTCGTGGACGAAATTCTTTTAAGAGGGAGAGAGTTGTAACGTCCCGAAACTCGAAAGAGTGATGGGTGGCGTTTTGAGCCAAATCTGGGATTTGGAAGAGGTGATACAGCCTGGGACACGGGCGTGTCGAGCTCGGGTTCAGTGATGGTCGCGTGGTTGACGAAATTCTGGTCAACGAGCGTTGGAGAAGTGAACACGGCCTGGGACACGGGAGTGTCACAGGGCATGTCAGCCACTCAACCCCTCACCGAGCACTCAACGATTTTAACTCAACGATCGTTGAGTTAGGGTACACGGCCTGAGACATGGGCGTGTCACTGGCCGTGTTCTGCTCGGGTCATTTGGCGAGCCGTGCTAAGGAAGCTACACGGCCTGGGACACGGGCGTGTCCCAGGGCGTGTACATCACACGGCATGTGACACGGGCGTGTCACATGGCCGTGTTCTTCTCAGGATGTGTTGGTCCTGAGTCGATGGAGGAACATGCCCAGCTACACGGGCGTGTACTGGATGGCATGGGCGTGTCAAGCCTGACACGGTCGTGTCGAGTACCCGTATTACTTTCGGGACGCGGCGGTTTCGATTGCAAATGGGTGACACGGCCTTGGACACGGGCGTATTGCAAGCCGTGTTTGGCCCAGATCTTGGATTTTAAGTCCGGATCGCGGCCGTCCATTTTCTTATTTTGAGATCTGACGGCTTGGGGTTGTTTCCCCAGGGATATACCCGGATTTAGGGCTTAGAAAGCCCCATTTCTCTTATGTTACTCTCTTTCTAAAATCTAGAGAGAGGAGAGAGCAAGGAGGAAGAAGGAAGGTTATATTCGGTCACCAGCGGAGTTTCGGAGCTCCAAATCACGAGTCAACTTCGGATCTACGGAGGCAAGGAGATTGCGGTACTTTTCATCCGCATAGATTTCTATGGCGCCAAGGAAAAACACTAGGGTAACGATTCTCATCCTAGGACATGTGAAGTCCTTTTTTCCTTTGCATAAGAAGCCCTCTCTCGTGAGTGTGCGGTGAGTTTGAGGCGTTCCTTGGGGTAGATATGTAAAGTCCCCCTTGTGTAGAGTCCGTATTCAAGAACGAACATAGGCATGATGTGTGAAGCCTACCCAGACAAGTTGGTCGGGGTCGGTGATGTTGCATTGCATTTATGGCCGGAGAAAGCTCCGTGCGAATGTTTGTTTTTCGGGTTTTTTACGGGGTAGATTGCAACAGAGAGCCTTTGGGACTAACTCCAAGGTGCACCCGGAAAACTGGGCAGATGCGTGATTCTGCCAACATGGTGGCTGGGGAGCCAACTTGAACATAACCGGGTTATGTGAACTGTGTGATAGAAACGGGACTCGGGGAGTCTTGACCCGCACATAAGTCTTAAATTGACGTTGCAGGTATGAGCAATGGGTCGGGCGGAACCGTACCTGTTCTATGTCGTTCGGCGGAACCATTAACATAGATGAGGGTTTTCGACGGTCTATGGCTTAAATTGATGTGACCCGATCTAGGAAGACAAAATGCTCATATGGTTGGCCGTCCAAGGGGCGGTGGTGAGAAGGAAACGTGTATGGCTTAAATTGACATGACGTTGGCCGGTTCGCGATGAATGTGCGCTGAGTGCACGGGGTGTGTGGCCGTGCGTGCCTACGCCTGTGATGAAGTGTGTTTACAATATACTGCTTGGTTATGCTAACAAAGTACAGGGAAAGAGCATTGCCGCCCCGAGTTGGGGGCGGGGTCGTTATTATTTGGTTAGCATAGCTGACCGTTGCTTTGTTTGCCACCGTGCGGTGGATTGTTGCTTGCAGGTGCTGCGGAGCGGTAAATAGCGGGCTAAAGCCCAAGTTGCTGAGCCGGCCCTTGAAGGCCTAATTTTTGAGTGTTTTCTTGTATTATCATGTATGACCGGCTTGCGTGCCGAGGTTTGGAAGACACTTATATTTGAGCAAACTATTGTAAGGCCATAAAACCAGTTCTTGTGTATTGTACATTCCTGTTGGTTTGAGTAGTGGACATTCATGCTTGACTGAGTTCTTTATTCTTTGCAACTTAATAAATTGCTTCCGCTAGATGCTCTGTGTAGGACGTTGTGCTCGGTTGATTGGTCTCAATGAGTAACCCACCGGTCTATCCGTGGTATATGGCGTCGGGCCCCGGCCGGATCTACTGCTATATGCTATGTGATTGATAAGGGTGTTACACCTCCCTCGTCTAACATGAATAGTGACTAGATTCTCACAACACTTAACAGGTGCCTCTAATGGTCTCATTTGTATGTGGCCAAACCATGTTAGACGAGCTTCTCACATCTTCTCTTAAATTGGTGCTACTCCTATTTTATCCCTGATACTTTCATTTCTAATTTTATCCAATCTCGTGCGTCCACACATCCACCTAAGAATTCTCATTTCCGCAACTCCCATTTTTTGCTCATGTACACAATTCACTACCCAACACTCTGAACCATAGAGCATCATTAGTCTAATTGCAGTATGATAAAACTTGCCCTTAAGTTTTAGTGGTACTTTACGATCACATAAGATCCCTGGCGCGCCTCTCAACTTCCGCCAACCCGCTTGGATTCTATGTGTCATATCTTTATCAATACCTCCATATTTTTGAACTATCGATCCAAGATATTTAAAACACTCACTACGGTAAATATCTTGATCACCAAACATAATAACAAAGTCATCTGTCCTTCTTATATTGCTAAATTTAAGCTCCATATACTTCGTCTTTGCCCTGCTCAACCTAAAACACTTATTTTCTAAAGTATCTCGCCAAGTTTGAAGTTTTGCGTTTACACCCTCGCGCGTCTCATCATCCAAAATGATATCATCCGCAAACAATAAACACCAAGGTATTGCTTGTTGGATATGTCTGGTGAGCTAGTTAACATTAGCAAGAACAAATTACCTTTTGTTATCTTAATTTCCAAAAGTTTTATTGACATGCAGATAGAGGAAAATCAAATGTATTTGAAGTCAAATATCTATTTAGGGATTTTATGTTTAGGGATTCTCCATTACTGAAGAAGTTTTTAGCGCAGTTATTCATCTTTTCTTAAGTTTTTTGCCGCATCCCCTCCGACCGACCACTTCGCCAAGAACCAATGGCCCCTGGAGGCCGTGTAGGTGCCGTCAACCACACATGCGGTCTCGTGATTCTAGTTGGATCGATGTGAACAGAGCAGCCCTCTATCACACTAATTTGTTGCAGTGCTTACCTATATATTCATTTATGCTACTTGCTCACCTGTGGACAACCTCCATTGGGTTCATCGGCGGTCGGAAAACTAGCCGGTGTTGTGCGGGCAGGTCGCTTGCGGCTTTACCACTGGTAGAGGCAATAATCGCATGGCGGGTTCACGTGATTACATCGTTACTGGGGTTGCACGGTTAAACGGTATTTTCGCGTTAAGCGTATAAACAGTGGACCCTAAACACACACACACAATTCTATAAGTAAAAAATACCTTTTTGTGCAACATTGCTTCTTCTATTTTATTATTTCAATTTTTTCAAAATTAATGTACATTTCTATCAATTTACTAATTCCGGCTCAACTTAAGCCCCATTATTACTAATCTTATCAATTCTTTTCAACTTTCATACCCCATCTTTAGGAGCAATATTTAGGCCATGACCGTGGACGATACTCATGGTCCTGCACCAATGAGGAGCTTGCAAAGGAGGTGGGGCCCATGCAGTTGTGGCTTGTGCCATACACTTTTGCGCGGGCCCTCATCATTTGTGGTTTCTCATTGGTTGTGTGGACCATGAGCATTGTCCACGGTCCTGACCTAAAAATTTTCCCATCTTTAGGCATTATGGCAAAACACCTCCAAAAACTACTAGTTCAAGGCTTCTCCCTACCTTTACTTCCTGTCATAACACAGCTCCCCAAAACCTTTCCTACAAGCAATCCCTCCCCTTCAAATAAACCCTCTGCTTCTCACTATTACCCACCAAAAGTGAAAGCACACCCCCTCCTAACTGCTTTCAACCCTCTCGAGAGCTTCCACGACAGTTTTCTCAAACAACTGTACAGCACAACGAGATCTACCCATCATATGGAGTCCAAGCCATGGAAAACTCACTTGAAGGAGGAGATGATCACTGGACTTGGGCAACGAGGATCTTCCAAGCTCTTCTCCGCACTGGAGGACTCTTCGGCTCAAGGTAACCTCACCATGCTTATGGTACGCTCAGCTTTGGCTCCCGTTAACTTTTGCTCCTATTTCTAACCTCACTATCTCCACATAATCTTCCTTTGTGTCGCTGCTCTAACCAATAATCGTCGTTTTTCTTTGTTTTTTTCCTTTTCCTTTCATCTGGTAGGTTCTTTTAGATGGCAAAAAGGAAGAAGTTTAGATCCTTTTTCATGACTTTAACCATGTCCAAGCATCAACAACTTTGATTGTCATATCTAGCAGTAAAAAATGGTATGGTAGATCTTTTTTCAGGGTCTTTAGGTCGTTTTTCATCATTTATCGCATGTGAAGATTCTAGTTTAGGAAACTAACTATGGCCTAAGCATGATATTTCCAAGTTTCGTACATATTGTTGGAACCAAAAACTCGGCCTCTGTGGAGTTCACCCTTGGGAAAGGGGGTGATCGCACACTTACTTCTCTCATGCGAGCCAAATAAGTAAGGAAAAAGAATAGGGAACTGACCTAAGGGCTCGGCGCGGAGGAACCACCGCACTCCCAGAAGATCTTAGAGCGCTTTCCCTCCCTAGCCAATGCCGAGCCAAGGATACCTCAGAAAGCGCAAGAAGACCAAGGCAATAAAGCATGCCTTCTGAGGTACCTCTTGAGTCCTATTTATAGATTTCTGAAAATGGCCTACAAATAGCCAACCTCTGCTGCCCCAAACAGCTATGTGCAGGCCAGATTGGTCTGCAAACAGCGTAACTTCGCTGTTCTGGAAGGCTATGGGCAGGCCAGCGGGGGCAAAATGGAAAAAACATCATAGATCACCGGGCAAGTAGTCCCTGAGACCTCTACTCGCCCGGAGAGGCGAGTACGGGCCTGGCTGGCCCTACTTGTCAGCCGCTTGCCAAGCTCCTCTAGGGAGAGTGCGAGCCTGCCTTCTCCACTTGCCCCTTAGACAGTGCGACCCCACCTGAGCGAGTCAGGGGGATGCCGAGCTCCCCCATAGGTGCACGCCCGGGACCTGGACTGCTAGATCTAGCCTACCTGGCTCCTACAGACCCCACTCGCCGGATACGGGGTTATACACAATCCCCGTTCTTTACGAGGTTGGAACAAGCTCAGAAAGAATCATCCAACCCCATATGATTCGGCGAGTGCGGCAGGTGCTAGAGGGAATCTTCGGGTGGGGTCCACCTGCGGCTATATATATACGCATGTGTACTTGGGTGACCTTTGCCATTCCTTTTGCTCTAAACCTTCCGAGATGCCTATCCCCAAAGTGATCCAAGAGAGGCTTGCTCGAGCTCACGAGGCTTCCACCGCTCGCATTGCCGGCTTGACTGACGTGTCCCTTAGCAAACTGCCGAGCACCCTAACAAAAACCAATCCTGCCAAGAAATCCAAACAGCTTCCAAAGGAGGACAAGCCCATCTATCAGGAGCTGAAAATTGTCCTGGATGATGGGGCTGGCTCCTCTACTTAGCTTCCCCCTGAGCAAAAGGGTAAAGAAATCGTTGATCTATCTGCCGACCCGGACAGCCAACAGAATGAAGACGAGTCCTCCCTACCGCGGATAGGCACCCTTCATGGCAACTTGCGGCCTCAAACTCCAGACACTCTCCTGTGGGACCCGTACCCCCACTTGGAACCTTGGGGGTGTACTCACAGAAGCCGAAGTCGCCAGCTCGCACCTCGTCTAGAAAATATTCTCCCGCTCTCGGTCTTACGGGGAGAACTGTTGGAACCATCCCGATCCCGGGCTTTGGCCTTCTCCCCCTGGAAACTCATCGCCCGGGTCGTGGCAAGGACCTGGGGCTGATCCCTCTTCACACCTCACTGGGGGAGCCGAACTCGCAAGGTAAGTTTTTGCTTATGTTACTCCGTCCTGCCCAATTTACCTATAGTATTCGCCCCTCATGTAAGGTTGATTAACTTCTTCTGCAGATGCCCCCAGCCAGCCTGATGCCAACGACTCTTCGGAGTCAGCTCGCTACTCGCTCCTTCCTTCCGCCAACTCGATAGAGGCCTTCCTGGTCCCTTTGGTGGAGAATGACGAGCTGATGAGGCAAGGGAACGTGATCTTTAAGAAGTTGGTGCGCGGGCTGCGTATGGTCTAGGAGGACAATGAGAGGATGTAGTGAGACTATGTGTGGCTTATAGACGAGGTGAGGGACTCCCTGGCAGGCGAGGTGGAGGGCAGCCTGGCAGACGAGGTAGCGTCTCCAACTCCACTTATGTATAAGATCGGCGAGAATCTTCGGGCAGGACAGAAGAACCTGGAACTGATACGCGAGCTACACAAATCTCACTGACCTGCGGGGAAAGGGACACGAGGCTGGGGTAAGTAGAAATGGCCCCCTACTGAGTCTACCGTTACTCGAACTCAACCCCCTCATCTCGCGTGCATGTGAGATAGCCCCTTTTTTTTCATTTGATTTCTTTGATCTGTATTCGCACCCCTACTTGTAATAACTTGAAATATTCTTTAGATTTTTAGTGTTTGCCATTTGAATAAGATATCAGTCTTTAGCCTCAGCTCGGCGTGTAATTGAATTGACCTCAGAAGTCGGTGAGCTGGTGTTGGTGAGCCGAGGTAAGCGAGTCGGACTGATCAATCAGCTCGGCATCAGATTTCTTTTTCTAGAAATAGGCCCCCTCACCAACCCCGGTCCACTACCTTTATTGCTTTCGCACCCCCTCATTTTGCCCTTTCCACTACCTGTACTCGCGCCTCGATCACCCTGCGAGCATGGGCAAGACAAACCTTGATGTTGACGGTCACTCCAAGTGTGCTCGACATTTTGTCGAGTACCTCTTTTTCGAGGGAAACACTTCGGAGGAAGAGCTCGCGGAGTTTGTCAATGGATACGTGCCCCTGGCTTCGAGGCACGCCGACCAAGGGAGGGCAAGTCCATCAATTCCTTTTACCCCGACAAGCTCGCCTTCCCCATCTCGCATTTCAAGGTGGGGTTGCGCTTACCCCTTTGGTCAGAAATCCACCAGATCTTCAAGTATTACGACGCGGTGCCCGCGCAGCTGAACTCAAACACCATCGCCATTATGGTTGTGTTCGCGTGCTTCTTCCGCAGGGAGCGGATCGAGTTCAACTTGACCGTATTCAGGAAACATTTCACCTACAAGGCAACTCCCAACGGTGTCACTTACTTCGAGGGATCGTTTATCAAAGTTCACGAGATCGCGAACACGCACCAGAATTGGGTGTCCATGATCGTCTTTATCAAGGGCGACCTCGACAACGTCCCCTACTCGCTACTGCAGAAGGGAGAGGAGGTGTACCGCCCCCTACCATGTCCGACAATGATGCCGAGCTCCATAAATTCTTCCTCCACAAGGATTTTGAGGTCGCCTTCCTCCGAAGGGGCCTCGACTCGCTCCTCCCTGTCCTTCCCGGCAAAGGTATACCTCACACAGTTCTCTTCTTGCCGAACTCGCCAGATCCATATGATTTTCTAACCAAGTTTTTTCATGCAGGAGAGAGACTGATTCCCGAGAACCCTCCCTTTGCGGTCTCGGGACTCCACCCCGAACCACTCACACGCGAGAAGGTAGCCTTTGCAGCCTGTCGAGATGAGCTGACGTCCTTCAAGCCCTCATCCAGAATGAAGCGATCGGCTCCTGCGGGGTCTAGATTGCCTCGCCGCCCGCCATCTCCAAAGAAGATGAAAAGGGTGGTAGTGACCCCCATGGTTAGACAACAACAACGAAAACCAAAGTACATGAGATTGCCTGAGCCCTCTCCCGATGGATTGCCGGAGAGCCCGCTAAAGGAGGTGTCAGAGAAAGGGGAGGGAGGTGGCGAGTCCTCCGCTCCTCCTACTATAGAGGAGGCCGCGACCCGTGAGCTTGGTATGCTGAAGAGCCACTCCCTTTTCGGTTTCCCAGAAAAGGTGAAGGACCCGGCCAGTGAGCCGATGGTTTGATGGGATGAGTAGACCCACAGGGTCTCCATCTCATCCCTCCACCCCTCCTTATTAGATTGCAACCCTCCTCCGGTCATGCCTATGCCCTCAGCTTCAGCCTGTATGGATGCGAGGATGTCGAGGCCTACAAGGGCGCGACCCTACGCCAGCTCGGACATGCGGGCATGTAAGCCAAAATGCGAGCCCTGGAGCTGCACCATATGGTGATTTGCTGAGGCTTCAACCTTAGCCACCTCCTGCTAAAAGTCGAGCAGGAGCCCGATCTGGCCAAGGATAAGGCTGCCGATCTGGCAAGGCAACTCAGCATTACCGAGAGCTTACTTGCCAAAGCCGCCGGCGGGTTGGTAAGTACAAGACACCTTCTACTCTTTTTACTTGAGATTTTTTGTAGTGGAAATTGCTGACCTTTTCGCCTTACAGGATGCCGAGGCCGCTAGCGAGCCGCGAGCTTGCGCCATCGGGTTGGAGGAAGAGAACAACCAGCTGCGTTCTTGCGCCGCCGAGCTGCACAAGGCGGATGAGGACCTGCTGGTTCGCACCGCCGAGCTAGAGGCGGACAACGGAAAGTTGAAGGATCAAATCAAAGGACTCCACTGTGAGATCATACGCCAGCCGGACGTCTTCCTTCCCTTTGGTGGCAGCGACCCCTCTCTCTCGTACAAGAGGCTGAGAATCTTTGGCGAGGCTGAGGTTGCGGAGCTGTTGCGGGTCAACTCGATTGAGTCCGCCAAATGCACCCTGCATATCATGAAGGAGACAGGGGTGCTGGTGGAGGGTTGCGAGGAGATCACGGTTCGGGATCTCATGCCGAGCCTATTCCTGCTATCTCCGCCCGGTGAGAGGGAGGAGAGCTTTGGCTCACTCTTCGAGATGTCCAAGGATTTTGAGGGTGGGCACAAGTCTGGGGGCGAGGAAGACTGCCAGTCTGGGGGAGGAGGCAAGAGGTGACGCACACCCCTTTTTTTTTCTTTTTTCATGTAATTCTCTCTCCCCTTCTGTGACCTCGTCGAGGCAAGCTCCCCATTTGTAACAATATTTTACATAATGAAAAATTGTTTGATATGGATTCTTCTATCTCCTTTTTCTTGAACTTACTTGCTGCGGCGTACTCTCCATCGAGCTATCCTCCTTAGGCAACCTCGTTTAGATAGAACTTGCCGTTAGAATGCATGAGTTAGGATTCGTACCAGTGAGTTGACCTTGAGAGGTCGCCAGTTCCATGCAGCCCGGAAGTGAACTACTCGCCGCGCTAGGTTCGCCACTACCCCCGTCGCCCGCGAGCTGTCTTCTTTCTTGCCAATGTTAAACTGAAATTGTTAAAAATTCACAAGTAAAACTTGAAGGGGATGGAATGCACTGTCGAGGTCCGCCTCGTTTTGTGAGTGCCAAGGGCTCAGTTCGCCCCCTTTTTTTTCCCTTTTACCCTTCCTCGACATTTAAGTCAATAGAAGATGGAATAATTAATGAGTACTCCTTGTGCGAATAGAAATATAGAAACCGGAAAGTGGAGTAATGGAATTTTTATTATCCAAAAAACTGAGTATTACAAAGGTATAGCCTCCCTTATATAGAATGGAGGAGATGGGAGAGAATGCAAATACCCAATGTGGGACTAAATACACAAATACATCATCTACAAAGCTAACCGCCAATCCGCCAAGGAGACCGCCTAACCGTGCGGTTAGTAGGCACTAACCGCCCGGTCACCACCAGAGAACACGCCGCCGACCACCGAGATCCCAGAGATTAGCCGGCTGACCGCCCGGCTACCAAACCGCCAGTCTTAGCCGCCTGTCCGCCCAGGTCTATACAACAACACTCCCCCTCAAGCTGGAGCATAGATGTCAATCATGCCTAGCTTGCTGCAAATGTGGAAGAAAGAGGCGGACACAGGTTTTGTGAATATATCTGCCAGCTCTTTCTCCGAGGTAACAAACGGAGTGCAAATCTGGTTCTTCAACACTTCTTCTCGAATGAAGTGACAATCAACCTCTATGTGCTTTGTTCGCTCATGGAAGACCGGATTTTTAGAAATGTAGATCGCAGCCTTGTTGTCGCAGAACATGGGAAGAGGATAGTTGTAGACCTAGCCTAGATCCAGCATGAGAGCCCGCAACCATTTTAACTCACACGTGGTTGATGCCATGCTACGATACTCTGCTTCCGCACTAGACCTGGAGACGACTGACTGCTTCTTGCTCTTCCAGCTAACCAAGTTTCCTCCAACAAACGTGCAAAAGCCGGAAGTCGACTTGCGATCCCCTTTGTCGTCCGCATAGCTAGCGTCGGAGTACGCTTCGACTCTTAGGTGACCGTTTTTCTGAAAGAGAAGACCTTTCCCAGGTGCGGACTTCACATACTCCAATATCCTTAGAGCGGATTGAAGATGACATTCCCTAGGCGACTGCATAAACTGGCTGACCTTTCCCACTGCATAGGAGATGTCTGGTCTGGTCACCGTAAGGTAGATGAGTTTGCCAACAAGACGCCGATACCTCGTAGTGTCCAATAGAGGTGGTGATTCGTCTGTCCATGTCTTGTCTTCTCTAGGAGCCATGGGACACCGGGCAGGTTTAGCACCCATCAATCCTGCCTCTTTCAACAAATCAAGAGCATACTTCCGTTGGGAGAGAATCAAGGAACACGGTTTCCGAGAGATTTCAATTCCCAAGAAGTATTTTGGAGAACCCATATCCTTCGTGACTAGGTGTTGGCGGAGATGGACCTTCGTCAAGGCTACACCAGCTTGATCGTCGCCAGTAAGAAGAATATCGTCCACGTAAACAGCTAGCACAACCAGACCCGAAGATGTCTTGCGAATGAACAAGGAGTGATCAGCCGAACTCCTGGTGAAACCGATAGCCCCAACGATGTTACTGAACTTATCGAACCACGCCCTGGGACTCTGCTTTAGGCCATAGATGGCCTTCTTCAACCGACATACTTGAGTCTCCCCCTGAGCAACATACCCAGGAGGTTGCTCCATGTAGATGTCCTCGTGAAGGTCACCATAGAGGAAGGCATTCTTGACGTCCAACTGCGAAATAGGCCAATCCTTGTTGACCGCCACCGATAAAAGGACCCGAATAGTGCTGAGGCGAGCAACTGGCGAGAACGTGTCAAAGTAATCAACACCATAGGTCTGAGTAAACCCTTTTGCAACAAGACGGGCTTTGTACCAGTCCATACTGCCATCTGGACGGAACTTGATGACAAACACCCAGCGACAACCAACCACATCCGTGCCAAAAGGAGGAGGCACAAGGGTCCAAGTGCCCCGGTCAGAGAGAGTAGCAATCTCGTCATCCATGGCAGCCTTCCAGTGAGGAATATCAAGGGCTTCCTGGTAGGTGCGAGGTGTGGTAGTCACTGAGATGGCTAGGGCGAAGTCCCTGCGAGAAGGTGTTAGCCGATCATAAGAAATAACAGCTGCCAGTGAGTGCTGGGTGCACGTCCGAACCCCTTTGCGAAGAGCAATGGGCAGCTCCAGGTCCTCGAGTTTCGCAGTCACCGGTGCATCCGTGGCGGAGATAGCTGGCTCGGGAGAAGAGAGAGACGGCCGAGGGGACGAGGGAGAAGGATCATGATCAATAGAAGGAGCGGTTGGTAGAGGTGGTGATGGAGGAATCTCAAGAGGAGTGGATGTGGTGGAGAGAATGGGTGGAGAGGTCGAGTCGGTAGGAGGAAGAGGGAGGTTCGATCCATCGACCTGTGGGATGTCAGAAGAGAAGTAGGCGGCATTCTCAAAGAATGTCACATCCGCCGAGACGAACTGCTTGCGATGAACAGGGTCAAAGCAGCAGTAACCTTTTTGAGTTGTGGAGTAACCCAAAAAGATACACTTTGTTGCACGAGGGGACAATTTGTCGCGAGTTGCGGCAGGGCTATGAACAAAGGCAGTGCACCCAAAAATGCGGAGTGGTAAGGGAAAGGGGTCCTTGGTGGGATAGAGGATGGAAAATGGGGTTTTGCCCTTGAGGACGGTAGAGGGAATGCGATTGATGAGGTAGCAGGAGATGAGGACCGCGTAGCCCCAATAGCTACGAGGAACCTGCATCTGCGTCATGAGAGTGCGAGCGACATCGAGGAGGTGACTGTTTTTACGTTCCGCCACCCCATTTTGCTGGGAGGTATAGACGCAGCTAGTTTGATGAATGATGCCATGTTGCGTACAGAAAGAAGCGAAATCACTACTCAGATACTCTTTTGCATTATCAGAGCGAAAAATTTTGACAAAAGCAGCAAATTGATTTTTAATCATATAATAAAATGACGTCCATACAGAAAAAAGTTCAGAGCGATCCTTTAATAGATACACCCACGTACATCTAGAATAATCATCAATAAAGGTTACAAAATAGGAACTCCCACGCCCGATGGTGAGGGTAGGGGAAGGTCCCCAAACATCAGAGTGAATAAGGTCGAACGGCTTGGAAGAGCCACGACCTTTCTTCGGAGGAAAGGGGGAACGGTGATGCTTGCCCAGTTGACAGGCATCACAGTTGAGAGGAGAGTCGTGCTGAGGTAGGTGAGGGAACAGTTGGTGGATGAGACGCGAGGGAGGATGCCCCAGGCGAAGGTGCCACTGAAGAAGATCTGTAGAAGCGGGAGAGAAGACGGAAAGTGCGGATACATCATCAAGGAAGTAGAGACCGCCCCTCTCAGTTCCAGTAGCAATCGTCCGCTTGGAGTCCGGGTCCTGAAACGAACAAGAAGAAGGAGTAAATGTTACCGAACACTGAAGTTGCTTGCAAAGAGAAGTAACCGACAATAAATTGCACGGAAACTTGGGCACATAAAGAGTATCCGCCAGGCGAAGTGACGGAGTAACTTGAACCATGCCCGTTCCATGCACCGGAGAGGGAGAACCATCCGCAACGAGAACAGGGGGCAACCGATCATGTGTTTCTAGGAGAGAAAAGCACTGAGGATTGCCTGTCATATGGTTAGTGGCGCCAGAGTCGATTAGCCATTTACCTTGGGTAACCACGTGGGCACTACCTGAAGTCGTGGCCACAGAGGCAGATGGCGTGGAAGAAGTAGGAGCATCACCAGCGGGACGAAGATGCGGATGCTTTGTCCAGCAGCGGTCAACCAAGTGTCCTATGTGGCCACAATGAGTACAGAGGTAGCGAGAAGGGCCACGCCCGCCAGAGTGGTTACCACGACCACTAAATCCACCACGATGAGCCTGGTGGGCATAGGCATCCCGAGCCAGAGGAGCGGCAAGCAAGGGGCGTTGGAGTAGAGAGGTAACAGCGGCAATGCGGGCAACAGTAGCATCCAGGGTAGGAGACTCAGCCTCTCCAAGAATTTGCTGCCGGATCATATCGTATGAGTCCGGAAGCCGCAGAAGGTAACAGACCACTAGGAGTTCCTAGAAGTGCTTCAGCTGAGTGGCCACATCTGCCGAGAGAGGATGATTTTGTAGAATCTCAGCTCCAAGGGCTTGGACCTGTTGGTAAGCTGCAGGAGGGGACATGGACTGGCGAGCAAAGAGATCCGCATAGAGAGTATAGATGCGAGATGTTTGTCCCCCCTTGGAGTAGAGAGCGGCCAAGTGATTCCAAGCTTGTTTTACCGTCTCATCGTGACGGATGACAGGAAGACATTCATCGGACAGGCTGTTCTCCAGCCAAGTACGAACCAGCGCATCATTCGCATCCCAGTCATTAAACTGGGCAGAGTCCGCAGGCGGAGGGTCATCGGTAAGATGATGACGCTTGCGCTGAGAGCGGAGAAGAAAAGTGAATGAGACACTCCAGTCGGGATAATTGGGCCCCAGAAGCTTAGAGACTGTGCCAAGATTCCCGGAAGCAGGAGGAGGAGGAGGAGGCAGTGGGACAACGACAGTAGACGAGGTGGAGCCATCAGAATTGGTCATCCTGGAAGAGAGGTCGCGCGGTTAAGAGGAGAGACCGGGCGAGCAAAGGAAGGAAGAGGTCGCAGCGGTCATAATGAGACCAGCGGCAAGCAATGCCACGACCAAGCTGCGAAGCACAAGAAGAGAAGCCGCACGGTTAACAAGGGAAACCGGGCGGGAAGAAGAAGAAACTCGCAGCGGTCTTAGGGGAGACCCTGAGCGGCTAGAGAAGCCACGACCGAGCTGCGGTCAAGCAACGGGGAAGAGGATCGCACGACAAGACAGGTCGTATGAGAACAAGAAGGAAGCCCGCTCAGGAGTTCGGGCGAGAAGAAGAGACCGCGAGAGGAAATCGCGAGAAGCAACAGAGGAATCCACGGGAGAAGAGAGCTCGCGCGAGCTGAAAGACAGGCCGCGGCGAGTAGACAGAGGTCTCACGGACAGAAGAAAACGCAATCAGGAGGACTAGATCGGTCCCTCTGATACCATGTGCGAATAGAAATATAGAAACCGGAAAGTGGAGTAATGGAATTTTTATTATCCAAAAAACTGAGTATTACAAAGGTATAGCCTCCCTTATATAGAATGGAGGAGATGGGAGAGAATGCAAATACCCAATGTGGGACTAAATACACAAATACATCATCTACAAAGCTAACCGCCAATCCGCCCAGGAGACCGCCTAACCGTGCGGTTAGTAGGCACTAACCGCCCGGTCACCACCAGAGAATACGCCGCCGACCACCGAGATCCTAGAGATTAGCCGGCTGACCGCCCGGCTACCAAACCGCCAGTCTTAGCCGCCTGTCCGCCCAGGTCTATACAGCAACACTCCTTAAAAGACGGCCTCATCCATATCCGCGGCCGACTATACATTCCCAAGGGCAGTAAAATTCGAGAAGATATTCTAAGAGAGGCGTATTGCACTCAGTATTATGTACACCCTAGGATTGCCAAGATGTACACCGACTTGCGGAAGACCGTGTGTTGGACGGGAATGATGAGGGACGTCCGATATTTGGTTACGCACTACAAGGCCTGTCAAAGGGTGAAGGCAGAATGCAGGAGCCCCGGTGGAATATTGCAGTCGTTGCCCATCCCCGAATGGAAATTCGAGGATGTCTCCATGAACTTTGTCCACGGTTTGCCCCACTCACGCTCAGGGAATGATTCGGTATGGGTGATCGTTGACTGCCTGACAAAGGTAGCCAGGTTTATCCCTATGAAGAAAGAGGCTCATGTGGATGTTTTGGTACGCCTCTTCGTAGAGAAGTTTGTATGGTATCATGGTGTGCCAAAGACGATAGTTTCTGACCGGGATGGTCGTTTTACCTCTTAGGAATGGAAGGTGGTACAGTCATACTTGGGTTCACGTCTTACGTTTAGCATCGTATTTCATCCTCAGACCGACGGGCAGTCTGAGAGGACCATCAGAACGTTGGAGGATCTATTGAGGCTGTGCGTATTGGATAGAGGAGAACTGTGGGAAAGACTCTTACCCTTGGTAGAATTGTCATATAACAACAGTCACCAGGCCAGTATCGGTATGACACCCCATGAAGCTCTTTATGGAAGAAGGTGTAGAACCCCCTTGTCATGGGTACAAGATGAAGACCCGAAGGTATTAGGAGTTGACTACATCGATGATATTAATGCGGTTGTCAGACTTATACGGGATCGCATGCTCGAGGCTATAAGTCGGCAGGCTAAGTACTATAATGCGAAGCATCGCGTGATTGAATTTCAGGTGGGTTATAAGGCGTTTCTGAAGATCCGACCGATGCATGGAGTATCACGTGTACGTGGAGTGCAGAAGCTCAGCCCAAGGTACATTGGATCTTACACAGTATTGGAAAGGTTTGGCACGTTGGCTTATCGGTTGGAGTTACCGGCAGAGCTAGAGAATCTTCATGACATATTCCATGTGTCGTCACTTCGAAAGGGGTTGTTGCGGCCCGATCAATATGTTACCACCACTAACGGAGCAGTTGCGACTGATAGGTCGGTGCGACTATAGCCTGTGCGGATAGTAGAAAACGAGACAAGGATTTTGCGCTGCAAACGTGTTCCTTTGGTAAAGGTGTTGTGGTCTAATCATGGAAAAGAGGAGTATACATGGGAGCCGGTGGACTTGATGCAAACGCTCTACCCAGAGCTGTTTCATCAAGGTAATCTTTAAAAGTGTATTTTATTTAATGCTTTTCTCTCCCCATAGCCTTAGTCTGATTTCGGGGACGAAATCTTTTATTTTGTTTGTAGTATTTGTAACATTCCAATTCGCGCTAGGCCCCTCGTGCGCGCTTTTGAGTCAGGAGAGAGACGATTTGGGCTCAGGAAAGAGAAATCGTCAATCCAGAGTAGGACACAGGTAGAGACACGGGCGTGTCCATACCCGTATGGTGCTCTAGGACTTGGGTTGGGAATTCGTGGAAATTTCAGAGAAGGACACGGATAGTGACACGGGCCTGTCCATACCCGTATGTATGATTACATGGGTCTAGACACGGGCGTGTCCCCTACCGTGTGCATAACTGGCAATTGCAGATCGTGTGTCCCGAGCAGGACACGGGTAGGAACACAGGCATGTCCCTACCCGTGTACTATGTCCCAAGTGTGTCCCGAGTAAGACACGGGTAGTGACACGGGCATGTCCCTTCCCGTGTGAATATGTAACGCCCCGAAACTCAAAAGTGAAATGGGCAGTGTTTGAACCAAGTTCGGGTCTTGGAAGGGAGAACACGGCCTGTGACACGGGCATGTCACAGGGCATGTCATGCTCGGGTCGTCGAGTAGAGGTCGACGAGCGTTGATTGCTCGAACACGTGTCCCAGGGCGTGTCAGACACACGGCATGGGACACGGGCGTGTCACATGCCGTGTCCTTCTCGAGAAAGTTTGGTCCTGTGTCGCCACCCGTGTCCACTATGGGACGTTACAGTTGGCGTGGTGGTTATTTGCGGCACGACCCCTAGTCATGGGCGTGTAGAGGACCCTACACGGGCGTGTCAGGTTTGGACACGGGCATGTCCCAACCCGTGTTCTTTTCTGTGCTCGATATTCGTGGCTGGATCGAGGCACACAGCCTGTTATAGGACCGTGTGCAAAGCCGTGTTCGGCCCAGGATTAAGAATTTGGTGCTAATCTGAGCCATTCGTTTTCTTTAAATACGATCTGACGACCCAGATGAGGTCCTACTGTGTTAAGTTCTGGAATAGAGGATTAATCCCTCATTTTTCTCTTAAATTCTCTTTTTCTAAGAAGTTTGAGAAAGAAGAGAGCAAGGAAGAAGGAAGGGAGGAATCCGGCCACTGGCGGAGCATGGGAGCACCAAAGTGAGAACCGAGACCAGATTCGTGGAGAGAATTCCCTTGCGAATCCTTCCATCCGGCTAGTTTTCATGGCGCCAAAGCAGACTTCAAGTGTAACGATTCACTATTTGGACATGTGAAGTCCTTTTCTTTTCTGGATAGGAAAACCCGCTCCCGCGAGTGTGTGGTGAGTGCGTGGTGTTCCTTGGGGTAGATGTGAATAGTCCCCCTTATGTTTGCATGTAGAGTCCGGAATCAAAATGCGGACCTAGGCATTGTGTGTGAAGCCTACCCGGACGTGGTTGTTTGGATCAGTGATGTTTCATATTGCATGATTACCGGAGAAGACTCCATGCTTTGTGTTTTCGGGTTTATATGCGGTAGATTGCAGCAGGGATTCTTGGGGACTAACTCCAAGGAGCACTCGGAAAACTGGGCGAAAACGTAATTCTGCTAACTTGGCGGCCGGGGAGCCAGCCTTAACATAACTGGGTTATGTGATGTTTGGAAATGAATTTGGATCCGGGTGAAGCTTGGCCCATGCGTACGTCTTAAAGTGACTAGGTGGAGTGAGCAACGAGCGAGTGGAAACAGACCCGGACTGTGCGGTTCGGTGTGAGAGGCTCAAAAGTGGAACTGGTCGTTGGTATAGTCGGGAGTCTTGGACTACGGTCAGAAAGACTAAAAATGCTCACAATGTTTGTCATCCTGAGGATGGTGGTGAAGCCACGTGATTGACCGGATTCACCGAGAATGTGCCCTGAGTGCACGGGGTGTTTGGTCGGGCGATCCTACACCTGTGGCAAAATATACTTATGTACTTAATTGTTTACCTGGGCTAATGAAATGCAGGGAAGTAGCACCGCCGTCCCAAATAAGGGGCGGGTTCGTTATAATTTGGTCAGCTTTAGCTGATCGTTGCTTTGTTTGCCAACGTGTAGTGGAATGTTGCTTGCAGGTGCTACGGAACCAAGTACCAAATAGCGGGTTGAAGCCCAAGCTGCTGTGCTGGCCCTTGAAGGCCAAAGCGAACTGTTATTTTATTTCTATCATGTGCGGACGGCCTGCGAGCAGATGTCTGTAAAATACTATGTTGTTAAGTGAACATTTGTAAGGCCATAAGGCCAAGTACTCTTTTGTGTATTTGTTATATTTCATTCTTGTGGCGAATAGTCGACATTCATATTAGTGTTGTGCAATTTTGGGTTCTCTTTAACTGTTTAAAAGCTTCCTCTAGAATGCTTTGTGTTAGGGCGAGTAGTTGAGTATTTAGTATTATTATGTAACCCTTCCGACTGTCCGTGGTATATGGCGTCGGGTTCCAACTGGACCTTCTGTTATATGTCATACGACGGATGGGGGGTGTTACAATTTGGTATCAGACTTAGGTGTCGGCCGTCTGTAGTTGAATTCGTGGCTGAATTCTTTTTAGGGGGGGGGGGGTGAGAACATGTATGTGCGTCATCGTTATAACATTTAAGAACCCATGAATGTCCACTTAGGAATGGTGAAAGTGAGGGGATAAGTTGTAAACTACTCTAGAGGGGGGTGAATAGAGCATTCAAATTTTATGAATAACTAGTCAGCTCTCTTCGAGTTTATTTGCGGAATAAAATAGTCTGATACTTGAACCCTAAGAGCCTAACACAGTGACGTGCACAAGTGAGAGAGTTAACCGAAATTTCAGTTTAACTCTAAACCTATCACAGCAACTAGCAATCCTAGGTAGTTCTATCACAGCCACAAAAAGATAATTAAACAAAAACAACCAGAGAGACACAGGATATATAGTGGTTCCCTCTTAATAGGTACTCCACTCTTCTACCACCCTGGTAGGAATCCACTACAGGTTTTTGCTAAGGTGCCCTGCCACCAATGATCTGATCAGGTAGATCAAACAGGACCCTTTGAGCTTTTGATAAGGATGCTCGACCACAGGTTGTTGATAAGGTGCCCTGTCACCAATGTTCACTTTTGAAGAGGTGTGAAGACTCTTTTACAAAGGGGTTGAGAGGGTTAGATTGTCTTCTCTGTTGTTAATACAGATTAGAGAAGACTTGTGGATTCTCTAAAGAATCAAAGTCTCCCCCTGGCTCAGTGGAAGTCCAGGGAAAGCCTTTGCTTCAGGATGAAGGAGTTTCAGATATACTGAAACTAAATCCTCAGAGATCTGTAGACTGATTTTTATTAGGTCTTCAGATTCTGGAGCACGTGAAGTAGATCTGGAGCTCTTTCTGAAGTCTTGAAATCTCTAAGCAAATGCTCAGGAGACTTGTGAATGAAAGAAATTGCTTTGGACTTTTGCTTCAGGAAAGCTTTTCTTCTTCGTTTTGTGAGATGGTGAAGAGTTGCTTTAGAGAGGCTTGAGAGAAAGCAGCACAAAAAATCTCTCTGTATCTGAGTCTTCTTTTTTTATGAGAAGAGAATCTCTCTTAAATATGTCTTCTCATTTATCTTTTGGAACGGCTCTATTGATTTGAATTCTCGAGCACTGCAACAGATTATCTCAAAAATAGAATATAGCAATAGGAAGGAATAGAATGACCTATTAGCTCTCTGTCAGTCCCAATAAGGAAATAAATGAATAAAAATAACCTCAGCATAGAGACTTATCATTCTTGGAAATAGCATACACCGCCAACGGCTAGAATACAGCCTGGCAATATAGTTTGCATAATAAGACAAAAATGCTTTATCAAAATACGAAATCCCGTAATTTATGCTTAATATATTTGGTAGTTAATTCATTTGAATTTAAGCCATAATTTAGCAAAAACAATCTTCAGAAAATCTTTCTAACCACACGCTAAAACACTTGGAAATAGACCAAGGAATAAAATAAGCGCAAATGATAAAGGCAGACAGAAATCGTCGACCAGGAGTTCGATGATCGTCGACCTAGCTAACAGATCGTCGACAGAAAGCAGAAATCTGTCGACACAAAAATCGTCGACCAGACATCGTCGACCAGCTCAAGATATCGTCGACGACTACGGCAAAAGATCTGTCGAGACAAAAATCGTGAAGCAAGAATACGATCGTGGAACTGCTGATGGCAGATCGTCGACCAACCTTCAGAGCATAATAAACTTGCTCTGAGATCGTCAACCATCGGTCGACGATAATTGTCTTGACTTCAACGATTCAATAGCCCTGCTATCGTCGACCGATGATCGACGATCGCGAGGTCTCGTTCGACGATGGTCGAACGGAAAAGGCCTTAACCAAAAATTCATTCTACAACTTTTAATCTAAACTTTAGATCAGATATAAACTACCCTAGGGAGACTAAACAAAGTCTAAACATGATCATATATAGTTATATGGATCAAGAGGGGCTGGAAAGGGATTACATAAGCCAAATCACATCTAGGGTACCAACAATCTCCCCCTATTTGGTTTATGTTATCCAATCCGATCTAAAACTAAAGCACACAAGATTAAGAGCAGAAATTAACCAAAAATTTAAATCACAGGCAATCCACAGGAAAACATAAAAGCATAAATCAGCAGAACTAAAGTATCAAGCAGATTTATCAGAGGCTTTAGCGTCAGATGATTTCTTAGGGATTACAGCTGGTTTGAAGATAATTTCTCTGTTTGGATTTGCTGCTTGTCTTTTGGATAGCATTAGATCGTGTTCACCAATAATTTTCTTTTCAGCATAGCTTGGTAGAACTGCAGCAGGGTGCAACCTCATGTATTCTTCAGTATTGAAAATTTCAGAGTTTACTTGAATTTTGCTGAGTTCCTTTTCTCTGAATTCAGACATGGTTGTATACGCTGTAGGGTCTAGTCCTTGAGCTTTGGCTCTCTCCATCATGCTCAGTGCAATAGATTCCTTAAATCTTGCCATAGAGGCGGCAATTCTTTCAGATTCAGTCATATCTGATGGAGAGGATGGTCTGTCAGTATCAGCTTGAGCTGCAATCTCCATGTTCCTTTGAAGAGCTGTGGCTATTTTGCTTGAGTCAGAAGGAATTTGTGCAGCCTCCTTAGGATTAGTTTCAGCATAAAGAGATCTGGGAGGTGCAAGTTCAATGAACTTCTTGTTGGATTTCTCTGAATAGACCATTCTTTTTCCTTTTGTTTCAGCTGTCTCAGAATCAGTAGATTTCCTTGAAGAGGAGGATGGACCTTTCCTGGGAGGAAGAGGTTTCCATTCTGGAACTTTCTGTTTAGGAGCAGGAGGAGGAGAGAAAGTAGATTGCTGAAATGTCATCTCCTTTATTTGTTCCATGGAAACATTTTCATTTCTTTTTCTTCCTTGTCCTGATACATCTTGGCCTCCCTGGCTTTGGTTACTCCTTCTCTGGTAGGACTGAAGAACGTTAGAGCTGGCTGATCTTGCAGATGGGGCAGAAGAGAGACTTCCAGAGGCTCCAGCACCAGGGGGTGGAGGAGGACCTCTGGGGGGGAATTTCTGAATAGGAGTGTCATATCTTTTTGATCTCTTTTTCTCTCTTGTCTGATTCTTTGAGAGCCTCATCCAGGGTCGAAATTCTTTGCTCTTGGGATCAATTCCCTTCAGAATGAAATATGGAACATCCTTGTCTGGATTGGCAGAAGGAGGAGCAGATGCTTTCCTTTTCTTGGATACAGCCTTTTTCTTTTTCTGGGAGCTATCAGAATCCTCAGAGTCATCATCATCGGAGGAGTGAGATGAGGTTCTGCCAGCATAATCATCAAAGTCTAGGTTTGGGATATCCTTGGCAGTTATAGTATGTTCAGCCTTCTGCTTCTCTCTATCTTCTCTTTCTCTTGCTTCCTCAATGGCATCTTGCTCAAGGAGGGCATCAAGATCAACATTTGGAGTGCTCTTCCAGAGTTCTGATTTAGGATACAAGTCAGGAACTATCCTGGGGACCAGTTCTGCAGTAGAAGGAATGGATAGAGGATAGGTAAGGATAGGAGGAGAAAAGATGACAATGTCTGCAGGGGCAGATGCTTTTTCTAGAGAGATGGCTAGGGAATCCAGATGATAATTAGCCAACCCTTCAATGTACTCAGAGGCAATATTCTCAGCCACAAAGGCTATAAATTGTTCTAGGTTTAGAGTACCTGAGCTTGATTCCTTTTCAGTCATCTTGGAGGCTTTTTCTGGTAAATCTAGCACGGCCTCAGCTTCTTCAGCAGCAGCAGCAGCAGTGTTGATTATGCCTGCATACAAAGAAAGATAGGTTAACAACCAAGTGGGAATAAAATATTCCCCCAAGGTGAGCACCAACAGGTAATTGATAGAGTTACCTGAAGATCTACACAGGATACCACTTTGCATCTAGGAAGGAGGTTATAATTCCTTCTAGATGTTTAGCGACATCAGGGATAGACACCTCTGCAAGGCACATGAGGAGTGCTATACAGGAAAAGAAGAGAGAGTCCTTGACCAAGGGGTCATCAAGGTACTCAGGTCTATAAGAGACCATTTTCTCTTGAAAAGAAGGAACAAGAGGAGTAGATGTGAGTGAGGACTCACAGTCTAGGTTAAGATAGGATTCCAAATCTTCAATGGAATTTGCAGCAACATCTTGCAATACTGATGCAGGATCATCAGCAGCTGAGATGAGATAGGAAGGAATAAGAAATTAACTCCAAGTTGGAGTGAATTAATTAAAAACTTAAATAACATTGTACCATCAGATTGAGCAGCAACATTCTCAAATTGTTGAACCACTACTTCTGTATCAGTAGTGTTCAATGGAGATTTTTCACCAATGTCCATGGGGACTACTTCATTATCTTTCTCAGGGATTTCTTCATCAGAAGCTTGATTCACTAGGGAGTGAATGTCCTTGTTAGATAAAGATATCAATTTAAAATCCTGATTATAACCTTTAGAGGAAGTGATTTACCTTCTGGATGCTTTGGAAGCTCTTGAGATTCTTCTATAATTGCTGTAAGGGGAAGAGAAGAGTTGTCCTGAAGGGCCAAGGCATCACCTGAGACCACTTCAACAGACATCTCCCCCTGCATGACTTCAGTGGGAGCTGGAGTCATGCATCTTACTGAAGAGGGCTCAGCAGAGGGTGGAAATGATTTGATGGCTTCAGTAAGGGCTTTGATGGATGCAATGAGAGGGCATTGGCAGCCTCAATCATTTTTTGGATGGATGGAGTGATGAGCTCTACAACATGTGCAAGCAATTCAGGAGTTATCTGAAATGCTGATGATGTAGAGGTGGATGGAATGGAAGCAGTATGATCTACCACATGATCAAAGGGATCATGTGGAGATGGTGAACATCAACATGAGTGTGGGATTCATGTTGAGAGAGGTGCGTGAGGATGGTAGCAGTCACCATGTCAACACTAGCTGCGGCTGCCAGATGTTGTGGTATGGGTGACTGAGGTGGAGATGCATGTAAGATGGAAGATGCATGTTGTGGTGGCACTGTAGATTGTGTGGAGGGTAATGCAGGAGATGAGGATGCAGGGGTAAAGAGAGAGGATGAAGGGATTGCTGAGCCTTCCCCAGCAAGCTGGAGAGTGGCTGAATCAGCCCTTGTGTCTGATGGAGGGTTAGGATCAACCCTGGCTGACTTCTTGATAACTCTCTGAGATTTCTTGAAGAGAGAGGGTCCAACCTCTTGCTGGCGTTGACTGCGGAGGGTGCAGAAACAAGCAGCAGGGGTGCTTTCACATATAGAAACACACCCAACACCCTGGCAAGATTTACTTCTTTCTGATTGTTCTTTCTCCTTATTAGTTCAAACAGAATTTTTCCCCAGGCAATCTGCGCCTTATTCACCAAAGCTGACATCAGGGCAAATTGTTGCCTGTTGATGTTGTCGTGAGCAGAATGTTTTCCCAAAACAACCTTGCCCACCAGGTCTGCCAGAAACTTATACTCTGGAGCCAGATTTATCTTTAGCAGCTTAGCTGGAATGCCTTCAGCATGGCCCATCACAGTTAGCATGCGGCCATATTCTTCTGCAGTTTGCTCATAGTCCTCAGTTCCAGTTGGCAGTCCAAACAGCTCAGTCAAAACTTCAGGAGTCAGAACGACCTCCTCTCCATTTATCTTTCCAGTCATCGCTTCGTCGCTGGAGGACGAGGTATATACCCATTCTCGAATCTCTGGTATATTAATCTTTGGTGAGAATGACATAAATTTCTTTAGGCCTTGATCTTCACATAGCTGCAGAATGGCTTGGATGGGTTGATCACATCGGCTGAAAGAATCGAAGTCGACACAGAAGCTAGTGTCGAACTTCATTCCGAAGAGAACTGCAGAAGGAATCGCCATTAGATTGAAGAGAGAATGACGAATCGAGATGCAAGGCAGGGGAGAAGAGAATCGCGCGGGATTAGAGTTCGAGAGCGAATTCTAAGCCAGAAGATGGAATATGAAAAGACGGAGCGGAAGAACGACGATCTCCAGACCTAAATCGACTATTAGATACAAATCTGCGATCGTCGATCCCGGAATAAAATCGGTCGTCGAACAATGACCGACGATGGTCAATGTTTGACTAATCGATAAACATCGACCGATTACAAGCAGTCACCACGATCGTCGATCAATGTATGTTGGTCGACGATTCTCCACACAGCTCAGAAAATCTGTCGTCGACCATTGGTCGACGATAGATACCTAAGGAGAGATCGTTGACCGGTTGATCGACGATTTCTGCCTTACTACCGAACGAGCTGTCGTCGACCGTTGGTCGACGATAGTTCTGACCTGGTCGAAGATCGTCGAGCAGTCGTTCGACGATTTTAGACAGAAAACAAAACTATCCAAATTTTCACTACTCTGAACCATTAATCATACCAAGCTGGTTCAGGAAGAACAAATGCCTTTGTTCATCAAGGGGCTTAGTGAAAATATCTCCTCTCTGCAGGTCTGTGGATATAAATTCCATTGCTATCTTGTTCTTTTCCACATTATCTCTCAGAAAATGATGTCTAATCTCAATGTGCTTGGTCCTAGAATGATGCACAGGATTTTGAGCAATTGATATTGCACTGGTACTGTCACACAGAATTTTTGTTTTTGAGTGTGTATACCCATAATCCACTAGCTGATTTTGAATCCACAGAATCTGTGAACAACAACTAGCTGCTGCAATATATTCAGCCTCAGCAGTTGAAGTAGACACAGATGCCTGTTTCTTACAAAACCAAGAGACAAGTCTCTCTCCCAGGAACTGACAGGTCCCTGAGGTGCTTTTCCTGTCAACTCTACAACCAGCATAATCAGCATCTGAATATCCAATTAATTCAAATCCTGACTCAGCTGGGTACCACAGTCCTAAGTTAGGGCATCCCTTTAAGGTATCTCAAGATCCTCTTGAGAAGAGTTAAGTGAGATTCCTTTGGGTTGACCTGAAACCTAGCACATAGGCATGTAGCAAACATTATGTCAGGCCTACTTGCAGTCAAATACAGCAGGGAACCAACAATGGCTCTATAGTTCTTTTGATCAACAGACTTGCCATTGACATCAGAATCAATAACTGCATTTGAGGCCATAGGTGTGCTCATTGATGAAGCATCAGACATTCCAAATCTTTTAACCAGCTCTCTGGCATATTTTGATTGAGAAATGAAGATACCATCATCACACTGTTTCACTTGGAGACCAAGGAAATAGGATAACTCACCCATGCTGCTCATCTCAAACTTGGAGTGCATTAGTTCAGAGAACCTCTTGCACAGTTTGGGATCAGTAGAGCCAAATATAATGTCATCTACATAGATTTGAACTAACAGTTGTGAGTCCTTATGATGTCTAATAAATAGGGTTCTATCTACTACACCTCTCACAAACTTGTGTTCTAGAAGGAAATTTGCTAAGGTCTCATACCAAGCTCTAGGAGCTTGCTTAAGTCCATATAGAGCCTTTTGGAGTTTGAACACATGAGTGGGTAAGGTTGATGAAACAAACCCTGGTGGTTGTTCAACAAACACTTCTTCCTTTAAATCTCCATTGAGGAAGGCACTCTTCACATCCATTTGGAAGACCTTAAATTTCTTATAGGCAGCATAGGCTAGGAAAATCCTAATGGCTTCTAGTCTAGCTACAGGAGCAAAGGTCTGATCAAAATCTATGCCTTCCTCCTGTCTATAGCCTTGAGCTACTAGCCTAGCCTTATTTCTAACTACTATGCCTTGGGTATCAAGCTTGTTTCTAAACACCCACTTGGTGCCTATGATCAGTTGGCCTCTTGGTCTTGGAACCAAAGTCCAAACTCTACATCTTTCAAACTGGTTAAGTTCCTCTTGCATGGCTATAATCCAGTGTGGATCAAGCTCAGCATCTTTAATGGTTAGGGGCTCAACCTGAGAAAGGAAACAAGCAAACATCACATCTTTGTTGAGTTGATGTCTTGTCTGGACTCCTACTGAAATGTCTCCAATTACTTGAGATACGGGGTGATCTCTAAGTGTGACAAGATTAGTAGGTTCAACAATGATCTGATCTTCAACAGTTTCAGGATTTAATTCCTCATGTGGAATTTGATCAACTGTTGGACCAGATGCTTTAACTTCAAGAAGTTCTACATCAGATTCAGAATCTGAAGAAGCAACCTGAGGAGTTTGTAGGGATGATTCTCCTGTGTGAGTCTCAAACCTTCCAAATCCTTACTTACTCCTAGGACTTGCACTATACTATTAGAGGAAGAATCCTTCTCCTTATAATACATGACTGTCTCATCAAAAGAGATGTGTGCAGACTCTTCTATCTTAAGAGAGGATTTATTAAGGACTCTATAGGCTTTGCTTACTTGAGAGTATCCTAGAAAAACTCCCATTGAAGATTTTGCCTCAAATTTTCTAAGATATTCTTTGTTATTGTTATGAACAAAAGCAACACAGCCAAATACTCTAAAATAGTCTATTTTAGGTTTCACTTGCTTAAGTAACTCATAGAGAGTCTTACCCTTAAGTTTATGTATCAGACTTCTGTTCAATACATAGTTAGCTGTGCTAACTGCTTCAGCCCAAAAGGACAGAGGCATGTTAGCATCTGCCAACAATGTACTTGCAGCTTCAATTAGGGTTCTGTTTTTCCTTTCAACTACCCCATTTTGTTGAGGAGTTCTAGGAGCAGAGAAGCTATGTTTGATACCTTCCTTCTCACAGAATTCTTGCATAAGAAGAGACTCAAACTCAGTACCATGATCACTTCTGATCAAGGCAATCTGAGTAGAATACTCACTCTGTATACACTTTAGAAAATCTGTAAGAACCTTGAAGTTATCAGCCTTAGTTCTCAAGAAGAATACCCAAGTGAACCTAGAGAAGTCATCTACAATTACTAGAGTGTAAGACTTTCCTCCAAGACTCTGTACGGCAATAGGACCAAATAAATCCAAATGTAGCAAGTACAGGATCCTGGGAGAATCACTTTTATTGACTGATTTAAAGCTATTTTTTGTTTGCTTACCTAATTGACAAGCTTTGCAAAGGCCTTCCTTCTTGTAGGGACAAGAAGGTAAGCCTATTACAAGATTGTATTTAGCCAGCCTAGAAATGTTTTTCAAATTTACATGACTAAGTCTCTTATGCCAAAGGGTATTATTACTGGTTACTTCATTAAACAAGCATATTTCAGATTTGGATGAGTTAAAATCTACAACATAAACATTACCAATTCTAATACCTACTAACACAACAGTATTATTTAAAGCAATATTACAAGCAGTGTCAGTAAACCATACCTTGTACCCAGCATCACACATTTGGCTTACAGAGATTAGGTTATGCTTTAGTCCAGAGACATAAGCAACCTTCTTGAATGTTACAGCTCCTATGGTGAAGCTGCCATATCCTTCAGTCTGTCCACAGCTGGAATCCCCAAATACAACTTTTGGTCCCAGCTTGGCTTTGAACCCTGACAGATTCTTCTTCTTTCCTGTCATATGCTTTGAGCATCCACTATCCAGATACCATTTGTCATGTATGACTGGATAGGTCTTCACCTGCAGAAAGAACAGTTATACATTGTGGACCCAGGTTACCTTGGGTCCAGTATTCTTCACAAAAGAAAAACTAGATATAAAAGATCTTGCAGGCTTAGATTTATATCCTAAAGGGTGTGATCTCCTAGGTGGGATAATCCATTCAGTTGAAGGATTAAACAACCTAGGGTAGTGATTGGGATTTGCAATTCTGGAAGTTTGAAATTTATTTTCCAGCTTGAGTCCAGATCGTCGATCCACGGTCGACGATCGCAAGCCATATCGTCGATCATTTGTAGTAGTGCTATATTCTGGATTCAACGATCGTCGATCACTGGTCGACGACTCAAGATGAGATCGTCGATCTCCTGCACCGAAGATATCATACTTGGTGAAGGTGTTCAGCGATCGTCGATGGACGTTCGACGATTGGTTTGACGATCGTCGATTAATGGTCGACGATTTTTGTAAAGCTAGAAATTTTTTCTTCCTGTTCTCTTTCTTAATCTTATTCTGGATTTTCTTACATTTTTCAATTTCCTCAGTATTCTTTATTCCTGATTCAGAAATAAATTTTACTGGAGTGCTAAATCTCTCCTTTGTGAGGAGGATGGGTTCACTAGATGTAGCACCTAAGCCTAGTTTATCATCACCAACCCTAGTGTTTGCTATACTAGTTATTTCAGATAATTTAAGGCTTCTGCCATTTAATTGTTCTTCCAATCTCTTAGATTTAGCTAGTTCTAATTTTAGGAATGTTACTTCTTCTTTTGAGCTTTCTAATTCCTTTTCTAATCTAATTATTTCAGTACTTTCCATGTCTAGTTCCATTATCTTTAATCTAAGTGACTTAATTTCTTTTTCAGACAATAGTAAATCTAAACATAGAGTTTTAAATTTTAATTTGAACTCAGGAGATGAGAAATCAAATGAGTCGATTACCTGGTCTTCTATAGAGGAATCTTCTTCATTTTCTCCTTCTTCTTCAGAATTCTCTACAGCTGACAAAGAGCTGCAGGCATCAATAGCCATGAGGCAGACCTCTTTGGCCTTCTTCTCTTCTTCTTCTTCTGAATAACTGGAGCTAGAGGAGCAGGTATCCTCTTCTGTTTCACTCCAGGTAGCAGCCACAAATCCCTTATCCTTCTTCTTGTATTTGTGTAAGGAGGACTTGGAGTGGTGCTTCCTGTACTCTTTCTCATGTTTCTTCTCCTTGTGTTTCTTCTCTGGACAATCTGGAGCAATGTGTCCAGGCTTGCTGCAAACATAGCAGATGATTTCTTTAGATGGAGTCTTGTCATACCTTGGTTTGTCCTCATATTTGGAGAACTTCTTTCTAAGGTCTCTTCTTCCCAAGTTGAAGAACCTCTTGGCAATGAGTGCCAGTAACTCCTCATTTGATTGACTTCCTTCAGAAGTCTCAGCAGCCTTAAGAGCTAGAGAGTGCTCTTTCTTTGTAGGTGTAGGAGTTTTTACTTCGGTTGCAGCAGCTCTGCTCTTTAAGGTTTGCTCATATGACTTGAGCTTTCCCAACAGAGCTTCTGTGGAAAGTTCCACAGTGTTTCTTCCATCCTTGATGGGCCATATCCTTGAGTCCCAAGAGATGGGAAGGCACATCAGGATCTTGTCATTGACTTCCGACAAAGTTATCTCCTTGTCCAAAGACCTCAGTTCACTTACTATTGAACTGAGTCTTGTGTACATTGTGTCAATGTCTTCAGCATCATCCTTCTTGAAATTTTCATACTGAGAAGTGAGGTTGGATCTCCTGTCCTTCCTCTCATCAGCTGAGCCAGCAACTATGTGGTTGAGGGAATCCCACATAGCTTTAGCTGAGGTACATTCAGCAAGCTTCTGGAATATTTCATCAGACATCGTCTGAGCTAGGATGTTCATTGCTTTTGCATCAGCTGCTTTTGCCTTCTTGTAAGTTTCATTGTAGTCAGGTGGTGGCACAACACTGAGATCAGCAGAAGTGGAGACAGCAGCAGGCCTAGCAGGTGGTCCTGTCAAGATAGAAGAAAAGATATCTTCATCAATAGAATTCATGTAAAGTCTTATCCTGGCCTTCCATATGCCAAACTTGGACAAGTTGCATACAGGAGGTCTGGTGCTTGAATAATCCTTAGACTGGGCCATGTGTGAAAGTGTTTGTGAATGGTATCAGGAAACAACTTATCACTGGATCTTTTAACTCAGGTGTTAGCCTGTATGAACAGCTAACCTCCCTCTGATACCAATTGAAAGTGAGGGGATAAGTTGTAAACTACTCTAGAGGGGGGGTGAATAGAGTATTCAAATTTTATGAATAACTAGTCAGCTCTCTTCGAGTTTATTTGCGGAATAAAATAGTCTGATACTTGAACCCTAAGAGCCTAACACAGTGACGTGCACAAGTGAGAGAGTTAACCGAAATTTCAGTTTAACTCTAAACCTATCACAGCAACTAGCAATCCTAGGTAGTTCTATCACAGCCACAGAAAAGATAATTAAACAAAAACAACCAGAGAGACACAGGATATATAGTGGTTCCCTCTTAATAGGTACTCCACTCTTCTACCACCCTGGTAGGAATCCACTACAGGTTTTTGCTAAGGTGCCCTGCCACCAATGATCTGATTCAGGTAGATCAAACAGACCCTTTGAGCTTTTGATAAGGATGCTCGACCACAGGTTGTTGATAAGGTGCCCTGTCACCAATGTTCAATTTTGAAGAGGTGTGAAGACTCTTTTACAAAGGGGTTGAGAGGGTTAGATTGTCTTCTCTGTTGTTAATACAGATTAGAGAAGACTTGTGGATTCTCTAAAGAATCAAAGTCTCCCCCTGGCTCAGTGGAAGTCCAGGGAAAGCCTTTGCTTCAGGATGAAGGAGTTTCAGATATACTGAAACTAAATCCTCAGAGATCTGTAGACTGATTTTTATCAGGTCTTCAGATTCTGGAGCACGTGAAGTAGATCTGGAGCTCTTTCTGAAGTCTTGAAATCTCTAAGCAAATGCTCAGGAGACTTGTGAATGAAAGAAATTGCTTTGGACTTTTGCTTCAGGAAAGCTTTTCTTCTTCGTTTTGTGAGATGGTGAAGAGTTGTTTTAGAGAGGCTTGAGAGAAAGCAGCACAAAAAATCTCTCTGTATCTGAGTCTTCTTTTTTTCTGAGAAGAGAATCTCTCTTAAATATGTCTTCTCATTTATCTTTTGGAACGGCTCAATTGATTTGAATTCTCGAGCACTGCAACAGATTATCTCAAAAATAGAATATAGCAATAGGAATAGAATGACCTATTAGCTCTCTGTCAGTCCCAATAAGGAAATAAATGAATAAAAATAACCTCAGCATAGAGACTTATCATTCTTGGAAATAGCATACACCGCCAATGGCTAGAATACAGCCTGGCAATATAGTTTGCATAATAAGACAAAAATGCTTTATCAAAATACGAAATCCCGTAATTTATGCTTAATATATTTGGTAGTTAATTCATTTGAATTTAAGCCATAATTTAGCAAAAACAATCTTCAGAAAATCTTTCTAACCACACGCTAAAACACTTGGAAATAGACCAAGGAATAAAATAAGCGCAAATGATAAAGGCAGACAGAAATCGTCGACCAGGAGTTCGATGATCGTCGACCTAGCTAACAGATCGTCGACAGAAAGCAGAAATCTGTCGACACAAAAATCGTCGACCAGACATCGTCGACCAGCTCAAGATATCGTCGACGACTACGGCAAAAGATCTGTCGAGACAGAAATCGTGAAGCAAGAATACGATCGTGGAACTGCTGATGGCAGATCGTCGACCAACCTTCAGAGCATAATAAACTTGCTCTGAGATCGTCGACCATCGGTCGACGATAATTGTCTTGACTTCAACGATTCAATAGCCCTGCTATCGTCGACCGATGATCGACGATCGCGAGGTCTCGTTCGACGATGGTCGAACGGAAAAGGCCTTAACCAAAAATTCATTCTACAACTTTTAATCTAAACTTTAGATCAGATATAAACTACCCTAGGGAGACTAAACAAAGTCTAAACATGATCATATATAGTTATATGGATCAAGAGGGGCTGGAAAGGGATTACATAAGCCAAATCACATCTAGGGTACCAACAAATGGAAAAATACACTTGTTTTGAGGAACCTGAGTGTTGCAGTGATTGCTTTTAGCAATTTGTGTGTCGCCTAATCAAGGGTTTATGCTATTATAGGTAACTAGGAGCGGTGCTAGGCAATCGGAGCGTCCACAATCGGTGGAAAGTAGTGCATCAAGTGACGTGCCTACAACACCTCCTTAAGCAGAAATCATCAGATTGGTGGCTGAAGCAGTCTTTTCCATGATAAATGCCCAATAAGTGCAGCACGTACCACCTGCTAATGAGCAAGAAACGATTAGAGTGGTAGAGCCGGGAGTGGTAGAGTGTGGGGCAGTTGATCCGATAATACCAAGGAGAGCCACAGAGAAATAGCTTAAGCATGTGATGAGCTTTAATTCTCCGGAATTCGATGGGATGGGAACGCCAACTCAAGCTGAGGATTGGCTCTCTACGAAGAAGAGGGTCATGACCGCCACAGAAATTGCGTAGTGGCAGAATACCACAATAGCGACTTTCCTATTGGCTGGTGAGGCAAGGATGTGGTGGGATGAGTTGGAGGTTTATCTCTTAGTGCGAAGACAACTTACTGATGTACTGATGAAGGAATTCTCAAGGTTGTTCTTGGTCAGATACCCACCTTCTGCCCAGAATCTTGAGATGGAGAATAAGTACCTTGGTTTGACTCAGGGAGAGAGAAGCATGGATGAGTATCTCCATGAGTTTACTCGGTTAGGTCGTTATGCTGGTGCTATGTTTACTGAAGAAGAGCGGAAGACCAACCGATTTTATGAGAGCCTACGGGGCGACCTACAACTACTCCTCACTGGGCCTAAGGCGCAGGGCTTCCTAGCCTTGGTTTCAAAGCGAAAAATTTAAAGTCTAGTTTCCGCAGATGGGATAAGAAGCTGAAGACTTCAAGCTCAGCCCCTTCGTTTGGTGCGACGGGGGCAAACACAAGTCGAGTCCCTGGAGTGTGCTACAACTGTGAAAAGGTGGGGCATTTTACACGTGAATGTTGGAGCGAACGTGCAAAGTCTGAGAAGAGGCATGGAGCAACATATAAAGAAAAGGGGAAGGCAGCAAAGTCGATTGTTCCCACCATGCTCCAGCCAAGACTAGAGTATACAACCTTGGTCTGCAAGAGGCCATTAAGCAAGCTGACGTGGTGACAGGTATGAGTTAAATTATTACTGTTTAGCTTTTGTAGCCGTTACCTTTTTACATGTTAGCTTATAAATCTTGGTGCTAGGCTTTGTGTTAGTTTTTGATAGTCTGGCGAGAGCCCTGTTTGATAAGGGAGCTTCGCATTCCCTCTTGTCTGAAAGATTCGTATCACGCATCAGAGTTCCTTCCTCGATGGCAAAAGACAAGTTGGATGTGTTGTTGCCCAATGAGTGGTCAATGCGCGTGGATAGAGTCTGTGTGGTAAAGTTGTGGATCAGGGATCAATAGTTTGATTTGTAAGCATTAGTCCTGCTGTTAGTGGAGTTCGATGTAATCTTTGGAATGGACTGACTCTCGGAGCAGCGAGCATGCATTGATTGCAACCAAAAGGAGGTTAAGTTGGTACTGAATACTGATCGGGAGACCACGTTTGCTGGCATGAAAGGGTCGAGCAAGATTTTAATGACAGCTCTTCAAGTGATTAAGGCAGTTTGATCTGGGGCAGAGCTATTTGTCACTTTAGTGCAGGCTTCAACGCCTAAACCTACTCTGGGCAGTATTGCAGTGGTGTCCGATTATCCTGATGTATTCCCAGACGATCTCCCGGGAGCCCCTCCTCAGCGGGAGATTGATTTTACAATTAAGCCGGTGCCGGGTGCCAAATCGGTGTCACGCTATCCGTATTGGATAGCGCCTAAGGAGATGGAGGAGCTGAAGGTGCAATTGCAAGAATTGTTAGAGCAAGGGTATGTGCGTCCAAGTTGGTCGCCTTGGAGCACACCGTTCCTCTTTGTTAAGAAGAAAGATGGGAGCTTGCGACTCTGTATCGACTATCGGGAGTTGAACAAGCTTACGGAAAAGAATAAGTATCTGATCCCAAGGATTGACGAACTATTTGATCAGTTGGTTGGGTCAACGGTATATTCGAAGCTAGATTTGAAATCCGGATACTACCAGCTAAAGATAAGGGAGAGTGACATCCCAAAGACAGCATTCAGCACGCGGTTTGGACATTACGAGTTTACGGTCATGCCGTTTGGGCTGACCAATGCGCCATCCGTGTTTATGGATCTGATGAACAGGACGTTCAGAGAGTACCTGGACCATTTCGTGATAATATTTATCGACGACATCTTGGTGTACTCGCGGTGTGAGGATGATCACTACAAGCATCTGCATATGGTATTGGAGACGTTGAGGAAGAATTAGTTGTATGCTAAGTTCTCCAAGTGTGAGTTCTGGTTATCCTCAATAGCATTCCATGGTCATATTGTTAGTGGTGAAGGAATAGCGGTGGATCCGACGAAGATGGAGGCGATTCAGGAGTGGCCGGTGTTGTCTATGGTGGTGGAAGTCCGGAGCTTTCTTGGGCTTGTCGGCTACTATAGACGCTTCATAGAGAACTTCTCGCGGATAGCGCTACCACTCACGTCGTTGACAAGGAAAGATCAAAAGTTTGTGTGGACGCTGGAGTGCGCGCAGGCTTTTGAAGATTTGAAGAGGCGGTTGGTCACGTCGCCTATTTTGCGTTCGCCGAGTGGGTCCGAAGGGTTTGAACTTTATAGTGATGCTTCGGGCAGTGGTTTGGGTTGTGTTCTGCGACAACATGGGAGCGTGATAGCCTATGGATCATGATAGTTGAAGGTTCATGGGAGAAATTATCCGGTCCATGACTTGGAGTTAGCGGCTGTTATATTTGCTCTAAAGCTGTAGAGGCACTATCTGTACGGTGTGAAGGTCGATATCTACACCGATCATAAGAGCCTGAAGTATTTGTTAGATCAGAAGGACCTGAACATGAGGCAGCGGAGGTGGATGGTGTAACGGTCCAGGCCCGCCAACCCTGCGGGACCCAGCTGGGCCGCCAGCCTACCAACGATCCATCCCCAGTGGCAACAACCTACCGCTGCTGAAAAACGATCGTTGGTAGGCCGGCGGCCTAGCTGGGTCCCGCAAGGTTGGCGGGCCTGGACCGTTACAAAAAGTGCACTTTTTAGAACGGTCCAGGCCTGCCAACCCTGCGGGACCCAGCTGGCACCGTCGGCCTACCAGAAGTCCAGACCCTGGCCCACAACTGGTAGTCAGCCTATCACTTCAAGCCTGCAGGTCGTACACCCCAACCCCTCTCCGCGCCTATTTTTCAGTAGCGGTAGGTTGTTGCCACTGGGGATCGAACCAAGGACCTTGATAAGAGACTCTTTACCACAGCTCTCATCACTAACTAAGATGAGAGCTGTGGTAAAGAGTCTCTTATCAAGGTCCTTGGTTCGATCCCCAGTGGCAACAACCTACCGCTGCTGAAAAACAGGCGCGGAGAGGGGTTGGGGTGTATGGCCTGCAGGCTTGATGTGAAAGGCTGACTACCACGATAGGCCCGGGTCTGGATCGTTGGTAGACCGGCGACCCAGCTGGGTCCCGTGTTGATGGGCCTGGACCGTTACAAAAAAAATCATAATTTTTCTTGCTTATTAGACACCAAAATAATTTCAAATAAGTGTTCATGGGAAACAATACTTAATGAAGCAACCTTTATAAATATACTTCCAAAAATTCCATAAAAATTCACAGAGCTTTATAATATATTAAAAGATCCTCTGACTAAATTTTACCAACTTCCAATAAGTGGTTACTTCATAATAAATTCCTAAGTAAATAATACAACTTGCTATATTGTGAACGAAGTGTCCAAAATAATAATCCTAAATTCATAATAAAATTTCCAGAGCTTTGTTATAACCTTAAAACATGATTGACACAATTTAATTCAAATCCAAAGTTAAAGTGTTACATAATTAATTCTTCATGGGAATCTATGATTGTGCACTTTTATAAAAGAACCTATTTGAAAGCTTATCCAAATTCTATGTAACATGATTCAAAGTTTAATATGACTATAAACATAATTCTTACCATCCTCTCATGGAAATTCAAGATCATTTGATCCTTCAATTATTCCTTAAGGTGTAAAGGCCTAATTTAATACAAAGTGGTTAAGTAATGTGACTAAGTACAAATACTACCAAACTCCTCCCTAGGGAATATTTCCACCCTAGAACCACATGGACTAAACCCTAAGTCCATATAAGAACATATCATCCTATGTCCTTCACAAACCCCCATAGTTCAATCCTTAATGTGTGAACTAGGGTCCTAGGGAAAACCCACCCCAATTCATCTCAAATTCCATGAGAAGGTGTTTTCACTGACCATGGGGCTCTGGCCAAAATCCTAACCCATTTGGGTGAGAATTGGCCCCACCATGCCCCAAAAATCCCTTGCCCTAATTTTCTCCTTAAAGGACAAAACTTTGGCCTCACCAAAACCTAATCATATCAAACCCAATTGGGCTGAAATTTTTATCAGGGTTAAATAATAACCCTAGAAATCAGCCACCAAAAGTTTGGAGACATTGGAGGTCATTTGACCCCCCTAATTAAGTCATACATGGGTTTTTGAATATTTACAAAAAGTATAGAAATATTATATCAAAAAATTCCCATTTTTGGATATATTGTGGGTATAGCTAATAATGTCCCCCATCCCAAATTTTAAGTCATTTGGATGAATGGATTGATGGAGGCACTCAAATCATTCCCTATTCAACCCTATGTATAGATCTAACCAAAATGAGTGATGTGCTCTAACCAAGACTCAAAATTGGTTCAAATCAATTTTAAAATACAGTAGACTCATAGATACAGAATTTTTATGTTAACAGTTTTTCCTGACCTAGCCTCTAAGTATTTTTAATATTTAATTTAAAACCACCCAGTAAATAGGACAGAAATTGAAATAATATGAATTATTAAATCCAGATCCAGCACGGATCTTAAAACAAATCGTGGGGCTCCTGGTCATCTTATTCCTTTAGCTAAGGGTTGAGATTGGCCAAACTGTGAGCCTATTCCAAGCTCATTTCCCGGCCACCCGGCCACTTCCCTGGCCGGCCACCACCGCCACCACCTGCGTTGAGGTGGGGGCTATCTCCGGGCGGCGGCACGACCGCCGGAGTGGAGGTTTCCGACGATCCCTCATGGATGAAAATCCATGAAAATTTCTGAAATTTTATTCTCCAATCAGGCTCAATGGAGCACGATTTCCTTCCTATTTGATCTAGAGATCTAACCCACGTAGAGAGGAGTAGAGGAGGACCTTAGTGAAGGGTTGTTTCCTTGCCGGCTGCCGCGTCGCCATTTACGGTGGTGGAGCTTCTCATGCTCTGCAACAACACAGTGAAGTAGCTTGGTTTCTTCTGTTAAAGGGTGGAAACGTCTGCTAGGAGACTAGGGAAGCTTTTAAGAGAGTGAAATGGGGGAGGAGAAGGGTCTTGCTTGATGGCCATCAATGGCCATTAAGGGGAATTTTCAGCCACAGAGAAAACCCCTAGAAATTCACCTCCCCTTGGTCCCAATTCATTTGGAAACTCCTAAAAACTGATAGGGGAGATGAATACTAATTAATTGGTGAAGAATGGAGGGGTGATTCACCTTCCCCACCATGAATGACCTTCTTTTTCTCACATTCTCTCTCCTTCATTAAAGGGCAAATGGAGCTTTCTCTCTCCTAGTCATCATGAATGAATTTGCTCATCTCCCTAGCCTATTGGCAGCCGAAATATCCCACATGAATAATAAAAATGAGGTTAGCCCAAGTGGGTTTGGGTTTGGGCTTGAGTTAGTCCATTTGAGCTAAGTTGACCTAACACTTGAATAGGGTTGACCTAAGTCATTTTGACCTTTTGGGTTGACTCCAATGGGTCCTTGGTGACCCATTGGACTCCCCTAGGGTCTAGGTAGGGTTGGGTAGAGTTGAATTGGCACTTTGGAGGTCACATGACCCTTAGTAAGGGAACTTTGAGCATTTTAGGGCTAGAGTTGACTTTGGTCAACATGACCATTTGGGTTGACCCCAAGGGGTCCTTGGTGACCCATTGGCTTCCCCTAAGGTCTGGGAAGGGTTATGTAGGGTTAACATTGCACCCTGAAGGTCACTTGCCCCTTAGTTAGGACACTTTGATCACTTTAGGGCAAGGGTTGACTTGGGTAAACTCAGGCTCTAGAGTTGACTCCAATGGATCTTTGGTGACCCATTGATCCCACTTTAGATCTAAGAAGACCCTGGTAGGGTTAGTTGGGCTTATTAGGCACGTTGCTCTTAGTTAGGGCACCTTGCCTAATTTAGGCGTAGGATGGTCCTATGTCAACTTGGACACTCTGGGTTGACTCCAATGGATACTTAAAGCCTTTCAATAGATTGGTGAGGTCATGGTGGGGTTTTGGAGTCATGGTGAACCCCCATGATTATCCTAAACTAGTGTTTAGAATTCTACTATTTGCAGACCATGGTGATCTCCACCTTCATGCCTAAGCTCACTTGGTCTTCTTGGGCTTCCTAGGGCTTTGTCATGACCTAGTCATGACAAAACCACTCTTAGGGGTCTAGTTGGAAATAGGATGTTATAGATGGAGTTCCTGGGGGACTACACTTTTGAAATACTTTATATGCCCGGGGAAGGAAATGCAGTGGCAGATGCGTTGAGTCGTAGGGCATCTGCGCAAGCCAACTGGTTGGCAGTGCATGGTGAGAGTTTGGTCCGTGATTTGGAGGCATTGGATATCTCCTGTGTTGACAAGAAGTCTAGTGCCGAGGCGATATTGTGTTGGAAAGAGGTGCAGTATGACCTAGCTGATAGGATTTGGCGGTCTTTGGTTCAGGATAGCAGTATGAAGCAGATCTTGGATGAATCGTTGGATGGGTCAAATTCCCAATTTGCGGTTGAAGATGGACTGCTAAGGAAGGACGGTCGCCTATGAATCCCTAGTGCAGATAATCTTTGGGAGGAGTTGATGTACGAGGCTCATCATACCAAGTACTCAATCCACCCTGGGAGCACGAAGATGTATAGGGACATGAAGAAGTTGTTTTGGTGGCAAGGGTTGAAGAAGATTGTAGCACTTTATATGACGAAGTGCCAAACTTGTGCCTTGGTGAAGGCGGAGTACCAGAAGCCCAGAGGTTTCTTGAAGTCCTTGCCTATCCCGGAATGGAAGTTCGACGACATTTCCATGGATTTTGTGCATGCTTTGCCAAGGTCGCAGAAGGGAAACGACGCCATCTGGGTGGTCGTAGATAGATTGACAAAAGTGTCGCACTTCATCCCGAATAGGAAGGAAGATCCGGTGGAAAAGTTAGCCAATCTCTATGTGGATAATATTGTACGGTTGCATGGTGTGCCTCGCAGTATTGTTAGTGACCGAGACGGACGCTTCACGTCAAATGACTGGAGGATGGTGCATAAGTTGTTGGGAACTAAGCTGAGTTTCAGCACAGCCTTTCATCCATAGACGGATGGTCAGAACGAAAGGGTCAATAGGACGATGGAGGACATGCTCCGCATGTGTGTCTTGGATTTCGGAAAACAGTGGGAAGATCACCTGTACGTGGTTGAGTTTGCATACAATAACAGTTATCAAGCGAGTATTGGAATGTCGCCATTCGAGGCCCTGTATGGGAGAAGGTGTCGCACGCCGTTGTCTTGGTTAGAGACAGGCGAGTCAAAGTTATACAAACGTCTGGCAGTGGAAGATGCCATTTCAATTGTGTGTACGATTTAGGAACGGTTAAAGATCGCTCAGGACAGGCATGCAAAATACTATAATGCCAAGCATAGGAATGTGAAGTTCAGTGTTGGCGAATGGGTGTATTTGAAAATCAATCCGTTCAAGGGTGTCTCGCGGATTCGACGCTTGAAGAAGCTGAGTACGAGATACCTTGGACCATTTGAGATCCTGAAGCAGATTGGCAAAGCATCGTATCGATTGAAGTTGTCGGCGTAGTTGAGTGGGCTGCACGATGTATTTCACGTATCGGTATTACGGAAGGTGGTACAAGAGCCTTCACAGGTCGTTGTGGTCGATCAAGTGCAGATTGATAATGGGTTTACGACAAAGGTCATGCCAGTTCGCATTGAAGACTTTGAAGTCAAACGGCTCCGCAACAAGGAAATCCGAATGGTTAAGTTCCGTTGGGATAACTACGGACGTGAGGAGCTTTCTTGGGAGCGAGAGCAAACTATGTTGGAAGAATACCCCAAATTATTCCACTCAGGTAATATTTAAATTGTTTTGTGTACCTTTACATAATTTCGTGGATGAAATTCTTTAAGAGGGGGAGATTTGTAATGCCCCAAAACTCAAAAGTGAAACGGGCAGTGTTTGAACCAAGTTCGAGTCTTGGAAGGGTGAACACGGCCCGTGACACGGGCGTGTCATAGGGCGTGTCGTGCTCGGGCCGTCGAGTTGATGTCGACGAGCATTGAGTTCTCGAGCACGGCCTGGGACACAGGCATGTCCCAGGGCGTGTCAGGCACATGGCATAGGACACGAGCGTGTCACATGCCGTGTCCTTCTCAAGAAAGTTTGGTATTGTGTCGATAAAGGGAAAGGGCTCGGACCACGGGCGTGTACTGGTTGACTCGGGCGTGTCAAGTCTGACACGGGCTTGTCGCAACCCGTGTCCATTATGGGACATGACAGTTGGCATGGCAGTTATTTGCGATACGACCCCGGGTCACGGGCGTGTCGAGAACCCGACATGGGCATGTCAGGTTGGGACACGAGCGTGTCCCAACCCGTATTCTTTTCTGTGCTCAATATTCATGGCTGGATCAAGGCACACGGCCTGGGACACGGCCGTGTGCAAAGCCTTGTTTTGCCCAGGATTAAGAATTTGAGGATAATCTGAGCTGTTCGTTTTCTTTAAATACGATCTGACGGCCCAGATGAGATCCTGCTGTGTTATGTTCGGGAATAGAGGATTAATCCCTCATTTTCCTCTTAAATTCTCTCTTTCTAAGAAGTTAGAGAAAGAAGAGAGCAAGGAAGAAGGAAGGGAGGAATCCAGTCACTGGCGGAGCATCGGAGCACCAAAGTGAGAACCGAGACCAGATCCGTGGAGAGAATTCCCTTGCGAAGCCTTCCATCTGGCTAGTTTTCATGGTGCCAAAGCAGACTCCACTTGGACATGTGAAGTCCTTTTCTTTTCTGCACAGGGAAACCCGCTCCCACGAGTGTGCGATGAGTGCGTGGTGTTCCTTTGGGTAGATGTGAATAGTCCCCCTTGTGTTGCATGTAGAGTACGGAATCGAAGTACGAACCTAGGCATTGTGTGTGAAGCCTACCCGGACGTGGTTGTCCTGATCGATGATGTTGCATATTGTATGATTGCCGGAGAAGACTCCGTGCTTTGTGTTTTCGGGTTTCTACGCGGTAGATTGCAGCAGGGATCCTTGGGGACTAACTCCAAGGCGCACCAAGAAAACTGGGCGGAAACGTAATTCTGCTAACTTGGCCGCCGGGGAGCCAGCCTTAAACATAACTGGGTTATGTGATGTTTGGAAATGAATTAGGATCCGGGTGAAGCTTGGCCCGCACATATGTCTTAAAGTGACTAGGCGGAGTGAGCAACGGGCGAGTGGAAATGGACCTGGACTGTGTGGTTCGGTGCGAGAGGCCCAAAAGTGGAACTGGCCGTTAGCATAGTCGAGAGTCTTGGACTACGGTCGGAAAAAATAAAAATGCTCACAATGTTTGTCGTCCTTAGGATGGTGGTGAAGCCACGAAATTGACCGGATTCACCGAGAATGTGCCCTGAGTACACGGGGTGTTTGGCTGGGCAAGCCTACACCTGTGGCGAAATATACTTATGCACTTAATTGTTTAGCTGGGCTAATGAAATGCAGGGAAGGAGCACCGCCATCCCAAATAAGGGGTAGGGTCATTATAATTTGGTCAGCTTTAGCTGACCGTTGCTTTGTTTGCCACAGTGCGGTTGAATGTTGCTTGTAGGTGCTGCGGAACCAAGTACCAAATAGCGGGTTGAAGCCCAAGCTGTTGTGCTTGCCCTCAAAGGCCAAAGCGAACTATTATTTTATTTCTATCATGTGTGGCCGGCCTGCGAGCCGATGTCTGTAAAACACTATGTTGTTAAGTGAACATTTGTAAGGCCATAAGGCCAAGTACTCTTTTGTGTATTTGTTATATTTCATTCCTGTGGCGAATAGTGGACATTCATGCTAGTGTTGTGCAATTTTGGGTTCTCTTTAACTATTTAAAAGCTTCCGCTAGAATGCTCTGTGTTAGGGCGAGTAGTTGAGTATTTGGTATTATTATGTAACCCTTTCGAATGTCCGCGGTATATGTCGTCCGGTTCCAGCTGAACCTTCTGTTATATGCCATATGACGGATGGGGGGTGTTACAGAATATCTCCAGTAAGCCGGCATGTCTCCCAAGTAGAACACGGGTACGAACGCGGCCAGGAACATGGCCGTGTCGTTTTGACACGGGTAGTGAACACGGGCGTGTCCCAACCCATGTTTGTCACCACACGACGCTATAACCGTCATCGCCGCTTCACCCAAGCGTGATACGGGTAGGAACACGGGGGTGTTCCTACCCGTGTTGGTCCTATTTATATAGATTTGGGCCGTTTTTCTTCCTCTTCCAAGCCTTCTTTTCTGTGGAGAAACTGCTGGAGGACGGAAGGGGTTGCTGGAATCAACTATACTCCGAGGAGAGCCGACACCGCCGAGGAGAAGAGGATGCCGCCGCGAAGAGTCACGCGATCCATGGACGGAAACAGCGGAAATGCAGGAAATGAGGTGAGTTTCCTCCCCTCTCCCTTGGTGCTAGATCTATAGTTAATCCTAGGCGAGATATCGACTCAAAAGAGTCTTCATGTGTGAGATGGAGACTCTTAGGATGAGGCCATGCTAGGATTTTTGTTCTAGGGATTAGTCATCTTCAACCTCTCCTTCTTTCAATGTGATGATGGAGGTGGTCTCGTGAAGAGGATTGGCTTGATGAGGGTGAATAAGGGAGGAGGATTTCTATTATGACTTGGGAAGATCCGCTAGAGGAGGAAGATGAACCGATGTCGTTCATTCTGCCTTAAAAGATGTGCAAAAATCTGTGTTCTGTGCGCAACGATCTTCGTGGTCTTTTAAGATGAGACATGGGCAGATCTTGGCTTTCGACTAAACACAAAAGTCATTTGCCTTGGAGAGCCCTTTCCAACGAGTGGTTACACATCTTTAGACGAGGTCTGTAGCCACGGGAAAGCCTGGTCGAAATTGATGGCTGATAATGTAAACATGCTGAAACTGTAATTTGATGTAGCCATCTTAGAAGCCTATTTCAAGTATGATACGTCTAAATCTGGGCTTCTGACTAAACACGAAAGTCGTAGCCCATAGTAATACCTTTCCAACGATGGGTTACACATTTTCACCAGATTCCCGTAGCTTCAGGAATACCCAGTCGAAGTTCTATATTTTATATGATTACTGCTTACCTTGTTTTATTGCTTATATAATTCCTACGAAGATTGGTAGTTAGATTGATGGTAGATAACTTGAAGGATTATTGTGACTTGTTGGTTGATCTTTTATATTCGAATGATAAAGTAAACCTACTTGAACGAAATGGTTGGATGGTAGATCCCTAGGTTCACTAGTGTGTAGAAACATTGGAAACAACTAGATATGTGAATCGTTAATGTGAGCTCGAAATGTTGGAAGAGGATTGACTAAGGTTAGTGCATGGATATGTGTAGGGTCGATAGTGCGTGAATGTTTGCCGCACTTGATCGTTTGTGATGATAAGGGATTTGGTGAGGAAACCTTGTGAGCTGTTGAGCTCGAGATGTGAAATAGCATGTGGTGTGAGTCGACACATGGTGTCGTAATCCTGAGTTAAGGATAGTGTGGCAGGTCTACGGGCTTGCCAGTCGTCACACCGATGGGAGTTGACGGTTAGACCTTGGGCAGTTGGGCTTGGTCCTCGGTGCTCATTCCCGGGGATTCTTCCGTGCCAAGTGAACGGTTGGACTTGGTCCTTGTGCTCATATCCGAGGCTCCTTCCGGGTCACAACATTGGCCAGTTCGGGGCTAGGATCTCACTACACATCTACCCGAGACACCCGCTGAGCCGAAGTACACGTGTGAGCTCCGCTATTGTGTTCTTAGCGTCGAGGTGTACGGAGGCCTAGGCTAGTAGTGCTGAGACCAACCTGTAGTGGAGAAGTCTGCTCAACTGTCATCGTTTGACCACGACGGTTGACGCCTGAGAGGTTAACTACCTGCTCGAAAAGTGGGAACTGCAGAGTCTGTGTCGACACATCAATTGCTTGTGCATGTTCATGGGTGTGTCATAGCATAGCGTTCATAGCATAACATTACATCGCATACACAAGATCCTCATCGTATAAGTTTGTATGGGCACTCTTATACGATGAGTTACTTTATGTTTATCCGATCCTCAACTTATATGTCTATATAAGCATTCATATAAGTTGAGTTACTTTCAGTTGTAGCTTTCATTTTCATACTCTGTTGTAGAAGTAGATCTGCTAGCTTAGAATGTTGAAGATACCGTTATACTTTACTTTATTGCTACTCATGTCATATTTATTACTCCACCTGTTTGTACTACTGCTTTATTAAATATATTGTAGCATGATCCTTTCTCCGCCCGGTGCCGAGGAGTTGTCGGGGGAGAGGATGTGAAACCACTTAGTCTTTATAACTGAAGGTTGCTACGTCTTCCTTTTTAGGAGGAAACCCCACAGGTGGAGCAGCAGTAGGTAATGCAGTAGGAAAGCCAGGCCAGGACGACAGGGCCTGAGGGGACGGTACGGTCATTACCGTCGGTGACTGATGTGAGTGTGAGAGAGACTTGATGTAGCCCTTTCGAGAAAAATATCTTATGTACTCTGATTTTAGAAGCTTGTTAGCTTCTTAACTTGTTGCAGTTGGATTATTAAATGCTTTGTGTAGATTTGACTTCTAACTCTATGACTCTGGTTGGGTTGGCATGTTTTATATTGGTAAAGGCCAGCAGAATAGACGTCTTGTAGTACAGGCTAGCCTGAGTGCTAGTACTACCTCAACACGACTATTCTGGGCGAAAGTTCCCCCTCAGATGTGTTTTGTGTTCCGGGAGGGGGGATTTTACATCATATCTCCCATCAAATTCATATCTGAGAATGGTAAGGAAAAAGCAGATGAAAATAACAAACCTACTGAATTAAATCAGAAACCCAAGGAGAAGAGAAAGAATACTAAAAACCTAAATCATAACAATGTTCAACAGATTTAATCGAACTCAGATCGATGAAATGTGTACAGTTTGTTGAACTCAAGTCGACGAACTCAGAACGCAGATTTTTATTATAATTATTCTTTGAACTGCGATCGACGAAACCAATATGTTTCGTCGAGCCGAGATCAACCATTTTGGGGCTCAGAGAATGAATATTTTCATTCTTTGAACGGAGTTCGGCGAACTTACACATATTCGTCGACCTCAGTTCAACGAACTTATCAAAATTCGTCGATCCCAGTTTAGCCTAACAGAAATTCAAATTATTCCAGAACATTTAATCATTCAAAAGAATTTGTTAATCCATTTAACCAATGAATAATCCCACCTAGGAAATATCACCCCTAGGATACAAGAACAAACCTGAATGCTCTTATATTTTTAGCTTTAAGTTTGAAAAGAATCAAGGACCCAAGGTAATCTGGGTCAAGAACACCTAACTTTTCATTTTATAGGTGAAAGACTATCCTACCATAGGGGAACAGTGGTACCTGGATAATGGAAGCTCAAAACATATGACAAGCAGCAAGGACAACCTAACAAACTTCATGTCAGAGCTTGGTCCAAAAGTGATATTTGGTGACTCCAACTGTGGCACAACTGAAGGCTATGGGATTGTCAAGATTGGAGCTGTCACTTTCAAGAAAGTAGCATATGTGAGTGGTTTAAAACATAACCTGATATCCATAAGCCAATTATGTGATGAAGGTTATCAGATATCATTTAACCATTCTTCTTGTATTATATCTTCTGTAGATAATAAAACTGTTTTAACTGGTCTTAGGGAAGGAAACATCTATGTAGTAAATTTTAAATCTATTAGGTCAGAAATATGTCTTTTTAATCAAATTAGTAATAATAATGAATTATGGTATAAGAGATTAGGTCATGTAAATCTTTAAAATATTGCTAAACTTTCTAGGGACAACCTTGTTAGAGGATTACCTTCTTGCCACTATAAGAAGGAAAGCCTTTGCAGGGCTTGTCAATTAGGCAAGCAAACCAAAAATAGTATCAAATCTATTAATAAGATTGATTCACCGAGGATTCTCTACTTGCTACATATAGATATATTTGGACCCATTGCTGTACAGAGCTTGTGAGGGAAATCTTATATCTTAGTTATTATAGATGACTTCTCTAGGTTTACTTGGGTGTTTTTCTTGAGAAATAAGTAAAATAACTTTAAAGTTCTTACAGATTTTCTTAAGAGCATAAAGATTGAGTACTCTACTCCAGTTGTATTGATCAGAAGTGATCATGGTACTGAGTTTGAATCTCTTCCTATGCAAGAATTCTATGAGATGGAAGGTATCAGACACTACTTCTTTGCTCCTAGAACTCCTCAACAAAATGGGGTAGAAGAAAGGAAAAACAGAACCCTCATTAAAGCTGCATGAACATTGCTTGCAGATGCTTACTTGCCACTCTCCTTTTGGGCAGAGGCTGTAAGCACCGCAAATTATGTCTTGAATAAAAGTTTGATACATAAACTTAAGGGCAAGACTCCCTATGAATTAGTAAAGGGGAAGCAACCTAAAATATATTATTTTAGAATTTTTGGTTGCAGATGTTACATTCATAATAACAACAAGAAACATCTTAGAAAGTTTGAAGCCAAAGCTGCAGTGGGAATTTTTCTTGGATATTCCCAAGTCAGCAAGGCTTATAGGGTGTTTAATAAATCAACCTTTAAAATAGAAGAATTTGTACATATTAATTTTGATGAGGCTAACATGTATTACAAGGAGAAGGATTCTTCTACCAGGGATTTAATACAGGTACCCCAACTGTGTGAGAAATTGGATGATCTAAACCTCACCAATGAGGGTATATCACATCCTTCTCCACATATTGAAGAAGACAGTAAAGAATATCTAAATGAAATGATTGCTGAACAACTGACAACAAATATAATTCCACAAGAGGAATTAATTCCAAATGCTGTTGCTAAACCAACTCCTCCAACTTATCTTGTCACACTTAGAGATCACCCTGTATCTCAAGTGATAGGAGACATATCAGTTGGTGTGCAAAAAAAACATTAACTCAACCAAAATTTGATGCAAGCTTGCTTCATATCTCAACTTGAGCCCCAATTCATAAAAGATGCAGAGCAAGATCCCCACTGGATTATTGCAATACAAGAGGAGCTCAATCAATTTGAGAGATGCAGAGTTTGGGATTTGTTTTTTAGACCCAATGGTTACCAAGTCATCGTTAAAGCTCAGCTCAGTTGGTGATGAACTCTGTTGGAAGAGTGTTATGAAGGGTTGCGAGTTCGAAACCTAGCGCCACCAACACGCCTTGCTGAGAAACAGGCGGGAGAGGCGTTGGGGTGTTTTGGGCTGCAGCCCTTTAATGATGCCGGTTAGTGGACAAGCTGTGCGGCCCATGTGGGTTCGACAGCTTCTGAGCCCGAGGGCCGGGTCGTTACAAAAAAGTGCACTCCGGGAAAATTTGCCGGTAGGTCCAGCCTATAGCTTTGGGTAGCCTACCACGGTATCTCAGGGTTCCCATATCATCAATAGGAAACTCTGGCAACTCACCCTTCACAGCTCTACTATAAAGATACAACAGATCTAGATCTTTCTTTTTATGCAATCTAGTAAGCGTAATCCATGAAGGCTCTAACACTTCTAATTTACTAGTCGAGCTGCCTCTTCCCACTGAAATTCCCATCAGTAGAAATTCTTCCACCAGTGAATTCACCAAAAGGTTAAAAAATTTAGCCGTCTTCCTGCTCAGGGCATCGACCACTACGTTAGCTTTGCCCTCAACATCATAGTCTGCCACATACTCCAGCCATCTACGCTTGCGTAAATTCAGTTCCTTCTATGTGAAGACGTTTTTCAAACTTTTATGATCAGTATAAATCTTGCATATAGCGCCATACAATAGATGTCTCCATAACTTGAGGGCATAGATCACTGCTGCAAATTCCAGGTCATGCTTAGGGTAATTCCGTTCATGAACCTTTAGCTACCTAGACCCATACGTAATAACCTTGCCCTCCTGCATCAACACGCATCTGAGCCCAACATGTGATGCGTCCACATACACAACATACTCCAGTCCTTCAGTAGGCAGGGACAAAACTGGTGTAGTGCATAGCCTCCTCTTCAGCTCCTGGAATGCCTCTTCACACTTATCACTCCAAATAAATGCTGCATGCTTCTGCGTCAGCTTTGTTAAAGGCGCAGATAATGTAGAGAATCCCTCCACAAACCTTCTATAGTAGCCTTCCAGCCCTAGACAACTTCTTATTTCCTTGGGAGTGGTAGGCCTACTCCAATCCATCACTATAGTTATCTTCTCCGGATAAACCGTTATCCCATCTTTATTCACCAGATGGCCCAAGAAGAAGACTTGAGGTATCCAAAACTCACACTTGCTCAACTTAGAATACAACTTATGCTCTCTCAAAGTTGACAAAACCAATCGCAAGTGCTACGCATGCTCTTCAGAATTACGGGAGTAGACTAGAACATCATCTATGAACACGATGACAAAATGATCCAGGAAGTCCTTGAACACTCTGTCATCAAATCCATGAATGCGGCGGGTGCATTAGTCAATCCAAAAGACATTACCAAGAACTCGAAATGTCCATGCCGCGAATGAAAAGCAGTTCGTGGAATGTCTGCCTCACGAATCCTCAACTGATGATAACCCGAACGCAGGTCACTCTTGGAAAATACAGAGCTACCACGCAACTGGTCAAACAGATCATCGATTCTCGGCAAGGGATATCTGTTCTTGATGGTCACTTTATTCAATTCTCTATAATCTATAAACAGCCTCATTGATCCATCTTTCTTCTTTACAAACAGAACGGGAGCACCCCATGGTGACGAACTTGGCCTAATGAAACCGTTCTGCAACAGCTCGTCTAACTGGGTACACAGCTCTCCCAACTCACGTTGAGCCATACGGTATGGTGCCTTAGCGATTGGATGGGTACTCAGTTCTAAATCTATGACAAACTCAACATCTCTCTCAGGCGGAAGACCAGAAAGATTATTAGGGAACACGTCAGGAAACTCGCGCACTACAGCAATCTCCTCCACAAGCGGCAAATTAACAATGGTCACCAACACTGAAACCAAACAGGAAAAGCATCCTGAATTCAAAAGCTTTCGATCACTTACCGTGGAAATGATTGGAGAATCTTGGCGTGAATAACCATAAACGCTCATGCGTTGACCGTCATCCATCTTGAAGTCCAAGCGCTTGACCTTGCACTGGATTACTGCATCATACTTAGATAGCCAATCCATGCCCAGGATTACATCAAAATCTTCCAAGTTTAAAACTTTTAGATCCGCAACCGCGAGAAAATCTCCCAACTGGACTGGACAACCCTGAATCCCCTGATCTGACACCACAGAATCACCTGAGGGGAACTTGACACAGAATGGGTCACCAACACGATTGAGGGTTAAACGATGGCGCTCTACAAAAGATCTATCCACGAAAGAGAGGGTAGCATCGGAATCGAAAAGGACACGCGCCTAGCGGTTACTTACCTTAAACTTTCCTATAAGAGTAAATATACAACTAAGGGAAAAGAACGTTGATATTTAGATCATACCTAGAAAATAAAACTAGGTTAGAATCTAACCTGAAATAACTTGGGTCGACATCTGAGCTTCATCCGCGGACACCATGTTCAACTTGCCCTTCCCTTTGATAAGCTGCGGTGGCGGCAAGGCCTGAAGTGGCACTGACTGCAACGGGGGTTGAGCCTGTGGACAACGGGTCTTGACATTCCCCTTCTGCCCATATATAAAACAGGTCTTGTCCTTCCAGCAATGGGCTGCTTTATGCCCCGCCTTGTTATAACTAGAACAAACTAATCTCTCTTTGGGAGCGCCCTGAATCGCGTTCACCTGCTCTTGCTTCTGAGCTCCAAGCCTCCGGTAACATTTCTCGAATGGGTGGCCTACCCGACCACAGAAACTGCACACTTCCTTGCCTCTTTTCTTCTTAATAGTCCTAGATTCCAGTGATTCCTTACCTTCAACAGACTTCCTCTTATCCTTCCTCATCTGCTAACCCCTTACCTTGGCATTGTCAATGGATTCCACCTTCAGAGCAGCGTCTACCACCTCAGAATAAGTCCCGGATCCATAGGCACTGGTAAGCTGCTGGATGTCATTCCGAAGACCACCCATAAATTGCTTGACTCGGTTGGATTCTAAAGATACCAAGTTAGGAGCAAAGAGGCTAAGCTTACTGAACTCTACCTTGTATTCACTGATGGTAAGCTGCCTCTGCTTCAAGTGAAGGAAATCATTCATCAACCGGTCTCTTTCAACAGATGGCAGGAATTTTTTCAACAACAACTCCTTGAAGGACTCCCACGAGCATCCATCCTTCAAGCTTTCTTTCTCCCTCAACCACAAACTCTTGTCCATGCCCTTGAGTTGATAAGCAGCAACCATCACTCTCTAGTCTGCAAAGATACCAGAGTAGGTGAACATCTCCTCAATGGAAATCATCCAGTCATCTAATGCTATAAAATTTCCCTTGCCATCATACGTATGGGGTCCTAACCTTTGAAAGTGTGAAATGAAAGTCATCTCTGGTGGCAACACCGTCGGGGCCACCAGAGGAGCGGGGGAAATGGGAACAGCTAGATCCACGACGGGTTCTTGCGCTCTCTGCGACTGACTTGCCACGACTGACAACAATGACTTAATCTGCGACTGCATCTCCAGCATTTGCCTTGATAGGGCCTCATTGCTCTGTCGCAATCCCTTTATTACGGCCTTAATCTGGGAACCATATGATTCTCCCTCTAACTGGGGAGTAGTCCTCGTCACCGGACGCTTAGGCGACATTCTAAACCAACAATAAACGATATATCAACACCTAGCGTAGCCTACTAGACTTACAACTTAGTTCAGACATACAACCTTAGATACTTACTCATGCTGCTAGCTTGCTCTGGGATTTAAAATAAATGATAGCATGTCCTACTTAGGGAAAAACACCCTCATCCTAATGACTCTTGTGCCTATTATATGAGTGCATGAATGATTATATTTTATTTCAAATCTTATGTGTACATATGTCATCATGTAGATCTTTAACTTGGCACGTGTGCTTATGCAATGATATGTTATGCATGCTGTGCTATGCATTCTAAAAAGGCCTTAATGCTTATATGAGCGGTGTACACATACAATATCATGCATCCCATACTACATAAAATTGTATGTAAAGAAAAATAAAATTTGCTAATGGGCATGCATGTGGGTGTGGTTATGCATCCCATACTACATAACCATCACATGTTTCCTCCTATGGTGGATCCATATACAAACACATATTTATGCATCCCATACTACATAATATGCCCCGTATACTTCTTCTTTTATGCTATGAGTTTAGTGTTCATGCTTCCATCAAGATCTACTGATGACATATCGGTGTGTGTATGCGATGAATGACACGACGAGAGTTTTGCTTAAGGGAGATTTGTTCGACTAACTTGCCAAACCAATTGCCCCTCTTGCAAAACAAACCTGCCTTTGATACCAACTGTCATAACCCGCATTTTTCACCACAATGACGAAATATCAGATTAAGGAAAAATGCGCGTCATGATTCCACGTCAGCAGGGGATAACTGCTGACGCTCAAACAACACTCAGACTCAATACTGAAAATATGATTTAAATATTTTTATTGAAGACGTTTATTTTAGGTTAGGCAATTAGCCGTATCCCTCGGCTTAGTAGCTCACGAGTCCAGCAGAAGAAAAGTAGTTAAACGCAGCGGAAAATACTATAGTAAACAGGTTAGACATCCTACATGAGTCTAACATCCAAAAAAAACTCAAGGCATGCATTACACTAAATTTATAATAATGATATCAAAGTAGTTTGTACGATATTTAAATATAGTGATTTAGAGTTTTAAAACATGATGTGCATGATATAGTAATAATGGTTTGTTTTATAATTGAAAATACCTATATACATCCTAGCATAAATCCTTTCCAGAGAGTAAGAACTACTAACACAAAAGTAGGCACTAGCAATTAACAAAATATCCAAGAACAACAATAAACAATTAATGGGCGTCAAACACTTGACACGAACCCACTAAAAGTTCTCAAGTCTTAATCAAATAATAAGAGTACCAAAAATTACCTCGCAAACATGAGGCACGCACAACAACAACACCACTCAGCTGCACGACCTGCTACAATCCTGGACCTGGGGCATTCAAAAAAAGAACACCTCAGCAAGTAAAAAGTACAAGTGGCAAGAGTATAAGTAAACAAGTATGAAAAGAATCTAACAAAGGAGGGTGTACCAAACCCAACCCAAGGGAAACAGAAAGAAAAAAAAACACAACAACAATTATCCAGATTTGATCACGTAGAGAAAGGTTAGCCAATAAAATACCTCTGAATAAAATGCACCAAGTGCGAAAATGAACAAGTCTTAGCATAATCAGCAAAATTTAGCAAACTGTGGCATAAACCGCAAGAAAACCAACTGAGCCCAATACGGCTCGGAAGAGGGTGGATCATCAACACGTGGTATGACTGCGTTGCAGGCCGGAGAGGGCGACAACCTCAAGCGCCCTAAGCCCAACTCCGGATCATCAACTGTCTCACAATCGGTACTGTGGTCCACAAACATTGCCAAACCGGACCAATCAGAACCCAACAGTCCAGAAAAGGAGAAACTAAGCATACCCCCACTGTGATGATCCACAGAAAGAAGGGGCCTCCCGGTTGGGTGGTATGCTAACCAAAACCAACACTCATATCCCCAACATCACCATCTCAAAATCGGCACAACACCTAAGTATTACAATACTAATTTGAAGACCACAACCTATAATCGACCTAAACTAAGCGCAATGCATCCGACGCTCAACGGCGTCAAAAACTTTACCCTAAGCGTAAGTCTAAAAAGATTTAACATCTTTTACTCTAAAATAAATAAGAAAATTAATATAAGATGAAAGTCTTATCATAAGAACTTAGGGAAAAGGAGAGGAAATGAGCCACTTGCCTTGGATTTACCAGATAAAGCCTCCAAATCACTCCACGTCGAAGATCGGTGCAAAAGAACACGAGAGGAGTTGAAATCTAAACAAAAATGGCCGAAAAGGGGGGTTAGGGCCGAAAAACCCTAATGAGAAAACTCAAGGAATGACAAAAAATTACCACGATAGCGTAGCTCTCGGTGAGAGCTTTCTAGATCTATGTTCGGTTGAAGATTTCGAGCACCAGAGCACCGGAGCACCGTCGACGGCCACTGGAAGATTCACGAAAAAGAAACTCTCTCTCTCGCTTATATATATATATATATATGAGTGATAGGCACGGGCCTCCGGCCCGATGGCCACACGCCACAGTACCCGGCGGGACACGCCACAGTACCCGGCGGGACACGCCGCTTCGCCCGGCACGACTCACTAAATATTACTTATGTATATATATAATGTAAAATGATATAAAATATAAAATTAAGAGTTAATATTTAATAGCTCTGTTAGTGGCACGACTCACTAAATGTTCCTGAGGTGAAGTGTAACATTAAGATGGATTTCAATCTTGGCCGTTAAAAAGGAGAGAGTCAATAAATTTCCGATTTTTTATGAGATTGATGGTGGAGTGCTGTGGTAAGTTGTGCGTACGATAAGATTAAGACCAAATATTTATTACAGGCGGGCGAACAGTGCGGGCGAACTGTTCATCCGCCTGTATATATATCATAGTATATTAGTATTTATTATAATATAAAATATATAATTATAAACAGGAGGGTGAAGTGCTCCGCCTGTTTAGTCCCACAGCGCCAGCATTAAAAAAAATTTTGGGTATTTATATAGTTTGGCGCGCTGTAGTTTTGAAGTCATTTAATTAGCGGGCAGGTGGGCTTACATGTTGTCGTGGGCTGTGTTGGCCTTACAGGCTTGGTGGATTTGCGGTTGGCCTGCAGATTTTGCTAAATTAACCCATTTTGACCTATTTCACATAGGTTTAGGACTGTCCTACAGTAGGTTTAGGAGCCCTATAAAAAATCTAGAGAGAGGGTTGATTTGATCCAACGGTTCAAGATCAAAACTCTGAAATCCGACGACCACCTAATTTCAGTCTAATTTCGAACTCATGTTATTTGCAAACCTCCATATTTTTTATAATATGGTATATATATATATATATATAAATATATATATATATATATATATATATATATATATATATATATAATAATATATAGTAATTATACAGAGAGAACCAGTTCTCTGAACCTTATATAGAAAATCAGCAAATTGACCCAAAATGTTTGTTATTTTCGAAACGTGATCAACATGAAAGTTGTAGATCTCATCGAAATCTACAACTTTCATGTTGATCACTTTTTGATAAAATACCGTATAGACCCCCGATTTGAGCCCCGAAAAAAGTTAACACGAACATATGTATATATATAGTTCGGTTTGACTTTTTTCGGGGCTCAAATCGGGGGTCTAAACAGTGTTTTTTCAAAAGTGATCAACATGAAAGTTGTAGATTTCGATGAGATCTACAACTTTCATGTTGATCACTTTTTGAAAAAACAAACATTTGAGGGTCAATTTGCTGGTTTCTATATAAGGTTCAGAGAACTGGTTCTCTCTGTATAATTACTCTCTTTCTCTCTCTCTCTCTCTCTATATATATATATATTTATGTTTAAAGTTTTTTTTTCAAAAACGGGTTATTACGAGCGGTTTTGCGGGAATAAAAGATAGAGGTATAGAATGGCTCCAAAACGAAAAGTGCCCAACATGAAAGTTGTATATCTCGTTGAGACGAACAAATGTTATGTTGACCATTTTTTCGTACGACATCGTTTTGACCTTCAAAACGGTGCCCGAACTCTGACTGTACAGAACCACTCGAGTGGAATGAGTCTACTCGAGAAGGAGAAGTCTACCCGAGAAGGTGACTCGAGAGGGTGGTATCTACTCGAGATGGATACTTGGGAACTCGATAAAAACATCTGAAACTCGAGTGGATAGGTAGAGAACTCGAGTGGATCAGTTCTACTCGAGAATAAAGACATAGAACTCGAGTGGAAAAAGTCTACTCGAACTGGACGTGAGCTGCTTCGGTAAAATCAAAAATAGGGATCTAAGATGGCTTCCAATCGAAAGGTGATCAACATGAAAGTTGTAGATCTCATTGAGACGAACAAATGTCGTGCTGATCATTTTTTCATACGATGCCATTTTGACCCTCTAAAAATGCGCCCGAATATAGACTGTACATGACTACTTGAGAGGAATGGGTCTACTCGAGAAAGAGAGCAAAGTACTCGAGAGGAACGTATAATACTCGAGTAAAATCACTAGGAATCGATAGAATTCAATATTACTCGAGAAATAAATAATAATACTCGAGATAAATCAATATTACTCGAGTAGATCAATGGTACTCGAGTAGAAATTAATAATACAGTTTATTTACGAGCAGTTTTGGGAAAATCGAAAATAGGAGTCTAAGATGGCTTTAAATCAAAAGTGGTTAACATGAAAGTTGTAGATATCGCCGAGATGAATAAATTTCATGTTTACCAATTTTTGATACGACGCCATTTTGACCCTCAAAACGACGTCTGAGCAAAATCTGAAATGGGTTACTCGAGAAGAACCATAACCACTCGAGAAGACTCAGAACGGAAACCCAAAAGCATGCCAAATTAAACAAAACTCGCACCGAAGGCGAACACTGACGCTATGAATTTAACGACAAAGTCAAAACCAAAATCCGACGTGCCAATCTCGAGTTATATACTCCTAAACTCTATGAAAAAAGTAAATGACACAAATCTACAAACGCGCGCCGAGGCTCCAAAAATGCTCGGGTCGTGACGGAACTTGACGAGCAAGTCCAAAATCACTAAACTTGACTTACCAACTTGAAAACTTTTAGTTTCAATGAAAATCTCAAAATCTGGTCAATCAGACCTAATGGACGCGAAAACGCACTAACGGTGCAGTGCCGTCAACATGGCGTAAAAAGGGTAACGCCCTGACGTCATAAATATAACGGTAATAAATCAAATAAAATCATCGAAAAATCGGGGGCGTTACCGCCATCATCAGGAACAAGGTAAGGCTGGTAGCACAAGGATACAGACAGGAAGAAGGAATTGACTATGATCAAACTTTTGCACTTGTTGCAAGACTGTAAGCTATCATAATCTTTCTTGCCTATGCAGACTACAAAAATTCAAGATCTACCAAATGGATGTCATGAGTACCTTTTTGAATGGTGAACTCAAAGAGAAAGTGTATGTTGAACAAACACCATGTTTTATTTCTCCAACTCATCCCTCTTTTGTTTTCAAATTGCATAAAGCTCTTTATGATTTAATGCAACTCCAAGATCTTGGTATGAGACCCTAACTAGCTTTATTATAGAGCATAAGTTCACTAGGGGCATTGCAGATAGAACATTATTTACTAGGCTTCATAAAAATAACATATTGTTAGTACAAATATATGTAGATGAAATTATTTTTGGCTCTATTGAAATCAACATACAGAAATTAGAAAATCATTTTATTTGAGATTGTGTAGACAAAAAGAATATTAAACTTGTATTTATCTCTACTGATTTCCAAATAGCGGACATCTTCACTAAACCTTTAGATGAGAAGAAACATCTGTTCTTTCTGAATCAGTTAGGTATGGTCAATGGAGAAGGTTAATTTAATTTTTTTTCTGAGATCGAAGAATTGGTTACAGTTCGTTGAACGAAGATCGACGATCTGAGAACTATTCTTGAGAAAATTCATCGACCTGAGGTTGACAAACTCTCTGTATGAAGTTATTTTCGTCGAGCGGAGATCAAAGATCTTGCTTGAGGAAATTTTTCATCGACCTGAGTACGAAGAAAAGTTTTCTCCTCTTCCAACTGAGATCAACGATATCATTTCTTCATGACATTTTTTCGTCGACCTGAGAACGAAGTTTTTATTTTTATTTTTCGCAGGACAGAGCCCGCCGCTTCATATTCTGAAAACCTTATAACTAGGTTTTCTTCGAGCTCTATCCCGCTCTTTTTGTTCTCTTACACTTGATCTCTCTCTTTCATTTTGCAGGACAACAATGGCAATTCCAACGATTTCCCTCTCGAGCATGAAGTTCGACACTAGTTTCGACATTGAATTCGATTCCTTTGGTCATTCCAATCAAATCTTCATTGACATTTTGTAGTCATTTGAAGATCAACAACTGAAAAGGTTTATGACTACCAGGATCAAATTACCAGCGGCAGAAATTAGGGAGTGGGCTTATACTTCATCTTCCCTAGACGCAGATACGATGACGGGTACCATCACAGGAAATCAGGGTACCCTAACCCCTGCAGCTTTAACAGATATTTTTGGTTTGATAAATGGGGACGAGGATATTGAAATAAATAGTTCTGAATATGATAATGTGCTGATTAAAATGGGTCATTCTGAAGGGAACCATAATAAACTGTTGAAAAAGAATTTATCTGCTGAGTATAAATTCCTTGCAGATGTTGTTGGTAAGGTTTTGCTGGGCAAACACATAGCCCATGACTATATCACTAGGCACCAGTTCTTAGTGATGTGTGCATTTGTAAATGAGAAAGCAATAAATTGGGGTAAGGTACTGTTTGAGTTGATTAAAAAGAAGAATTCAATGAAAGAGTTGTGTTTTGGAAGGATTTTAGGCATTTTCCTCCAGGCTAATGCATCTGAATTAATGGTCTCTCAGACCATATTCATTAATGCTTCCAAGAGGCTAACCTCTGCCTTGTTTGGCAGATAAGAGAGGACTATTCCTAAGCCCTCAATGGCTTCCTATTCCAGGAATTCTAAGGACACAAGGGCAACTTTAGCAACTCCTCCACCTCTAGAAGAAGTGTCTCCCTCCATAAGAATTTCATTACCTCCTAGTCAACCACATCCATCATCAACTATCCCTCCAGTCTCACCCATTCCTCCATCATCACCTCCACAGTCATTTATCATCATCCCTGAGGACATTCCATTTCCACCACCTAAATCTCCACAACCTCAATCTCCACTTCCAACTCATCTAACTGCCATTCCATCCACCTCTACTTCCATATTTCCAGAATTCCTCCATATAGATTTTCCTCATGCTCTCTCTATATGTTCCAACTGTGGTCATCAAACAACTTATTCTCTCTCTTCTCCTGTACCTATGTATTTAAACTTCTCTGACATTGCCAAAAATCTTCTAAAATTTATCTCTACTACTCTAGAGCAGTTAATAGCTACTACTATTGCTCCTCTATCTGCCTCCATCACTTCTCTCTCTTCTAGAATTGCTGCCGTCTCTACTGTCCCTTCTTCTGGGGGCTTGGATTCAGGACCTTCTGAATCCAGGAAGGGTGAGATGTCCTGTGAAGAAGTTCCAATTCCTCCCTCAACAGCAACATCAACAACTGATTCCCCTGAGGCAGACTCTCCAACAGATATTATAGATATTATGGATGATTCAGATATTAATATGGCTTATGATATAGTTGAAGAAATAAGCACTGCTGGTGATTTCATTATAAATCCCACAGTTGACTTGGATCAATTACTTAACTCTTTTAATCTAGTTTATAGAAATGTTTGTCCAAGTTCTGTTTTTCCTTACCCCAAGGCTATTGTATGTTATACTGCTCAAATAAGTCCTGTAGTTATGGACCAAATAAGGGCATGTTTTGTTGCTTCAGTGGTTGCAGATGTTTGCGAGCTAGTTCCTGAGAATAAGGCTCTCTCCCCTCCTACCTTTTTCTGGGATGAAACTCCCATGCCAAATTTTGATAATATTATGTTTTGCAGATATGGAAGAAGATATTGTTCAAAGTGCTACAAAAATTTTTGTAGAGCCAGAAATTCAAGCATAGCCACTGGTTCAAGGAACCGCAGCTGAATTGATAAGGCAATTAGATGAATTGTATGACAATCCTCCTGAATCATCTTCTGATGATGAGGATTCTGATAGTTCAAAAAAAACAAAATCTAAGAAGAGAAAAGCCCCTGTCAAGGCTACTCCTGAATCAAATCCTATAACTGACACACCTTACTACATTCTGCATAGTGTTTCTCTCACTCCAGACATGCCGCAATGAATGAGATACTCCAAGAATTAACTGAAGGAAAGGAAGAAAAGAAGAAGATACAAATCCCCACCTAAGCTAACAAGGAGAGGACCTCCTCCTACTGCTGCTACTGTTGTAGGTGCTTCAGGAAATATTGCCAAAGGCCAGAAGGTAGCTTCCAGCAGTTCTTAGACTCCAAGGCCAGCCACCCATCAGTCTTCTAGACCTGGTGGGAATTACAGTCAATGCAGACCTCAAAGGTCTTACTATTCAGGCCAGTCTCAACAGACTCTTCCTCAAACAAATTTTCCACAGCAATCCATTATTTTCAGAAAAACTCAGAAGTCTGCTTAGGATACTTCTAAAACTGATCCAGAGACACCTCCCTCTTCAACTTATGAAACTGAGTTAGATCCAAATTTTAGAATGGCTAGATTTTAAGAAATTATTGGTTTATCACAGATTAATAAAGCCAGAGCAGAAGGATCAGATCCATCAAAGTTCACTACAATGTCTACCTACAGACAAAAAGAATTTGACACATTTCAGGTAGACAGACATTTATTTGATCCAAATGAATATATGTAGGTACATCTAGAAGTTGTTGTTTCTAGAGCCTCAACTGTTACACTTCTTGGAGTTCAAGACCTGAAAATGTCTAAGAGGGAAGAAGAGGATCCTCTCTGAAAAATTGTGTTTGCTGAATAATCTTCTACTCCTCCATCTGACAAACCTTGAATATTTATTTCTTTGTTATATATATGTATATTGAACTTAGCTATATTATATCTGCTGAATGATTTTAAATTCTGTCAGACATTTATATTGCTTTGTGTTTTTATGCTTTAATGTTTTTCTATTTTGTTTAGTGACCTCACCTAAATAGGGAGAGATTGTTGGATCCCTAGTTTGGATTTCGGCTAGGTTCACTAATTAGGTTATTGACCCTCCTGGTATAGACTAGGGTTAAATTATAAGGTGTAGGTCAGTTTGATTAGGTTAGACAAACTTTGATCCAGCCCTCAGAAGATTTCAGAGATCCAGACTTAGAAGAATTGCAGTTTTTAAGAGTTCAGTGAATCAGTTCGAAATTCTTTGAACTCGGCTCGACGATCGTCAATCTCAGATCGGCGAACTCAGAGTTTCCACTCTGAGCCGAGCTCGACGAAGACGATTTCTCAGCTCGACAAACTTTGAGTTTAGGTCGACGAAATCTGTCTTGAGTTCGATGATTTCTGTCTGTATCAGTTTTGGCATTTTCTCTGTCATTTTGATTTAAATTGGTATTATTCTAAGGTAGTAATTATCCGATAATTAATGCTTATATTCTTAAGAATATAGTCGTTTCTTGACAGCATTAATTATGGATTTCACAGAGTAAATTACTTGACTTACTAGCTGAGACAGTTGAGGAAATACATTTAATACAAATTCCATTTGTTCTCTCCCAAGGATTACAATATTAAATTCAGGATCTTTTTCAAATTCAAATTGCAGAAATCCTTCAGAATATAAAAGCTATTTCTTTAGAGTAACAATTATTACAAGAGTTTTTTTTTCAACATCTGATAAAAAGCCGTATAGAGAAAAAGATTGCTTTCTACAGGAAATTGAAGAAGGACATCACACTCAGATCCTTTGTCTTCTTCAGTTTTCTGCTTCAGACTTCACAAGGACAACTCTTTAACATTAGTCCAAGAAGTTTTCTGAAGATCTTCACCAAGGCCTACACCCTGTGCAATGCTCCCATCTTCCTGAACCATTTCTTCATCTCAGAGGGAGCTTTGACAACATCATCCATTAGAGTCTTCTCTGTTGATTGAGAAAGAGAAGACAACAACACCTTTTATTTTCCACTGTAAAAAGGGTTTCTAACTCCCTTCAAAAGTTATCACCTGGTTGACAAGTATCCTAATCAAAAGACTTGGATTGGTTTTTGGGCACCTGATCAAAAGCTCAAAGGGTTGTGAGATCTCCCTAGAAATAGATCTTATGGAGACAGGGCACCTGACAAAAAATTTGTTGGTGGTAGGGCACCTGATCAAAAACCTGTTAGTGGATTCATACTAGGGTGGTAGAAGAGTGGATGTACCCAGTTGGGGAACCACTATAAATTTCTTGTGTTGTCTGGTTATTCTTTTCTTTATTTCCGCTGTGCTGTGATAGTTTCTCTTTATATATATATTGCTATCACTTATTTTAATTCACTATAAAAACTAATTAAGTTTTAAAATACTCTATTCACCCCCTTCTAGAGTTAGTCAGATCTATCCCCTCACTTTCAAGGATGCAACAACTCACTGAACTTTTTGTTTTGCAGGAAGACTTCAAGTTTTTTTTCGGCAGCAATGGCGAGGAAGATGAAGTCCACCCACAATTTTTGAAATTAATAAAGCCATAAAAGTTGTTTTCTTCTTGGCCAATCTCTTCCATTTGTAGTTTGCTGATCAACGACTCTAGAAATTAGTGGGGACCACCTGCAGCTTCCAGCTGCACCTTGCTTTAACGAAAGAAGACGTATAGTAGCTCCTCGACAGAGTTTGTCGTGTTCTGTAGCTACTCCATAGTTGATTTGAAATTAGTTGACTCTGTCGATTTTGCCGACTTTGTTGACGTCAGCACCTGTGGACTTAGCCAAAATCGAGTATCAGTAGAATAGGCGTTGAGTGAATAAGCATCATTCAACGCCAAAATACTTAGTTAGAATTCTATTTCTAGGCATCGAGTGATCCAACTACACTCAACTCCAAACCGCTTTACCAGCTTTCTACTACTTGGCGTTGAGTGAGTAAACATCATTCAACGTCAAACTACTTAGACAGAATTCTGTCTTATCTAGGAGTTGAGAGCATTGAGTGAGCACTCTTCACTCAACGCTTTCTGCATTAAATAATTTCTGCTTCTTCAACATTCTTAAGCGTCGAGAGCATTGAGTGAGCACGCCTAGCTCAACGCTTTTTTACTTTAGCCAGATTTTCTGAATTATGGCATTTGAGAGTGTTGAGTGAGCATGTATCTCTCAATGCTTTCTACCTTAGCTAGATTTTTTTGCTCCTTGGTGTTGAGTGAGTAAGCTCCACTAAACGCATTTGGACTTAGCTAAATTTCCATGTCTGAAAACACAGGCTCTGACTGAATGATGGTCAGTCAGCGCTTTATCATATGACGTTGAGTAAGCTTGCCTCACTCAATGCCTGTGGAATTAGTAAAATATTAGCACATATTTTATGTGGCTTTGACTTACAAGACAATACTCAATGAATACAGAGTATGGAGTTGAGTGAGAGATACTCACTCAACGCCTGTGGACTTAGCCACTTTTCTGCCCATTTCTTCTTAGGATTTTACTGCATTTGCTTGTCTCATAGCCTTTTGTTGTGTGGCATTGAGTGAGTTGACTTCACTAAACGCCTATGGACTTAACCTCTTTCTCAGTTTGCTACTATTTTGGCTTTGACTATATATGTAATGTCCCAATTTGACCTTGGCCCCTCGTGCATGATTTTGAGTCTGGAGAGAGACGATTTGGGCTCAGGAAAGAGAAGTCATCAATCCATAGTAGGACATGGGTAGGGGCACGGGCGTGTCCATACCCGTGTGGTGCTCTAGAACCTGGGTTGGGAAATCATGGAATTTCCAGAGAAGGACACGGGTAGTGATATGGGCGTGTCCCTACCTGTGTGTATGATGACACGGGTCTAGGCACAGGCGTGTCCCCTACTGTGTGTGTTGGTACCCGAGTTTGGATTTGAGTTTAGTCTGCTCTTTTAGTTTCTTGACCCAAGATTTATCTATGGTCAAAGGTTAGCTAATAGGTTAGATTCCCTTAGTTGTAGATTTGCTTATCCAGATGAAAATTTGGTTAAGTCGTTTTTGGTTCGACTATAGTCGAACGCCGCTCGACCATCGTCTATCTACTGGTCGACTATCGTCTATCAGTTGGTCGACGTTCGTCTGTCAGCAGATCGTCTTTCTCTGAGTTAGTTCAACTCTCGACGATCTGCGGTATCTGCCTTGACGATCGTCGAACCCCTACCTTTTTTATTTTGTGCAAAGGTTCATTTTCCCGGCCTGGTTTAAGTACTGGCTCGGCCAGTACTTCTTTTGTTCCAACGGTGCAAACAATAAACAATTTTGGGATCAAATAAAAATTGTTATTGAAA